>HG995149.1:4200000-4725296 GCA_905333015.3 Bombus campestris
GTAAAATATTGAAAATTCTTAAGTGAGAGTATAACATTACAAATATTTGTATGTATACATATATAAAACAAGCTTTTTATTTTTAAGATATATTTATTCTATAATTTCACATTTCTCGATATTGCAGCAGAGTATCGGTTTACCCTATGAAAAAAGTCGATTACGTAAAATTTATTCCTGATAATTAAATTTAATAAGAAACGAAAATTAAATGGAATAACGTTAAATATAAATTTCTGATACTTTTACATCCATGCAGTAATGTTCCTATTACCTGCCAATGAACTTTTCTTCAATTTTCTTCATGATCTACTTACAAAGGGCTATTTATTCGATACAGTATTTTTCCTTTGGCCTACATCTTTTCGATATTGTAACATAGCACAGAGGTTAGCTCTCGGACTTAATTTGTTTACGTTATAAGAATAAAAATAATGCCCCACATTAACCTTGAAAGTTGTCCTCTTTATCTACAATACCAAATCTCGTAAAGAAATAGATAAAATGTACGATAATATGTAATATCCTTGACTGTATTAAAACACCGAACTATTATTATCCAGTTATTATCCCTTATGCTTATATCCTATTTCTAATGAATATTAAGAAACGTATACATATATGTTATTTTTATAAAATAATATTCTTTCGTTCATTAATACGATTCTATTCCTTCTTTTATTAAGACGATATAATGTAAAAAGGGAAATACCTATACTTGTTCTAGGTTATAGGAAATAGGTATTTAACATTTTATTATTTTATACAACAACATTCGCGCGAAAGTTATACAGCATAGTGTTAGAAAGTCGATTGACCCAAAGAAAGAAAATGATTATTAAGACAAACAAATAAAATAACCAATATTCAGGAATGATTATAGTTTGTGAATTATTAGAAAATGAATTATATAAAAAAAAAAAAAAAAAAAAAAAAACATGTGAGATACGAGAAACAATATTCTAGATATATTAAAGAAATGTTACGAACTATATCACCTAACATAAAGTAGGCTAAAATGACAAAGGAAATCTCTAGACAGGGTAAACGATAAAACCGCAAATATTTATTACTGATATAAGGGTAACTGAACCTCGCTATCTCAGCATAAAAATTCATCCACCTCTGAAACATCGAAACAAACTGCAAGTCCAATGCTGGAGTTGTAATCAAGTCTAGATGGTTCGTACTGATTGACAATTTTCCATGACCTCTTCACCCTCCAATACCCTTTTCTACCATCACCACTCCTCACACTATCCATCACTTCAATACCCCTCTTTTGAAATCGTGTCTCGTTTCTGTTGCATATAAAGCCGCGTTCGTACTGATTATTACGGATATGCGAAAATTGTTATTCGGATTAATCAGAATTGTACAGCTTCGTTCGAATCGATGTTAATCGAATAAACGAAGCCCATACAGCAGTTAAGGGAATTACTTACGCTGAAAACGATGGAATATTTTAAAAGCCCGTTCGGTAAACGAAAGGTAATAAACAAATTGATCAGAAACAGGTTCTGCAAGCCCTTGAAATAAATATCGAAAGTAATTGAAAATAAACAAAGTTAATAAAATTCAATTTATAGGCCAAAGAGTTTATACATATGAGCAAATGTATTTATTTTTTAATAGATTTCACTTTTAAAAATTATGTACATAATTTTTACTTCGATAATTCTCTAGAATACCACTGTTGCGTTATATATCGTCTTCTTAATGTCATAAAAATGTTCACAGAATGGTGATCCTATTTAAAGTAGAACAAAAGTTAGTTTCAACGTAGCAAGCATCAGTCAGGAACGATCGATGCAAAATTTTGTAATTAGAAGAATATCTATGAGATACCTAATATTGATTGCACTTGACTTCCTTTATAATGAATTTATCGAAAATGAAAATGTAAAGGCAGAACGATAGGGTCTGGAAGCGGCTTAATGGAGTCAAGTGCTGGACGAGAAAGAACGAATAAAAAAGAAAAAGACGCGCTATGTCATCTGAAAATTGGAATATTCGTTTGCTCGATGGCAACCCCGCTTACTACGTTCGTTTATATTCGTTTAGAGATTGGTGTACAATCGGACGTTTCATGTTCTGAAGAGAAGATTAAATATGACGAAATTAATTAACGGTGGCGTCCATTTTTATACGACATATCGAAAACAGGTAGTCTCTTTATTTGATACGAAACTAAATTAAATTACAAGAAACTACTAGCGAGAGAGAAAGGGGCAGAAGTTGGAATTTGTTTTTCGACAAATCCTTACAAGTATCTTAACTCCTTATCGTTCAAAAATTTTCAATATAAATTGTTGCGAAAGAACAGCATATTTATTTTACTTTTTATTAATCGCTTTTCATCCTACCATAATAGAAATATTTTATACACGTATTTCGTATTCGGAGCCATTGATAGAACTGCGAATCGACGAGTGTAAATACGACGTGTTTTTACAACCCTTCGAAGTTTGCCACCTTAGACACAAGTGAGCTCTTGAGTAACAATAGCGTCAAACAATGGCCACTCGGATTAAGATGTAAATTAGTTCATAAGTCACAACATTATGCAATTGTCAGCCGCCACGAAATACCCATTGTTATGCCAATAAACTTCAAAGATTCGAGCATTAAATTACAAGTCGGAAAGGCTTTCCACTTTTATCGACATTTCTAGACGTTATGGTACGAGCTTAATTTCCTACAATAATCATGGGTGTATGCGAAGTTGTTATTGAATTACTTTCTTCATGAAGCAACCTTATTACTCTCATAAGCTTAATGGCCTAAATGAAAGAATGTCGTTTTATTATACGCCACGACATACTCTAAAGTTATGAAATATTCCAAACGTCTTGCTAAATAATTCGTAACTGTTTCGTTATGCGAGAAGAAACTGAGAAGCATTTTTTATTAACATATTTTCCCTAACTATATTATCAATGTCAATGATTAGTTACAGTCTGTCACACAAGAGCGTGTCTGCGATATTTCTGTAAATATTTATATATTTGTAAAAAAATTTATATGAATTGAATCTACATCTAAAACACTAATACGCTATTACTTAGTAGGGCGTCCAATCTCCTCCATTAGCGATTATAGCTTGACATCGTTTCGGCATACTCTCGACTAATTTTTGAGCGTAGGATTCTGGTAACGACCTCCATATCTTTCGAATGTGATGTACAAGTGTTCTTATTTTTGTGATACGTCTTCCTCTCAGCTTGCATTTCATTAGGGACCACACATTTTCGATAGGGTTTGCATCAGGGGACTGCGATGGCCAAGGAAGTACTGTGATGGCGTTTTTCGCTTTCCATTGGGTGCAGATGCGACTTCGATGTTTAGGGTCGTTGTCTTCTTGCAATATCCATTGGTCCTCGGTTTGGTTGAACCAACGTTTCACGGATGTGAGAAGTCCCCTTTGGTACAATTTCACCATCTTTTGTGCATTCAGATTGTCTGTAAAGACGCACAAAGTCCCAAAACCGCGTGCGTTAAAGCAACCCCAAACATGCACTTTTATAGGGTGTTTTACACTTCTTTGAATCATCCTTCTTCCATGGATAGTCCAAGCACGCCTAATAGGACACCATGCCCAAAACGAAGATTCATCAGTGAATATTATATTACTCCAATCACGATCTCTGTTTTCATTCGCCCATGCCAGACGATTTTCGACGTTTCGCGTACGCGGCACTCATATTAAAAAGCTCTGTTCCTTTCACTGTTTCAAATGAAACTGAAAGGTATTCAGCAACGCGTATTAGAGAAGTTTTCGTTTGTTTACATTCTTTTTATCTCATTCTGATTAGGTGTCAGGTTTCGCAGATATCGCAGACACGCTCTTGTGTGACAGACTGTATATAGCCAAAAATTTCGCTTATTTTTAATTCGCTATTTAATTATGATACTGATACGATTATGTATCAGAAAGATTGTTTGAAAAATGTAAAGGTAAAAATTAAAATATATCTGGATCTATGTTTTATAACTCGCATCTTTTTCAAGGGCCACATCTATGTATAATAGAACAGAATTATTATTATTAGGATCCATAAATGACACGTTTTTACTGCATTAGCTCACTGCTCGCTTATTTACTAAATCCAATAAGTTAGAAAAAGAATCGGTAATGAGTTCTTTCCATTATGTTACTTTTACGTTTCAGTTTCGTAATAACGTATAATTTCTGATTCTTGTAATTCTGTTGCTGAAAGCTTCCGGCAAATAATTCCGCATTCATTAAGGAGATATTATTTTAACATGCATATACGCGACGCCAGCGATTTACCAGTTAATTCATGGAAATAAAGTGGGAACTTTAGCGTTCATTATTTTCCTTTCGGGTCAAGGTAGAAACGAGCGCAGAGCTCGGTGTTATTGCTTCTGTGTCCCTGGACCCATAACTATATCACCTTGAGCGTCGCTATCCGCAAACAATTAGCATAAAGATAATAACACCGTGGAAAAGCTAACGACAAATATTTCCTTACAAAAAGAAGCAAAAATTCAAAAGGCTTTAAATAAAAATACGCTTAAATGTATCTACTCCTGAAAATTTGAATGAAAAGGGGGCGTACATTCATGTTGTTGAGTAATATGTATGTACTATAAATAGTTGCACCATCCAATCGATTGTATCTATGCTCCTAAGAATGCCTTAGAAAATTTACAACATGCAAGTCGAAAAGATGAACATAATCAGAGGAAATATTTTTATTCTTTAATCATTTTACAAATGTTATCATTATCCGAAATATGATATTATTTATCTTTATCGTCCCTATGATTGAAAAACTTCTTAACATTCTATACAGTATATACAGCACATAACGAATCAGACTCTAATAATCTGGCCTTGTTTCCAACAAAGCTACCGTATTATACCTTAAATTAATGAACATATTAATCCATATAGCGAATAACAAAGGTACTCGAACGGCGTGGTAGGAAATAATTCATCATGTAGAACTTGTGCAATGGATTGCCATTTCTTGAAACAACTTACATTTGTACTACCATATGTACATAAAATTTGTAAAAAAATTCTACAACACGTAAACAACATTTATTACAATTAATTGGTAATACAAAGAACACGTAGCAAAAGATTTCGAGCGCTGTGCTTTAAGAGTTGGTAATTTATAAGCATGTATGTATTTACTTAAAAAGGCCTGACTATGAACAAATAGTTTTCTCAATGCTTCTAACAATATCTACTCGAGAGCAAATAGAAACGAAAAGTTAACAATTACGAAAACGAAAAGTTAGTCCTGTAATCGGGAATGCTGAATGGGAAGAAATTGGAAACAAGTAAACTAGAATGAAAAATTATTATTAGATTACATAAGGAAGGAAAATTGCATAGAGCAATCGTAGCTTTTCTATACAGAATTAAACGAATGATTCACTACATGATAAAAGTGTATAGTACTGACAGAAATATTGTAAATAAATCACGATCCGAGCGTCGAAAGAAATTAGCTCTAAGAAGAGAAATTAGTTGTTCGTGAAGTAACGAAAAATTCCTTTATAACATTTACATCGAAATTGGCATCAATGATTGTTGCAATCTTTAACAAAGAAGTATTCGCACAGTTACGTCAAAGAATTTTATTGAAAAATAATATTGCCATCGGTTCGATAAAATAACAATAGAATAAAAAGTTTAAGCAATTTGCGATTTTAGTATATAGCCCCATTTTGTCAACAATTAATAATCAAACATTAAGTCTTTTTTGTTAGACTAAATGTATGTCACTGTAACACTGATACGTATTGAATTTTTTGCTGCGTTGATAACAAAGGTCACGTGTCGATATCTTTGACACATAATAAAACAGTAACGTACTTACTTGCATTTAATGTTTTTCATGCATCTTCTACACGTGTGTACAGCTTAACGTTCGGGTCGTAATTCCAGATATAATATACATATATGTACATTGTATAATTTCGTATATTTTAATCGCCTCGTCTAATGCAAACATTTCATGTGTTTGTAATCTCTGCTCGAATCTATTGTAATAAATTTCGCCTTATTCATATACTGCATTATAAATGCTGAGATTCATTTTTTTATTCTTGAATTTATTAGATTTTGTTTGTAGTTAACATTATTTTAACGCTCACCGTTGGTGAAATAATGTTTGAATAAAAATGATAGAATTAAATTTGGCACGGCACTGCAACACGCTAAATACAACATCGTACAATCATCGAATAGTTTCAGTTTGAACTGGCAACGTTTGCAAGCTCGTTCATTGATCGATTTTGGTGACTTTGGTTTTTGTATACGTAATCACAGTTTCCTTCGCTCAATCTCGTGGCCATGCTGTCGTTGTATAGAGCAATTATAATATGTATGTATGCAGGTTTACGTATCAAATACATGTATTTCATGATTTTCATGCTATAAGAGCCATAATTACCAGTATAACATAATGAATACACATAATTAAAAGTATTGTAACTAACAGTCAACATTACTGCCATTCATCTTTAAAGTGCCATTTAAATATGAAACATAGAAAGCGTAATTGTCAGTATAACAAGTATAATGTAGTAAATATATGTCACTGTTAATATTTTATTCTAACAATCAGTACTACTACCATTCTCTCGCTTCAAAGTTTCATTCTCAATAGAGATAAATATAGCAATACAATTTACATGAAAATGTGGTATATTTAGTACTTGTAGTTGTCACGGTGTACACTTATGCACGTCCAGAAAACCAACCGTCTTGTAGTTGCGATCATTGCGATAACGAAGTGAAAACCGATGTAAAGGAGGAAAATGAAAATGTATTATCGGCGACGAAATTGTTATATAAAGAAGACAGCGATGGCGATGGCAATCGTACTATTTGCGCTCGAAGTCGCGATTTCAATGACCGTACCTTCCCAAGCGTTTGTCATATGTTATGTTACAATCGATGTCTCGTACTGCGACTTTCTACTGTCACGGTAAATGACACGAAGAAATATGTCGTACTCGCATATAGAAACAGTAAGTAATAATAATGAATCACTCAGTACGTAATTTGATCAATGTGTTTTATCGATCCATAGATTACTACAAACTACGGGACGGTGAATGTTGAAGGGTTCCATGGAACTACGCTGTGACGTCATGACGTTAATTGGCAGTACCACGAGGTTAGTAAATTCTTCGCAGTTTAGTAAGCATCGATATGTATACAATTTTATACTTGAAATTACCATATGTATACTTTATAAATTAAAAGTAAAACGACGAAACATGTATTGCCTATGTTACGAGTGATTACCGGGAATCTAATATCCTAACTCGAATAGCAATATTCTTTGATTATTGTAAAATAGGTAACAAAAAAATTATACGTATACGAGATTATAGCGAATAATATATTTTAGGTAAATGATATTTTTAACTGGCAATGACCAAAATATTTTATCCTTTTCTTTAAATACTTTGATATATAAAAATTACCTGTTACACTTAGTAATTTTTATCCATAATATATGAGTATACTGTTATACAAGATAGTGTTAACATATGCTCACTATACACCCATAAATATATTATTAGTATTGACAAATATTCAATGTGAGCTTAATTTTGTATAATATAGATTAAAAATTATTCTATGTTAATAAACAAATGGTACATGGTTTTTTCACGTTTTACCAGTTCAACGATATTGCCTCATCTCATTTATATACAGTAGTTTTACCAAAGAAACAAAAATTAATGCGTAGATACACGGAATGTTCCATTTCAACCTATTATTGCAAATATTTCTATTCAACATATTTTCTGAAATATTTGTATATTATATTTGTATATATACTCTAACAGAAAATATTTATTACATTAAATGTATTATACATTATTTAAAATATATAGATTATATGTTACATATTTCTCAGAAAGAAGTACAGCTTGTCTCAAAGGGTAGAACATAGTTCCTAAATCGGTCGCTATGGTGCGTTTTCAACTACCATTTATTCTCGCTTATGAAAACAAAATGTAGCTATAGTAAATACCATGGAATGCAGGAAGAAAGCATACTTACCTGGCGTAGAGATTACCATGATCAAGAAGGTGGTTTCTCCAGGGTGAGGCTCTTCCATTGCACTACGGTCGAGCTGACCTCTGCGAATACCCCTAATGTGGGTATCTCGGACGTACAATTTTTGATAGTCGGGACTGCGTTCGCGCTATCCCGGATAAACTAATTTTCAAAATTAATAATTTAGTTTTTATGCTTAGGTTTTTATGCAATTCCTTACAATCAATTCCTTACAATAATTCTTTGCAAATGAGACTTTGACGGAAAGTAAGTGATCTCTCTCGAAGCTGCGTAATTTTGTAACTATGTAATTGAAGATTGAGTTGGAGGGAGGTGGGCTAGTAAGAAAGTAGTGCATTCTAGCTGTGTATACAAGTATTACTGTATACTATAATAAGAAGTAGTCAAATTTGTATAGTGTACGCAAAATATATTTTTATCTTTAAAGTTGCAGTTAATTCGTAGATAACTTTTAGAGAAATACTTACAAAATAATTTAATAGTAAAATTGAATTAAGTATAATACTTTAACAACTAATGAATTAAAATATCGTTCAGAAAGGTCAAAAGTATCAATGTTGGTAATGTATAAAAATATACTATATCACACATACAAATCATTAAATTCTTTTTAATTATTAAATATATATTTTCTTCGAATCTTCAGCATGCTTTATTTACCGTTTTCTTTCAGTCAAGTAGCATTATCATTATTTTTTTGGCACATATGTAGGTCTTACAATATCATAAAATTTAAAATTACGATCTACGAACTAATTTGTTAATATATATGTAGAAATTTGTAATTTATATTAAACATAGAAATTTAAAAATATGTAAAATCGAACTCTACAACCACATTTTGAGATTTTACGTAAAAATTGAGAATTATTATGTATAGATGGTCCTATAGATGGTCCTATAGATGGTTCCAAGTCGGATCAGCCTTTTAGTTCCAAAAATTGCCGTTATGCAGTGCTAGCTACGCGTACGGTTTCTCGCAGTTACGTTCGGACTCTATGGGCATAAGTAACTCGGAAAACGGGTGGAAAGCATACTTACCTGGCGTAGAGGTTACCGTGATCAAGAAGGCGGTTCCTCCAGGGTGAGGCTCTTCCATTGCACTACGGTTGAGCTGACCTCTGCGAATACCCCTAATGTGGGTATCTCGGACGTACAATTTTTGGTAGTCGGGACTGCGTTCGCGCTATCCCGGATAAACTAATTTTCAAAATTAATAATTTAGTTTTTATGCTTAGGTTTTTATGCAATTCCTTACAATCAATTCCTTACAATAATTCTTTGCAAATGAGACTTTGACGGAAAGTAAGTGATCTCTCTCGAAGCTGCGTAATTTTGTAACTATGTAATTGAAGATTGAGTTGGAGGGAGGTGGGCTAGTAAGAAAGTAGTGCATTCTAGCTGTGTATACAAGTATTACTGTATACTATAATAAGAAGTAGTCAAATTTGTATAGTGTACGCAAAATATATTTTTATCTTTAAAGTTGCAGTTAATTCGTAGATAACTTTTAGAGAAATACTTACAAAATAATTTAATAGTAAAATTGAATTAAGTATAATACTTTAACAACTAATGAATTAAAATATCGTTCAGAAAGGTCAAAAGTATCAATGTTGGTAATGTATAAAAATATACTATATCACACATACAAATCATTAAATTCTTTTTAATTATTAAATATATATTTTCTTCGAATCTTCAGCATGCTTTATTTACCGTTTTCTTTCAGTCAAGTAGCATTATCATTATTTTTTTGGCACATATGTAGGTCTTACAATATCATAAAATTTAAAATTACGATCTACGAACTAATTTGTTAATATATATGTAGAAATTTGTAATTTATATTAAACATAGAAATTTAAAAATATGTAAAATCGAACTCTACAACCACATTTTGAGATTTTACGTAAAAATTGAGAATTATTATGTATAGATGGTCCTATAGATGGTCCTATAGATGGTTCCAAGTCGGATCAGCCTTTTAGTTCCAAAAATTGCCGTTATGCAGTGCTAGCTACGCGTACGGTTTCTCGCAGTTACGTTCGGACTCTATGGGCATAAGTAACTCGGAAAACGGGTGGAAAGCATACTTACCTGGCGTAGAGGTTACCGTGATCAAGAAGGCGGTTCCTCCAGGGTGAGGCTCTTCCATTGCACTACGGTTGGGCTGACCTCTGCGAATACCCCTAATGTGGGTATCTCGGACGTACAATTTTTGGTAGTCGGGACTGCGTTCGCGCTATCCCGGATAATAATATTGGAAAAAATATTCTTTTTTACAGTTGTAAAAATTTTCACAGTTGTAAAAATGCCCTATATCGCGGGGGAAAATAGTAGTTGTTAGTTATTCACTCTTTTCTGCTAGAATCTAGAATTCATTAAGGTTTATTCTGCATTGCGGTGTTAAATTATGATGTGGAAGAAGTTCAAGTTAAAATTTGTAACCAACTTCAGTGAACAATGTTACCTTTACCAAGAAAGACAAACTTTAGAAAAGTCACGAATAGTAACAGTTATATAATTTTTATTATGCAATTATTCCGTAGTAGAATTTTATTATTCATTTATTCATATTTATTCTGTGAAATAAGTTTAATTCTTTTTTCTTGCATATACCTAATAATGATTCCACATTCAAATGAACATTCTGAATGTTAATTCACGTATTTGTGCCAACAATAATAGCGAGCCAAATTATAGACAGCAGAGTACAACTTCCAAGAAATTCATACTCCATAGCTTGTAATGCGACATGCAGTCGAAGGAAACTAGTCGAAATAATTTTAAAAGTTTTCGGCTACTTGGAGAGCTTGAGCAAAGTTCAGTTCGATTAAAACAAAAATGAGATAAAAATATATTTTATTTATGAAGTAAGCATGCTGCATATTCTTAACGAAGCTGCGTATATTTTATTGAGATTCATTTTTTCGTTTACATTACACACAAAAGTTTTTACAAGTATCCAAATTATATAAAAATGTCTCGTTCGAACATTTAATTTTATAAATAAATGCCAAATTTTCATTTTCAAATAAATTCCGTATATGTATAATAAAAATATTATAACAATTTATAACAAATCTATTAACATATATTACACAAGTTACTTAAATCTAATATTCAAAGGAAAGTTGAATTTTGCTTGCTACTTGTCATCGATAATTGTTTCTGCAGATTATGTTAAAGATTGCATTAGATAGTTGCATGAGTCATAAGGTCGAATTACACGTTAGTTCCAAATATCACCGTTACGTAGTGCTAGCTGTGAACAAAATTTCTCGCAGTTGCAGTTACACCCTATGCGTTTAAGTAACTGGAAGAGCCGGAAGAAAGCATACTTACCTGGCGTAGAGGCTACCGTGATCAAGAAGGCGGTTCCTCCAGGGTGAGGCTCTTCCATTGCACTACGGTCGAGCTGACCTCTGCGAATACCCCTAATGTGGGTATCTCGGACGTACAATTTTTGGTAGTCGGGACTGCGTTCGCGCTATCCCGGATAATTAATTTTCAAAAATAAGTTTTTTTTTAGTAGGTTTTGTTGAATTTTGTTGTTTATGTAACAACAGTGTTCTTCATGAATCGCAAAGTAGTTTTTTGTAAATCTTGTTACGGGTGCGTATATGTATCTCGGAAATAACATATTGTAATAATGGAAAAATGACTTTTAAGTTACGGTGTTGTATTCTGTATATTATGATTAACAAGATGACAATCATTTTGTATGATTTCTAAATTATGAGATATTATAGCTTCGACATATACATAGAACCAAAATTTGGAAATTCCTTTCCAAACGTAGATTTTTAATTACAGATATTTTTCACACTAAAAATTTCAAGATAGAAATTTTTATAACAACATCGTTCAATCCCAATGTGATTATAATATCCGAATAACCCCAAAGATATAATAATAAATCAACAGAATTAAGGATATGTATATAGACGTAGAATTTCGTAAGTTTCAACTTGCTTATAAGGAAGGATTAGATTAATATGATCGGTCGTATAACAATTATCTAATCATCGACTTGTGATTAAACTACGATGTAACCTGTAACAAGTATTTAGACTTCTCATTAGGAAGATAATTAGAAGGGGGTACGAAATGTAAGATCACAGTGTAAAGCACAGGTGGCAGTCTCTAGTTAAACGATATGGGAAGCACATGGCCCGTTTAAGCATCCGTGTGAGGGGCTGTCGGACGTTTCCGTATGTCGGCCGCTCGAAACGTGTTGGAAGTTAACAGGCCAGCTGGTCTGGTTTAGTGGTGGTTGATGCAGGGACGGTTTGGATAGCAGCACGAAGGAAAGGAATTAAACAGACGCAGAGTCCTCGCAAATTGAGTTGAACGGGCCCGGAATTTAAACATTCAAATTAACCTATTTAGCAAGTCAAAGGGGCTAATGCGTGCTCGTTGACTTTGCATGCTCTCAGATTCTAATATTCAATCGATATTGCTGCATCTTTTCTTCGTTTTCCACTTTTATTATTTGCCCTCGTACTATGTAATTTCGGTGCAGAATTATCGTTTCGCTCGTGTTTTCGACCCGTTTCCTTTCCGATCATATACTAAAATAAATAGAATATTGTTTTCATCGAATAGATTTCCCGAACGTTGGATCTTCGTTTAGTTTGAATTAGAATTTCTATCGAAATTTTTAGGATTATTTTAGACTTTATCTCTATTTTTACCTATAGTTTTCGTCGTTCATGTATTATTTTTACCAAAAAAATGTTATCACTATCGCTTTTGCATTTAGTTTTACTTATTGCTAGAGATATAAAATTATATTTACTTAATTCTTCAAATATAGCTCTCGCGAATAGACAGCGAAACGAAAACTTTATTAAACCAGGTTGTTGGTAATCAGCGATATTAAAATTTTAATCAACTCCACTTGAGGTTTTGTATTTATTTAAAAAAAGTGAAATATCGTCCTGTATTATCTGTTTTATGATTACGAATAATTAATACGAGTAATTATAGTTGAGTTTATGCTATATTCTTTCCTACGAACTAAATATTTCTATTTATATGGCAGGTTTGCTCATTGACACGTATCGTATTTATCATTTTGTTATTTTGCATTTTGCTTGCGATCGGACGGAATGATACAAAGATATAAAATTAATTTGAAATTATTTGTTAAAATTAATTTTTAAACAGCACAATTCAGTTATGTTATCTGTATAATTGTACGTTGTTTTATGCGTACATAAATAATTATTCCACTTAAATGGGTACTTTTTACGCCTTTTTTCTCCTGATTTCGAGTAGGAGGGTTATTAGTCAATTAATCTCCAAGATGACAAATAAAATTGCGCCGAGGAGACCGCGGCTTGATAACGCGTGGCAAAATGCAAGGCTATTAAACTTTAGTATTTCTAGAATTCGGGAAGGGGTAGACCGCCTCAGGACGAGCAGAGCATATCGATGCGATACGCTATGAACCGTTCGAAAGAAATGGTGCCATTAGCGGAATAAAGCATTTTCTTTAAAAGTTTCTTTCTATGGAATCATAATAACGGTCTAAGAAAAATTTCGTCAATTCAACGAATACCCATCGAGTTACTTTGTTGCTGTTCTGTAGAAAACAATTGTAATATAAACGACGAGATAATTTGATACTTGTCAAGTTTCAACAACTCGACCGAATCGTTCGAATTACGATCTTTTTTAGGAATCACAGAACATTTTGAAAGAAAATGTGGTATGAATTAAGGAAGTTGGAAAATGTATTTTTGCCTGATTTTAATCTTTGTTATCGAAAGAATACAAAGGAGGTCTAATATTTCAATACGCTCTTGTCTTTAAAAGAGATCAATTTAACGTAAAAAATTACTATTTTTTATCTTTAAACGTCCATTATCTACGATCCATTATCTTTATACAATAAATTATCTACAAATGTTAACTACGATATTGTCTATGACGACTTATGCCGCGTCATTAATATTAACTAAAGAGGAAGCAATTAAATGGGAAGGACGATTGAACGCATCGATCAAAATGATCGCTTGTATCTAATAATATTTGCACCGAATTAACATTGGTTTGATTATACGTTTTATGTATCTGCATGGCTATGTCAGCATTACTATACATAGCCATACAGTGTACTTATAAATATGTAAATAACTTCAAAGGGGATGTCACCGGTAGCTTCGTACGAAGCCAATAAAACTATGTAGAGCAGGATCCAATAAAATCCGTACTACTGAAACACACGTATGTCTGCTCTAGCTGGTTTCAAGTAGTAGTTACAAAATTTCCATAGTTGATCGGTGCCTTTGAGAAATCAAGAAATAAAGACGTCAGGCTGCAGTTTGAACGAAAGAAAAGGGAACCGGTGAAACGTATCACGGAATATACGTTACTTGTATATTTACATACACGTCTGGTGCACTTCCTCGTCTTTCATACGAGTGTAAACAGTAACTTATTTGACCACTTGGATAGCTTATTCCGTCTATTCGATCTCTCGTTAATGCTATTTTTATCGGAGCCACGGCGGATGTTAATATTTAACGTCATAGTTAAGATAATAAATATTTACACGCTAAGCAAAATAGTATTTCGCTGGCGAAAGTATCGAATACGTAGAAAAATTTTAAACATATAGGTACATACATTGTATACGCTTTGTACGTTTTGTACAGTCGCGTATAATAGCACGACGGAAAAAGAAAATCGAAACAAAAGAAGAACGTTTCTTCTTCGCTCGAAACTTAGTTTTCGATAAAATCGTAACGAGTTTGAAAATTTCTCAAGTAAAAATAGTCGACTTTACTTGAGCGGGCGTCGTTACAGTGAAATTTCAAAATCTTTTGTATAACACTCTCGTGAGTCATTGTAGATACAAATACGTATGTAACTTTAGTTGAAAATAATGGAAAAGTGCAAATATATGTGTCTACTATCTTGATACACAGCTTGTATACAGAGATTTCTGTGAGGAAGAAGAAACAAGGTTCAATAAGAAAGATTATCAAACGTTATTTTCATTTTTATTATAATATCTTTTAAATAACATTTTATTAAATTTCTGCGCGTGTTTGGATCCTTTATCGCACAACAGAGAATTACGAAAGAATTGAATTTATGTGGTTGGTTCCTCTAGTTATTAATTATTCGTTTCTCAGTGCTTGCTGGATTAACGTGTTAGTGCTTCTTTTACCTAAGATATCGCAAAAGATATAAATTCAACCCTTGCAATTCTAAAGACTGTTTTCACCCTTTTTGCCAGGTTGATGGGCCAATAAATTACCAAATTATTTTCCATATACATGTCATTGAAAATGGTATCTATGGGCTCTGCATCAACTAGTTACTGGGTTAGTTATTACCATACTAAAGCAAGAATTTTATTTGCAATTTATTTGTTGCGATAAAAATAAGAACGGAGGAATAGATATTTGAGACGCAAAAGTATTTTGAAATTAAAATGTTATGTTTATAAGAAAAATAAAAGGAACGATAACTTAAATAATTATAGAGTAACGACGGCGATATAAATTAATAATAAAATTCCAGATTCTTTTCTTTTCATTCCATACACTTATAGTCTTAAGGTATTGGTTAGTGCTATTATAAAGCAAACCTTTGAAATATCTTCGATTCATAAATGGAATGTGTGGCTCGTGGTCTATCGTATCGCATTTCTTCGATAGTTTCCCGAGACGAATAATGCAAGGTAATGGAAATAAATTCAATATCATTGGTTCACTTATAGATTTTTTATGTGTGTAGATGGCATAATAAATCTTTTTAAATAATCTTTACGTAGCTACTTCTCTTTACGTTTTTTTCAGTAAAGTGTAATTGTAGCGAAATAATATAATTGAAATATAGAAAAAGAGGAGAGACATATTTTTTGAAACGTATCGATAAACAAAATCCAAGAGAAAATAATACAAGGTAAAAAATTGTCATTAATATCGATAAAACGTCGTCTTAGGATATCAAATTTTGTTTCACCTATCGTAAGCGCTACTCGTCTAGCGTGTTTTCTTTTATTTAAATGTAAAATTACAAAGTGACGTACGAATGTTATTAAATATTTCTACTTTATTCTCTTTTATAAACTCGTCATGTCATTCTTAACATTCTGCATAACATTATTCGCATTATCTTCTCCCATGGAAACGCATTTAGTTTCTATATTCAAAAACCAAATGCGGTTATAACGAAAATTAACTGTAAGTTCTATTAACGGAGGTTCTACTCGTCGGTATATTCGTATTCGCGATTAAAGCATCGGCGCGTTCTTCAAAGCGAGCCCTCTATTATCGGATGGTCTAACTTACGATAAGGATTATTCAGTCGAAACAAAACTCATACACGATCCTATTGCTACCGTAGCAATTACTTTTCTACCGCTTTAAACGCAGTGCAACTAATCAGAATTCGTCAAATAATATTTTCGCGCGCTGCATCGCCACGGATTCATAACGAGCAACGTGAAAATATAGGAAGGGAAAACAGTGACCTGTTTTTCGGTCTATCGAGACTCGAATAATATTACTCGTGCAGGCACGATCGTCGGAGAGCGCTGGAGGAACTGGGTAAAATGTAGCCGTTTCCAGTCGTGTCGGAGGGAGTTACGAAATTGTAATTTCGTAGCTTTCAAGTGGTCGTTCTGCGGCGATCGTTATCGATTCGATTATTCGACGGCTGTTTTCACCGTGTTATCGGCACGAGGCAGGGCGCGAAACTCGGGGATGAAAGGCGAAAAACAAGTTAGGTGGTTGGTAGCTCACGGAAGGGGACATCTCTTCTCCGTACGCCGGCGTCGTTTCTCCAAAGGATTTTGAGTAAACAAGACCAGCCAAACTAAACTCGCCTGACGTTACTCGTTCTTACTCTCGTCGCTTACATATCGCGTTTTCCCCATGCTCCCCCTTTAAAGGGGCGAGCTACCGTTTGTCTGACTCGTCTGTCGACTAACTAAGAGCGCATAGAAACTCTGCCAGAATCGTTTCTGACTGATGCTGAATGATCGCTCAACCGTTTTTACTTCTCATTGTTCCGATAACACCACCGTCTCCGCCATCGTCGCCTAACCCTCCTCCTATTATGCAAGGATCGCCGCAAACGAATGACTCGAACGTGTGATATCGTCACGCGCTACATTTTTATTATCAACGATATGTATATTGTACATGTGAGTATTTTATATACTTCCGATAGTTAGAGAAACGATTATACACGTACAATGTATACATTGAAACAAATACACTGTGTAAAGTTGCAGGCGCAAAGTTGTTATTTAACGCGCTGCGATTTCCTTTAGCGTGCGATCAAATGAAATTTCTGCAAATCAAGAGTATCGAGTTTCAAAGTCTTTTCGATTTCTTTTGAATGGAAATTCTTTGAGATTACTTTAATTTCCGTTCTTATACAAGTAGCGCGGTATGCAGCATCGGAATGTAATTTACTTTTTCAATACGTAAAATTCACGAAAGGTTTAGAAATACGTACACGGAATGCGCGCCATACCTATACATTGAAGTTTTGGAATTCGAACGATGTGCCGTTTTAACAGATCTTAGTAACTTGAGTGTTTGTTTTTTCGTCCTATTTTCACAAAGTATATATTATATTCCATTTCAACATTTAAACAACGTATCGTAGTAGCTTAAAAATACGTCGCTTCATACGGTCGAAAAAAAAAAAAAAAAAAAAAAAAAAAAAATAAGCGCGACACGCAGTGAAAATAATTGCCAATGAAGTTTCGTTAAAGCGAAGTTCGTCTGTTTACACAGCAAGGTAAATATTAATTTCAGTCATTTACGAACTAATCTATGTACTATAAGAATATATAGTAAACAAACACTAGGTCGATCGAACTTTGTTGTTATCCACTTCCATTATCTATTCCAGTTATTTTTGTCTCTGATCGTATACATATAAATAACTATATATTACTACGACAATACGTATAAATCCAGTATATAAATTTAATATTTTACCCATACGATAAACATTATTAATAGCTATATAATATGAATTTGATAAGGATATACGACACAATATATTTTGTTTTCTTATAATTGCTTTGTATCGTTTATATGTATATCACCCGAGTTCAATAAAATCAAACGATACATATTACGTAGATTCATTAATTTCTAAAAAAGAAATGCAATTTACGTTAAAAGAAAAAAGATCTGTTCTATCGCCAATAGTTTCTATGACGTTAGCTTTTCTACCTCACGGAAATCTGTCCATTTGTTGACACGTGCTATTACTAAAAATAATCCGATGAGAAACATGCAGCTCAAATGATAACCATAATGATATAGAGTCATGAGAAAAGTTAGCGTTCGACGTTACTGCTTTATTCTTCCGCGCTCTTTCTTCTTCCATTGTGTGGTTATGCAATCAGGGGCAATAAAGACGCAACTATTTGAAGGAATCATGATTGCCAATTGCCATGGTAAGCTCTAAGGGTACAACGTTAATGTTCGTTTTCCATGAACCAAATAACTCTCGCTTGGAAAGGGGACTGATTGACATAGCGGCTCGTAGCACGAGAGTTACTCCGACAAATCGTAGAAGGCATACAGACGAAAGTATCGTAGAACGGAAGCTTGCTATTGCGTGCATTTGCACGGACTCCTAGCGTTAGTAACTTCCGTTGTTATTGGCTCGATCATACTTGTGGAAAGAACCTTTCGAGGGAACGATACCGCTTACAATTATGTCTGCAATCACAGTGTCGTTATAAGCTCTTGACGCTCGATAAATTCGTTTATTTAAATATACAGCGGATTACAAAAGTATTTTAAAACTTATAGAATATACAAGTTTGTTAATATAATATCGTAACGATATATTCCGTAGAATCAGCGCTCTTTCAGCTCTTCCGTCGATTATCCTTCTTCATCCGATCCTAAATTTCATTGACGCTCCGTTGTACTTCCGTTTTTGTTATATCGGTTAAAGTTGAAGTATTCTTTACATCAATAAGGAGTATTAACATAAAAGAGGTTGTTATAAAGCGGTAAAACACATTTCTGTAGTAAGGTCGATGCCCGTAATAACGCACGAGGAAGCAGAAGGCAAACGCGTTGACACCGTTCGATGATCGCATCGTAAGAACTGTAAGGTTCATCGGTGAAGCAGTAGAAAGGAACAATTTCATAATATCCCCTTTATGACGTGATAAATCATCGGTAGTGATGTCTCGTGAAGTCATTAAAGTTTGATCTCTGCTACATCTTGACACCTTACGGAGTAGCTTTTTTACCTTACACAGAATATGACACCTACAGGTACGATAAAATCTTATCGATTCGTCAGATATCATCGTTGTTGTTTGATTTATTGAAGATTAATATGCTCCGCTAATTTTGCAAGTTTTTAATAGAAAGTATAAGAAAAAGCATGTGGGCAGCATAGTTTAGGTATCGAAATCATTAGCTCGGTTGTACAATAGTTTCGTGAGTCCTTTTACTTCCGTATGGTGGTTCAGGGTGGCACGCAATAACCTTTGAACGATTTCTATCGCGTGGCACCATCGTTCGCTATCTTTATCAAGAATTTCGATCGTCCCTAATCGACCAATTATTTCGCGGCACTTCAATTTTTCGCAATAAACCACTATCGGGATTCTCGAGTCAAAGGCCGCGTATAACGTGTGCCAATTTGTTGAATCATTAAGATTTAAAAAAGTTTATGCAACCCCCAGATATTTCATATATAAATATAAATCAATGATATTAAATATAATAATATTAATATAATATAATGTTTTCTGATCGTTTCCTAACAGTTTGCATTCTTGCATGTTTCATTGATCTCATACTTTTGTTATTGGTTTGGCAATCTTTTTTGCAATTAACTTTTTACATTTTATATCAACCACCGTATTCTTTTATTTTTCAATCCTCGATCAACATCCGATGAACCTTGTTTTGCTAATATAGACAATGTCGAGGAAAAGAATGTGTAAAAGATAAATAATTTTACGAAAGGAGATTACAGTTGATAAGAGTTACAAATTAATACAGTTTGGCATGCTCTGCGATAAACGATTGCTACCGATGTAAGAAAAGATATCTGATATAAAGGTTACTAATATTCACGTACACTGACAAGTAGCAACTTTAACTGCAACTTTATTAGTACTACTACTGGTGATATAGCATTATATATAGTGTATAGGGATAGTCTAAACAGGAAGCGTGGAAAATACAAATTTTTAGGCTTTATAAAAAAGAAAAAAAATAACAAATAATTTATATTTAACCCCTTGAATGCTTAGTCCGTACGTGTGAAATTATTTCCATGTAGCTATAATATTAATTTCGGGTAGATATAACCAATTTCTTTCCGCATGTATATATAGATTTGCAGTATATTTCTTAAGATCGTTATCTTCTTCCTTTGACGGTTTATTATCTCTAATGAGCATTTGCCATGACAAAGAGGGACAGTTACGATTGCATGTCACGTGAAAATCTTCTTCGCCTTTAGCGAAGTTAAATTCTCACCTAACTTGGTTGAAGCTAATCACCGGCAAACCAGGAACGTGCGTGGTTAACCACAATTGCACGCGACGTGTGACAATTGACAACAATCTCTTCATTGATATGTGTAGCATATTCAACAGAAAAGGATTGCTAGAATTCGAAACAGGCAAGTGCATGCATTTTATTTAATTTATTAGATTGTTGCACCGGATACAATTTTCACATTTCCTTCCCGTGTTCCAGGTTTTCTTTTTCTTTTAAATTATTCCAGAGAACGTTACAAGGTTTTCAATTATTCAAATTCATTTAACCATCGAACAAAGATTTTAGATGAAACAAATGAAATTTTTAGACAAGAGTACATGGTATATATTATTCGTTTTATTAACTCTTTGAGAAGAATAGAATTTTGTTCTCATTTTCGATGCCTCAATTTTAATTTTAATTCAGAGTACTATTGGAATACAATGTCAACAAACTTTCGTAAGCTGAACGTAAACGAAGTAGTCAAAAGCTTAGGACTAATCTAATAGAAATCTTCATTTTTAATGAATTTTTCAAAACGAAATATCGAATCATCGCAGTAAATTTTCTTACGAATCTCGATCTTTTACGCTGCAATTTCCCTGTTACTTAAGTAAACAGAAAGAATTTTTGTATTATAAATGAAATAGTGAAAGAACGGAATCTACGTACAAAGAGAAAACTAAAGCCCGTCATTTTCGAAGGTTTTAGTGGTCCTGATGAAAAGTTCAGTGGAGATTAGAAATTTTTATGTAAATATAAAGCCGTGGGTTGTGGCTCAAAGATGTTGATGAGCAGGAGGAGTGGGTTCTATTTGCGACGGTGTGTGTCGCTTAAAGATACGAACGCTATTAAAGGAAGCTAGCAACTGCTGATACGGTGTCACGACATTTGAATATATCGGAACACAGTCGTTTACATAGGTCGGAGCTGTTCGTTCGTAATCCAAATACATATCGAGTAAATATAATGAGACTCTACACCCTACAGAAAATGTCGAAGCAAATGACAAACTGCGTAGTCGGGCATAGGCGTGCACGTGGGTAAAACTCCCTTTGATCATAGTACTACCACGCGAAAAGGGGGTTGCGTCGTTGTTGTTATCGAAGATTAGCAGTTCATACTTTCTATTTCGTATCAAGCTCGTGCAATTATTTCGGCGAGGGTTGCATTCTTTAATTCGGATTGAGTCTCGCAGATACTCGGGTTGTCGCGAAGAAAATAATAATTATATTAAATTGGATTAAAGATGATTGAATTTTAACTTTGCTTCAACGGCATGTCTTTAATCGACGTTCGCTTGCACGTTTAGTCTTGCTAATTGAAATTGGCCGGGAAATAAAAATTGACATATCTTGTTATTTTTGAGTAAAGATCAGAATGAATTTGATCTACTTTCGACATTTAATTTTATTTCGTTGTAATACCGCGATATTTGTTGCTAGATCTCGACTTAAAATAAAAATTGTAATAATTGGAAAGGAAATTAACTTCCAATATTTTAGTACATCGGTAAAGAAACGATATTCAACGAATGTAATGATATCGTTTATAACACAAAGCTTATCAAGTATGAGAGAAGAATAAACGAAAATTGTAACATGTTACAAACACTGTAAAATACTCGAAGTAAAATAGAAATTATCCATTTCCATTATTATTAAAACTAGATGTGTCCAACCACTTTATTAATGCTAGATACTTTGTTCGTCGCTTGCATCGCGCTCTGTTACTCCCGACATCGCGCAAAATTACGCTAATCAGAAATAGTGGTAGTAGAAAGAACGGGGATGTTCCTTGTTTCGTTCCGGTAGTTGGTAGACATTTCCCGTATTTTTTTTAACCAGTGTATCGCAAGTTTTTAACGCTAATCGATGCAGACACGTTTGCTTTGTAACTTTTTCCAATTCGACAGTTCTGTAGTTTTAGTTGCTTTCGATAAAATGGGCTATGCGAGGTAAAATCACTAAAAATGGATTCTCCTTTTCCTTCCTATTCGTATTAGCTCTAGAATTGCTTTTGTTACATTTGGACTTTATATTGGTTTAAAAACGGTTTCAACGTCGATTCTCTATTTTAAAATTTGACGATTTTACCATAATTTAAATCGCTATATAGAATCCAATGCCGACAATTGTTTCATAAAAGTCTATTTGCACAGAATGAGTTGTATTCTAGTTCTTAGCGGCAAAGAATATGTAAATATTACCGTAAATATGTAAATAAAGATGGAATACGGTAATGATTATTTGTACCATTTATTTCTCTTTCTAAATGTAAGTTTCAAACCGAACAGAGATGTACTTTTTCTTCTTTGATTACCATTTTAACTTTTCAATTAAGGAGCTTTGAGCGTGTTCTATAGTCGAGTAATCGAATTATGAAATTCTTATTTATTTTGCGAACATAAAAAGAAAAGAAATCCTTTAAGAGCCATTATAATTATGAATTCGAACAAAGCAGATATTTGGAAACACTACCCTATCTGCAGAAAGTTGTGCCCAATTGTAAAAAGATCGCTATAGAGAGAATGTGAAAAGATATCTAGTCTTCAATTACGATATTAAATTGATATTAGAAAATACGCGATATAATTTTATTAATTCCAGCATAGATGCCAACGAAGTATACGTATACATCGTTGTGTACCAGAGAATAATCTGAAAGTAAATCTCTACCAACACGCGTGGTTAGTTACGGCAACGTAGTG
Source organism: Bombus campestris (assembly GCA_905333015.3). Classification (NCBI taxonomy): domain Eukaryota; kingdom Metazoa; phylum Arthropoda; class Insecta; order Hymenoptera; family Apidae; genus Bombus; species Bombus campestris. The sequence goes on from HG995149.1 coordinate 4,223,300, forward strand.
AATGGGCTCGCTGCCAGGATTCCCTTTATCAATGTTGGACCTATCAGAGAAGGATAAAATGTTAAGTAACGAGGTCAAGCAACTTGTACTTTTTATTTTATCACTACATGCGAATCAAATTTTGACACGTTATGCGTGATTTCAAAGTTTTATCGAAATTGATATTTCGACGATATTAAGCGTCACGATGGAAATGGGAATGTTTAAAGAAACATAAATTCAAGCATTCTACAAGTATCGTATAAATTGATTTTGTCAAACTAACTGTCGTTTTTTTTCGAAAAAATATACTTTTGGTTTGCTGGGCAATAAGGAATTGACGAAATAACTAAAGGTGACATTTATTTTCCAAATTTTATCGTTCGAAATTTTTCAGTTTTCAGTTTACAGAGCGCAAATTTTCTACCATAGATATACGTATATTTTGGAAAAAAAAAGATTAAATAAAATATCGTTTTTCTAATAACAAACGTATCAATCGTATGCAGATTATCCATTTTGTAAGAAAAAATATTCATTTCATTTTTTATTTTTCATTTTTTAAGCTTGGTATTCTTCGATACAGTAATGATTTTTTAAGTAAACTGTCGTGTTTTATTCATTATTTACACGAACATTTTTCAAGTAATTTGCACAGAGAAAACAGGCAGAAAGTCACGTGCAATTAATAGGATATCAATTAAATTGCAAATTAAGTCGAGTGAATAAATAATACGTTAAAACAAAGTTTGAAAGACGGAAATTTTTAATTTGCTCCGCAATATTATATTTTTCGATAGGTTTTCAAATAATCAATATTTCTCAATAACACTTGCTTTATCAAATAAGATTAAAATACGTCGCTTGTATAATTAATTTTTCATTACGGCAGAGGGAGTATTTTCGTTATTTCATATCTTATGAATCGCAGTATGGTATGGTCACAAAGCCGGAGAATTTTAGCTTACGAATATGAGTTGCGTTAATTAACGCAATATTTTTAATTCGATTAAATACAACGTCGTTTCTACGCAACGTGTTGCATAATTATTTTTGTATATTTCACTGCAGTTAGCAATTTTGTTGATAATCGTCGATACTTGACGTTAATGTCGTGGTATTCCAACGTTTCAAAGTAATTCTTTATGAACTCAAAATTTTAAATACCGTAATATCTCGCAAACTGCAAATAATGAAAAACAACTGCAAAAAGTGATCGAAAACAACGAACACTGAGCCTACGTGATATAGATATTCAGGTATTAAACATTTCACGCAGAGGTGCAAAGACTGTCTGAGAGCTACGAAATAAGAACAACATACCACGCAAATCTTTTAGCCAACACTCCGTATTAAAATAACACCAACTGAAGAACGCTATATTAAAAAAATAAAAAAATAAAAAAAATGTACGTTCTATTTGACTTTGATTTCAAATTGTAGCCATTTCCGTACTACAGTAATACAGAGGTAGGTACTATGCTATAAGAGGTGCTCAATATAGATACCTTCAGTTTGAATGTGTGAAATGTTAATTTTACTACAAAGGGAAATAAAGAGCAGGTTTAAAGTAGCTTGCGCCGTTGAAATCGGACTGAGATTGGATTCTTTGACGGCCAAGAGAATGCAAGAGAAATAACGGAAGACGTCGTTCGTTCTGTGAATTTATTTCACGAATATAGATTTCGACAATTCAAAGTACGTATATGTATATGTTGTGGAACGAGGGTTCGCGGCAGTTGATCGAACAAAGAGAAAAATAAAGCTCCAAGTTTGTAAATGCACGGGTTAATTAAATGTGACGGATAGAGAAATGTTAAAACATTAATATTTGTGTACAGTATATGAATATTAGTAACCTTTGCGTTAGATATCTTTTACCGTGTTAATCAGTTGTTTATATCGCGGTATATAGAATATCCCACAGATATAGATTTAAAAAATTGTTTAAGTAGAAATTAAAGAATTCGAAACGAAGCGTACATCTGCAACAATTTCATGTATCTTTGCGCTACATAAATTACATAAATTACTGGAATATAAGAATATCCATAATTTGGAAATAAAGTTCAATAGATCAGATTTTCCGCAAGAAATGGGTTTCACACGTTACGAAACACCTTCTATGTATATTATCTACTAAATTCGTGTTCCAGTTGTTTAAAGTATAACCAAGTCTCGAGCTTGAACGATTTTCTACACCGATTTAAATGGATAATTTCTTAGGAGATCTAATTTAAAAGGTCTAATCGTAGATACGGTTTTCGATTGTCGTTATATTTTATGAGAATCTCTAGAATAGCTCTCTGGCAATGTTAATTCCGAGAACGTGTTTTACATTAAACTGATTGACACTGATTCGTTTCTCAATAACGTCTCTCGTACTAATTTTCCATGACTACTTTCTTTGAATAAGTTAATAAAAGAAACACGTTTCTTTAGTTTTGCAACGAACGCAACTTTCTACATTTTCGTTATAGACTGTTCAAATACAAGTGAATCGTGGTATAGAAACGGTCAAATGATGATTGTACATGTAAAAATAAGCCGAAAAGGGAAATTAACATTTTTTCATCGAAGGCTTCATCCCCCTCTCCCCAAAATGAGTTTGAAAAACCGTGCGTGGTCGTGTATTAACTGCAAGTTTCAAAGTATGAAACTTCTGTTTCTGCTCGTGTTTGTATTATACCTATTATAAAGATTTGCATCTGAGACTAATGCTTAAAGAATTATCGAACGTACGGAATCTACAGGCGTACAATGTTCTTTGTTTCATTCTCGATCCAAAGAGCGTACATTGAAAGGATCGAACGTGCCTCTGTTATTTTCCTGTTTCTTTCTTTTTAAAACATTTGGATAGTATTTAGTCATAAGTACGAAAATTATTTTATTCGCTTCGTGTTTTGCCGATTTTCGCCTATTTTGACGATCGTTTTAATATTTGTGACGTGTTGTAGATGTGGAATCATCTACAATATACATCTACGTACAGTTTTAATCTATCCACGCAATTATTTATAAGAAAAAAAAAAAAAAAAAGAAAAAAGAGGATAGATCATACTATAAGGAAGAACGGTATAAACGTAGCTCACTCTTCTGTTCCATAACTATAGGGTCAGAGTATCCTTTTATATAAAAATTGAACTCGCTGGTGTAGAAGGAAATTGTCACGATAAATCATTAAATCACTTAACCTATCCGTAACGTATACAGACATAGGTCGGTTTAATCATCGATCTTTATGAATTCGAGTTACGATATCTTGTTTTTAAAATGTATTTGTACATACTATTACGAGTGATAATATATTATACTCTCAGCTTCGTTTCGTTTCATTATTACAAAGAAATTGAATCATTCTCGCTATCGAGCTGATGAAAAATCTTTTAAAGAGTTAAAAACATAAAACGTGCACATTAATAGGAGGGCTATTCCTTTTTATTCGGCAAACATCGTCTATCGTGTAATGGGATAATTAGAAACGCGTGATTCGCAAAGGTGACGGGTATACATAGGACACGAGCCGATTGACAACAGTTTCTTCGAGCACGTTGTCGGAAGGGGATGAAGCATGGTGGCCAAGTGGGGATGAACAGGTCGCTCCGTGTCGGGGAGAGAGCACTCTTGCTCGACTGGGGTTGAACCGTTGCCGAGGGAGGGGGATCCTCGTGCGCTTAGGATATACAGAGAACCCCACGAACTCGGAACTTCAGTCTGGACGCGACGAGCGTTACGTTCGTTGTGCGTGTTTCGCGTTAAAGTGAAATCATGTGCGAGAAACGTGGTATGTGCACGAGTAGACGACAGGTGCCTCTTCTAGTAGTGACTACTTTGTTAGTTGGCGTGCGCCCGGAAATAGTCGGTGAGTACAGAAAACGATTCACATGCCAATCCGTTTTCTTTTGCCCGCGACGCGACGGTACCGCCGATCATCGTGCACGCGTCCTCCATCCTTGTGCTCTTCCCAGTGTGTCGGTCAGTGTCAATAAAAGTTAACCCTTAGTACTCCGCCACTATCACCGCTTTCACGGCATCTTTCACGCGCCAATTGTCCTCTCATCTTCCTTTCGTTCGTAACAACGAATATCTCGGCCGATCTTCTTAGTTAAAACGTCCTATCTATCGTTTCGAAATCTCCATCTTGGCACATCTACCCCAGTTTTACTAACAGCCCAATTTTGTTCTATCGTACTTAACGATTATACCAACTGGAAGCTAGAGAATATAGCCAACGTATTTTCAAAAATATAACCGTCTTCCTTTTAGAATCAAAATTCTTCGTTTCAAAAAGCCATATTACCGCTCGAGTATTACTCTTTTCAGAGTTATCGAAGTGGATCACGCGGAAAAAGCCTCGAGGGGCAAAGGGTTAAATTTACTTCGCTGTCGTTACTTTGCACGACAGATCTTTTCTCTACGAATCTTATCGTGAACGGCACACGCCGACTAAAATAGGAGAAAAATGTGCATATTGTTTCGTCGCTCGGATCGGCGGAAGGTTGTTGACGTGACGCTTTCGACAAGTTTCGAAATTCTCTAGGAAACTTTGCCGATTACGAAGCAAGCATATCGCCTTTGTTCTTTTTCTTACAATACGCATTGACAGAATCGTGCATCGGAAACTTTAATTCTGCTTAATTATGTTGCTGTATCGTTTAATGCCGAAGGTTCGGATGTTGATCCGAACGAAGGTTTAAACGCAACGTAACGTGGAACATTCCGAATACCGAAAGCGATTAATTGCGCTTAAAATTGTATATCTCATCGTATATGGATTGTTGAATGTTGAACTGTGAGGTAGAAACAGCTACGCATTATTTCTTTTTCTTTTTTTGCTTCAAACGGTTATTTACAGACAATGTAAGTGAAAATGTAAAAGGCGCTCATGATCGTGACCTATTGTGTTTACGATTTTGCGGTGTCATTTCGAGTGTTTATTTTGATAAGACAAACGCGGTCGAAGAACGCACGGAAGAAACTAATTCTTATACTTGCTTGTTGGCTAAATCGCGTTTCTTCGATACGACGTAACATTGAAAATAACGACAAGTTGTTAAATTCAAAGATATAAAGTTACCAAGTTTCGTAAAAAATCCTACCACAACTAATATTGTTCGAATGCGCGAGAGCGTGACAAAAGGAACATCTAATTTGCAAAGCGAACAAAAAGTTAGGATTTTAGTAGTATGGGATCGATCGACTGCGTATTGAACTTTTAAATTGTTTCTCCGTAGGAAACGATAAACGTGATATTTCTTTCTCTGCGATATTCGTACGTTTAAACAAAAGAGTGCAATATCGCTCGATTAAATATTCTTAATTTGTAAAATATTTGTCGAAATTTACGATTTTTATGCAAACTTACTTTGTTATATTTCTTTGCTGGCAACTTCATTTTCTCCGGACGTAGATTGCGCCTAATCAACGTTTAATGGATTAATATCGTTTATAGTTTCTCGAGGCCATCGTTTGAAACAGAATAAACATTATCCGGAAATCCGAGAGGGGAACAGAAATTGCTTGGCAAATAGCTGGGATAAGAGCGAGGCAAAAAATCCTTTCATAAATTCGTTTTCCGTGTCTCTTTTTCCGAGTGTCAAAATTATACTCCAATTTTTTGCTCGATATAAAGAGACAGAGTGAGAGAGAGAGAGAGAGAGAGAGAGAGAGAGAGAGAGAGAGAGAGAGAGAGAGAGAGTCCGTTTCAATCTTGATGGTGCCACGTATTTCTCAATTATCTACAAAATTGAATCTTAATCTGGTCCATGCAATCGAAGCGCACGATCTTGCTTACCTACGTAACGTTCATTCACAATAACATTGATACGAATCTTGATACGAAAATTTAACTGACCTGACATTTCAATGGCAATATGCAGTTATTTATATTTAACGGGAATTTACTTTTCTCCAACTGAAATATTTCATTCGCGTTTCGATTAACGGTATGATTTTAGAGAATTTCATAGAAATACAAATATTAGATACAGAAAAGAGATTCTGTTTTTCTCTTCTATGAACTCTTTTACACGAATCGTATCGTTAAAAACGAAACGTTCTCCGCCATTGTTAATAATAATAGAAGTAGAAGTTTCATCGGCTGCAAGGATAATCGACCATTTTTTTTTTTTTTTCATTTTCACCACATCTTTCAAGACATCCGAATACGAAGTAACGAAGTATATAGAAGAAAAAGATTCTATTTCTAACGAAAGTATTTTAAAGGGAAAATCGCTTTGTGGTCGAGAGAGAAATTCTTCCTTTATCAATTTCATTATTTTACAAACATGAAAGGGAAGGAAGTATACACCATAAAGAGAACGTGGACACGCAGAAATTGGTTGTAACGGAGGTATAAAGCGATAGGAAGGATCGGTTTTTATTTAACATCGTCGACGATTTACTTTCTTGTTGACGCGGCTACGGGAGTCGTATAAATCGTAAGTTCAATTCGCACTCGTTTGAAATTTTATTCGCTTTATGACGTCCATCGTGGCGTAGCCCAATCCATTGTACGAAGTTTGACAGATGCGTTACGCGGTATATAGTAAAGTTGCGATTTCGCAAATATTGCCGTGTCACGTAGCTACTCCGTTTGGTTTCGCCGGATAAAATGCGACAACACGTGGAGGCATAATGTCGAAATATCGAGCAGGTCAATTTGTACGCGTCGCGCTCTCGCAATGGCGCCGTTACCCCGCGAAATTTGTAAAAATTATCGCGATGAAAGCTCGCTTGTCATCGTTATTCGATGGTTTGCGTATAGCTTTCTTGTTTGTTACTCTTTTACATTTTCCTTCCTTGGTTTCCCTTTTTTTCCAATACAATATTTTACTTAAATATACACGCTCGCTTGTTTCTTAATCTACTAAAAAAGGTGAAATACAGGAAAAAAGAATTATTCGAACAAAAATCGTTTAGTTCGAGGACGATAGAGGAAAATATGTCACAAAAATTGGATTTTTTTTGTCGAAATTCGCACTTTTCCGAGAATTTTATTTTATCTTTATTTTTATAAGTAAAATTTGATTTTTTTTTAGCGAGTTCAATGTGCTGGATTTTCAATAGGCACCGAACCGGCTGGGAAACGTGTAACATTGATCGATTGTTTATGAAATATCGCGAATAATCGAGTTAAATACGAAACGAAATTTTTTGAAAAATTTGTTAACAATAATCTCATTTTTCTGTGTATTATTTTTACTTCAATTAGCTTCCATAGGTAATGTCGTGTTTATCTGTCCGACTTACCTGTATGATTTCATAAAATTGAATTTTTATGCTCGATTTATGCTCTACTTGTTTTCTGTATCTTTGAGATAGTATTTCAAGTTTTTTAACATCTCTTTTTCCCACGGTACGCTGAATGTATTCGTATTATTCGTTTTACGCTTCAAGTTACTTGTCGTTGATTTAAACAAATTTTTTTTCCTTTTTCACTTAACGATACCGATCTTGAAAATGAAGAGCTGAAATCCGCGAAGAAGCTAACAAAGATTCGAAAGTTTCGATAGAAGAAAATTCATGCCACAGAACTTGCGGCATAACTTGTTACGATTTTGATGCAACATAGTAGGTACATCCTCGTCCATAAATTACCCAGCATTTAGTTAGCAGACGTAGAATAATGGTAAATTAATTTTACACTTGCAAAATCAAGTTGATACTTGTTAACTGTTTACATTGCGAAGAAAATTCAATTATTCTACGGAATTTGTAAAACCTCGTTGTTACCTCGATGAATATTTTGTTTAAATTTACCAACTGTCTAGCGCGTTATTTTTATGAAAAGTTTCTACGAAGAATTGTCAAATTTATTTCGATATCAAAGTTATTTTGATCACTCTGGTCGTTCTAACGTTAAACGCGATGTTAAATGTTAAAAAAACCTTTTCTTTCGCAAATATTTTTATTATTATATTTCTCGTTCAGCGGCAAGAAGTAATGAAAATTAACACGACAAAAGATCAATTCGCGTCGCCAAAATTAGGACGCTTTAACTAGCAAAATCTCACCCTCTTTCATCAGGTACTTTAGTTTTTCATTTGCACGCGTTCGCTTTCTTATTATTTATTGTGGCGTAGTAGTGACTGTGTGTTTACAGCAACGTGACGTTTAACTTGGCGAGTACTAAAGCCAAATTAATTAGAATTAAGAAGGAAAGTTTCATTCGAAGCGCGTGGCACGGTTATGAACGATCGCTCTGCAACTCTCGTTAATTTTTTCCCTTCCATTTTCCCCTCTTTCTTTTACGACAATTTATGGTGCAACGTTCGTTTCCGTGTTTCCTTCCTCTTATCCGTCGTGTTAATCCTATCGACCTTGAAACGCGAAATAGAAGCAAATTAAGCTCGCATCGTCAAATATCGCGTTACAAATTGAATCTAGTAACGCTAAAACTATCAAAATGACGGTTTTCACTTGTTTGTTCAAATTTCCAGTTCTTGTTTGCATAGTTATTTAAAACGTAGAAGTCTTTTCGTCAATACCTATGGACATTTTTATCGAGACAACAATAAATTGAGATAGATACAGGATGAATACAAAAATGTACAATATCTCTACTTAGACAATTTGTATTATTTTCCAAATCTTTATGAATACTTATAGCAGCGTGTCTTAATATTTGGATGTATACAGATTTTTTTATCAAAATTTATCTTTATCTTTGTGTATCCTTCGTACGTGTTGTGTTGATTCAGGTTTATCGTACCGTAATCATTTGCAATTGTTATATAGGTAATCCCGTTAAGGAACAAGTAAAGACGAAGAGGAGAAGAGACAGACTGGTAATAAATCTTTACGATTTTCTGTCAACGGATCGCGGTAGCGCAGATTTGTTTCGTATGATTGAAAATTACTCGATGTCGATGAAGTCGAAGCGAAGTCGGAAAACCAATTTGTTTGTTCAGGATCAGTGTTTGACCGGACACATTTGTTACACAGAGGAAACTCTTTATAATTATCGGCTGGTTTAATTACTCCACCTATGGCGAAACGTCGATGATTACGCGGTATAGAATAGAATTTCGTTGAAAGTGTTAGAGAATTTCCTTAGAAATATTCTTACGCAACTTTACATTCTATATTTTTGAAAATACCTTTATAGATAGCAGGAAATAATTCAAGGTGAATCGAATTTATTAACTATTCAGCTTGCTTCGTTTTGTTAATTTAAAAAACGAATTGTCGTATTCTTAGCTTTTCCATTGTTCTTTCTACGACGAGATACGTCGGCATAAAAACTTGATCATTTTGCATTAACGTTTCGTAACTTCCGTGACTGGGGCACGTAGCAAAATTCCAGCCCGGGAACATCTTGGCCGTTACGTTCAAATTTATTACTCATTTGGGTATCGTTCTGACAAGTTAAAGCAAATAAAACACAACGAATTGGGAAAATGGGAAATGGAAGAGTGTCGCTAGATGATAAACGTCGCCTTAATAAATTCTCTTTACCGACAAAATTGATTTAAACTATCAATTATAGCAAAATACAGCGCGAAATTGTAGATCAATTAGGTTAGAATAGGAAATCCTATGAAATATTGACGATGAGAGCCGATTCAATTTGCCGAGTATATAAATATTCTACGCGGGATTTTCACTCGAATTTTGGATTGCATTATAAATATTCAATATTCGTTTATACTTGTGTAATATACGAGGTAATATAGCATAATATGTGTACTAGAGTGGTGGGAAGTATTATCTAATATTAATATTTATGCATATGATGCGTATTATGCAAATAATTCTATGAATGCGGCTTATTACGATATTATGAAACGCGATGTATCCTGATGTACAGAAAACGGAAAACATTACGCGTAGAAAGCACGTATCTAAATTCGTCAATGTTCTTCTCAGCGAGTGAAATGAAAATTCAGTTAAAAATAATAAAGTAAAGATCGTAATTAGAAGTAGAATATATTCAATATTCCTCGAACTACGGTATTTCTGCTGTTTCAAATTTTTCTGCTCTTTAAGCGATACCAAGTATTCTACCATAAGATGCATAATACCTTAAGAATTTAGCGTGTAAATAGTTAACGCTATCTCGGATTAACTTCGTTTAACTTTGCTTTATTGTGGCTTAATTTTGATTACATGCTTGCTAGAGGCGTGAAAAGTAATAAAATGACTTTTAGCAACATAGTTAAGCTAGGATTTAAATCAATACTGATTTGAACTACTAATTACCTGCTTATGAAAAAAATCGAACGAATTGTTACTTTTACTCAGAAAGACGACATTCGTGAAATGCTTATGTACATTTCATAAGACTTAAAAAATACTTTTCATTTCGAATTTTCTGTAACATTCGTGATTTTTTTGAAAGCTCTATTTATACTCGTAATTTTGGAACTCTGCATAATTAGTACGTATAATAGAGTTATCGTATGAAGCCTACCGTGAAACGCGGCTTGGACTTCAAAGGAACATCCAACGTACAAAAGTGATGATACACGTCATTTGTATAAATGCCAGCTAGTTTCACGTAATTTCGCTTATAACTTTCGCGGGGCCTTTGTGTTTCAACGACTTTAATTATAAAATAATCTTGCGTAATTAATTCCATTGTCGAATATTTCAAACTCTTTATTTCCCATTTTTTATCGCGCTGGTCATTTAAAAATATTTTTACGATATTCTCCTAACTATTTCGGTATTATTCTCGGCTTTAAACATAAAATTGAAAGCAATAATTTTTTTTACAAGTATATATTCATTCACAGATTATTTCAATGTGCAATATCTTTCTGCTTACAGGTATGTAACAGATTCGTCGTATACACGTAAGAAGGTTTTTTAAGTACCATTCGTAGGAAATTCAGCCTTGTTTCAATTACAAATAGAAGGTTCAGCTACGACGTAAGTACATATTTCGGTCATTTTATTTCACGGTATTGACTTTTTTTTTATAAAATGCCAGCAATTGAACCGTATACGAAATCTTCGAATAAAACACGTTTTTAAAGAAGCGATCCTCGCAAAAATAGGAAAATAAGTTCGACAAAGTAATTTATGAAATTATCTACACGTGCAACGATTACTTCATTGAATGCATGGCTTTTTCAAATAGAATAAAACGTTTCAAATTTTCTAATTTTTTATATGTATATGTAAGCGCGATAACTTTTAAAATACTTTAGCGTAATAACAAATACTTCAAATAGAGAAAAAAGTAATAACCACGAACAATAATAAAATATTCATGCTATAAAAATTATAAAACGCGGTCTGTCTATTTTCTTATACCGATGTTCTGCAGCTTATTAGTACAAATAAAAGTATTGGGAACCATCACGCGATAAATGATATAATTTTGATGTATCAGCAAGTACAGGTTATGCTATCAAACGATAATATCAGATATTTCAAAGTAACGTTTTAAAGTTGACTAAATAGAGAATAATGGAAATTTGAAGGAATTACCACTCGACCGTGGATTCTTATGCATTTTTTTACACAAAAATACATAAAGTGCATTTAACTCGTAATAACGTTTAATAGGTGAAACGAATCTCTGTTTAGATTCCATTTCTTTAAATTCAGTTCGCAAAGATACGAATAAATATTCGCAGTCTAATCGTTATTAACTTATTAGCGTCAGTTTTATCAGTCGGAACGACTTCTACGTTCCATACGTATAAAAATTGGCGGTGACAAGCCCTTAGCTATTTAGAAGTGCTCTCTTTGCCGAATTAAAGTAGTGAATGGGGTAGGTCAAGGAGCAAGGGTTGCAGTTAATAACGCCATCTCGATGACGGTATAATTTCATTGAAGGTCAATAGACAGATGGTCGGTCCGCAAGTATCATCCAGATCCTTTGCCCATAAAATTGATCAAATTCTGAGATACGGTGTACCGGCAAACGCTTTGAATCCAATAAAGAGGATTAAGTGTACTGAGCTGTAAACACGGTGTGATTGAATTCTAGGGGTGACGAGGAAACTCTCTCTCTTTCTCTCATTCTCTTTGCCATCTCGTATCCATTTTTTTCTTCTTGCTTTCGTTCTCTTCCCTCTTTCGTTTCAACTCGCTTGTCTTTAACCCTCGATTCTACACTCTATCTCTATCTTTATCTCTATCTCTGTCTTTCTCTCTCTTTCTCTTCCTTCACTCGATTTTCTCCCCCGGTGTCTGTTTCCTTAGATTTCATGGCGAGCAACAGTGCAAGGACGTGACGCCGCTGCGTCGACGTTTCTTAACTTTCATTACAACAGAGAATGTCGTGACATTAACATCTTTTGAAATCGAGAACCATCTGTATATGGGCCGGATGTCTCGCAAAACTCGCGCGTATGCTTCAGTTCGAAGTTTCTCTTCGTTTGAATACCGATACGTTGGAGATTTTTTGAACTGAGAAATTTTTTATAATTTTGTGGGCCCTTTTTCGATAAATAATTTTATCAGTTCGCGCGAAAAGTTCTGTCGCTTCTTAAGGCCACTTCCTTCGTAATTTGTAGTTTTCGTTCCTAAGTAGACTGCGGATTTTTATGGAAATTCACATTTTTGCGAATATATTTGAAAAAGTAAGAGCTCGACAGAAAACTCTTTCACCTATCAAACGTCATAGAAAGCGCTGTACCTTAAATACTTTGCTTAAAATCTTTTCGTATCGCGTGCGTTCTGCGCAATTTTGCATTTTCAAATTTCAACCAACTGCATTTTTATTTATTACGTGTACTTATACGTATAGCTCGTTGTTAAAGGGGTTCTTGTCGAAACGCTCCGTTTTTCCTAATTTACGTAGAAGAGGAAGCACACACGTTGTACCTTTACAATACGTTAGTTTATTTATACGGTGGTATCGTTATAAGTAACAAATTTATGTTTTATATTTTATGAAAACGGGACAAATTTTTAAGGATTCTTAAGGTCTTCTTCGTTTAAAGACATAGTTGTCAATTAAGAGAAATAACCGAAACCTTCGGTTCAATTTATCGCTTTATCTCACGAGACCTTTTTCCCAAAAGTTTTTCAATTGCCAATTTACTTTTAATACACGATAACAGATTTTTAGGGATCTATATAGCGTCAGATGTTTGCTAAATATCATTTTACGAACAACGCGAATTTAGTACCCTTAAAATTTTCCAACTGACAATTCAGTGATACGTATAGTATAGTACAAACACACAGGTATTTATGATAATTTGAATTATGTATTGGTTTCGTCTGTATACAAGTTTACTTATAAATTATTTATGTTTACCTAATTATCAATTGTGAAATTATTTCGCGAAATTATCGTTCTGTTGTATTTAGATTGTAAATACACAGATATATATATATATATATATATATATATATATATATATATATCGATGTGATTATATTAAATGTTATTTGTCGTTTCCTCGTATTTTTCTGATTATCAACAAAGGAGTTTATGGCAGTAATATTTCACCGTGATTTGTTCGTTCGCTTGAAATTTACAATTATAAATATTTTACAGAATACTATTATCGGTGGATCGATATTAAAAATACAATTCAGCAAGGTACATGTGCTCAAAATTACCATACGTTAATTACGCGTATCTTTGTACGAACGTAGTCGCTCGGTAAAAATATCGAATCTGCTGCGTACAAGTGTTATGTGTTGCAAATTCATCTTGCTTACGCGAGGAGAGCAAATACATAAATAAAAAATCGGCGCTCTTCTCCAGGATCACAGGGAAAAGCAAATTGAACGTAGAGAGAATATTCTATCAGACAAATTATATTATTTTCGTGAAAAATACGTATTATTCGTATTTACGAAAATGTATCGGATTAATATGTATATTCGCATTGCAATTACTCTCCATATTCGTATCGCGACGCGCTAAGGACGAAGTTTCGAAGTTGGCACTTCTTACAAATACGAACAAATTCAACGAATCGCTGCACGATATATTTTCGTTTAAAAACGTTTGACGTAAAACATTTTGATAATAATTTGTTTGTAAAATATTGCTTTTCTACTATTCTCGAATTCTCTCATCAAGGCGTCTTTGTTAGCTCCGAATATCTCTGTTTAATTGCAACGACGGTTGAACGATCAAAGTAAAAATTAATATACCGCGCAATCATTTATTCCAATAAAATATTAAGGCTTTTTTCAAAAGAGACCTTTGTTTTTTCTTGTTCAGCGTGCGATCGATATCGCTCCAATGCTATCTGTTTTATTTCGTTTACAAAAGCGAATTTTAGTCGTGGTTAGTTAGTTCAGCGCTTAAACACTAACTAAACAAACTCGACTCTACAACGACCGACAACTTGGCGAAAATCATTTGGCTACCTGTCGTTGTATTTTACATATAAACGCTTTACTGCCAGTTCGCTTCCTGTTTCATTCTTTATTGACTGTTTGACATCTTTAGGGAAGACTCTGTTAAGGTCTGGGCAATTATTGTCTTCTATTTTCTGGTTGTATTCGTCCATTCGAAACATATTAACGGATATGTAAGCGACAAGACGAGTGACACGTACTGATAAGTGTTTTTAAAATGCTCGAAGATAACAACGCGTTCCTACTCAACTATATTTTTGTTTCTGTTTGTTTCTGTTCATTGTATCGTTGAATCTTTTGAGATGAAACGAACACGATGAAGTGACACAGGTTAAAAACATGCGTTTTTTTTTTTAATTGCAATGAGTCGTTTCGTTAAACATGGTAACGCGTTACTTCGTTAACGAAATTTGTCTGTAAGGAGAATAATACTCGTAATACAGGATAAACTGTTGTATTTTTTACTTCTATTTTTAGTTTATAACCCTAAAGAACCATAAAGAATTTCCTCCTAGTCATAACTCGAAAAACACGTTTGTGTCACGTTTCTAACAAAGGTGCGGTACGTGCCCAATATTCCTCGAGATATTAATTCTTTTGGGAGAAATTTTACCTTCGTAAAACTTAATTAAATAATTACAATAAAAACTTTTATTTCGAATTTTTCAACGCATCATACCATTTGCTTCGGCGTCTGTGAACAAAATTGTCTTGCTCGTAGTAACGACGTAACATACGTATAAAACGAATGGTCGTAGAAGATGACCGAATTCTGTCGATGCAAAAACATTAAATTCGATGGTATTGTTTTGTTTATAACGTCGAGGAAAAACGATTTAAAGAAAGTTAGCTCAGTTTGTAAAATCGTTTATCAAGATTTCCTTTCCACGATGACATCGACATTCTTTGCACGATTTCCCACGATTTCCACGAAGCTCCCAATCGATGGCAAACTGCAGTAATAGTTTCCAGTACAAGAGAAGTGCTCTGTGCCCTTAAACTTACCCCCATCCATGCCTATCATCGGCTATTACGAGAATTCTGTTAGCTGGAAAGTTTCGAAGTGGTAATTCCCAAATGTGCAATTATTCGTCACATTGACTATCAACCCGTGTTTCGTGCTCCTTCGGATTCGTTTGAATTGGTGCATTCTGTATGAATTATATCGCGACAAAGTTACCTAGTCTCTTGTTATCGAAGAAGAATTTTTGCTTGCTAACAAAGTTTGGATAGAAGAAAATGCATCTCTTATACGATAAAGACATTCGTTACTGGAATACTTGATTCGATATCCGTTTCTTCGTTTCGTTTCTACGCCATTCGATATCTTTTGAACATCTGCTTCTTTATTTTCTCTATCGACATCTTCTTCTTGATTTTCGCTTATCGAAAAAATTTGGTCGAAGTAACAGTCTTAGATATCAACTTATAACGCTAATAGTAATAAATACGTACGGTAAATATATAGAGTAATAAATACACAGTCATTGGAAGAAAGGGAAGGAACAATCTTTCGCTGTTGTTATAACTTTTCGCAGTAATCTTATAATTTCCATCGCCGATTGTAAATGTTTTTTAATCAGCGTTGGTAATTTCACTCGTCGTTACGTATCACGTCCACGTTCTTAAGCTATTAGCATGTTCTATGGTACATCTACTGGCAGACTATCATCGGCTAATGTATTCAACGCCAGTTTTCTTGGGCATAAACGTATTTCGTTGTCGCAGAGGTGCAAATCATAACTAATACGACACTTACTTGTACGTGAATTATGTACTTGTACTCAGTGGCCTGACTGTAATTTCGCGAGGATAATACGACCTATGGCCCAGTAAGATTTGAATATCCGCAAGTTCGCAGTAACCAGCAGTGATATCGATCCTAGGTTAAGGGACCGCTGTGCACGCGATCGAATTCTGTAACGCGATTCGCTGTCAAACCTGGTCTCTCCTATCAATTTGTGCCCGGTATAATTCATTCAGATTGTAAATTAACATGAAAGTCAAACATATTGCGAAGTCATATTAGATGACGATGACTCGGGATTTTCGGCAGTTTTCTACAGAAATTCCATTATTTCACATTTACCGTCAAAGTGTATTTTATGATATTTACAACGTACAATTAATCATAATGATTAATTGTTTCCCATATGATGTGATTTTCAGTGTATATTCACTGCATATTCAGTGTATATTCAGTGCATATTCAGTGCATACGTAATACGGATAATACGTTTGATTCTAAATTTCGTTTAAATTAAATACGATAATAAAAAAGGAATGTCAACGACACGAACAGTAGTACAACTTATTAAAGCTACCTCGTATAAAATATCCTATGTATAATTTCTATTAAGAAGCTTTCCTTCGTATTATCGGTCGAGATAGAATTAAGGCACGTTTGTCAGAAACGGTTTTTCTTCATTCGTGGTGTATAATTTGAAGGAAAATGGCTGCCTGATACGATAGAATTTCATCGCTTTATCGGTTATTTTACCGAACAATTGCCGTTTCGAGGTTTCTTATTTCGCGTTGCTGATTTATTGTATAACTCGATACCAACAATTTTTCTTTCTAAATATAGAACATCGCATGATACACCTGCGACCTTATAACAGCTTGATTTTCAGTATTTGTAAGCTTTCACTCTGTCTGACCGAATCTGTGTAAGACCTGAACAGCTTGCATCGTATAATGTTCACGAGTTTTCACAGTAAATACCAATGTTAATAACAATGTTAATTAATACTTCTATGAATTTGTTCATGTTTAAGTAGTACGCGATGCAACGATACGCGAAAAAGCATTAAATTTGAAAATTATATATCGATCGTCTTTATCGTACGAAATTACTTTTAGTCAAACTCATTTATCGATTAGTTTTAACGAAAGTCATTCGCGTATTAAATATTAATCTACTTTTTATCAGTTGCTACATCGATGTTGCCTCTTTTCCACGTTTTCCATTGTGTACAGTGTTTTTTTACCCCTTCCCTGTATAACTTTTACGGGAAGACGAGTAACCCGAAGATCAGTGCTTAGTGACTTTGTGTAACAGAGACCTGGTCGCTTCGTTTATCTTTTCCCTTAAAATCTGGACAAAAGCTGAAGAAATATCGCGTACTTCGCTTTGCTCAGGCGCCTAAGATTTGCTCGTCTTATGTTTCTCGCAAAAGTAATACTCTTTTGATCGATTCGTTTCTATATTATACGACGAAAACTATTTTGACAAACGTTTCTCGAGAAAATGAACTGTCACAAAAAGAAACTGAAAGAATCACGCGGTGAAACATTTGTTTCGTTAAATTCTATTGGTTAAATCGATATCTCGATAAATACCCGTTGTAAATTAACACGTTAAACGCGCGAGAAAATAAATTCTGGAAATTGTTATTTTTAACGCGAAAAATGCAATTTTAGATTATGACGATGCATTTAATTCGGGAAACATTAATTACGTATCATGCGTATAATTCAATACTTTGACCGTAGCCAATATGGCAGTTTGCGTCCAGTTATAACTCGTTGCAGAAGGCAAGAACGATGCGATGTTACTTCTGAAATTTCAGACGATTTTAATAGATAGAAAATAACACCACACATCTGCCTACTGTCTACCGTACGACAGCCGCTTTATGTTCTTACGTTGCGACGTTTTCGTGATCGCTTGATTCACTACCTGACTGAAAGAATATTGTTTTCTTCTAACCAACATTTTTTCTAAATTAAAAGAATACCGTTCATTTTTATCTAGTAAAAAGTTATCCTTTATTTAATGCCTAACAAATTTTCGCGAATCGTTTCACCGATATTACAAGGCAGTACAACGAAAGGAGTACAATCTATCACTGCTTGTGGCGTCACGAAACAATCGAAGACGAGCCAGTCTGTTGTAAGACTAAGGCCAGATCAGTAACGGTATAAGTACTAATTTTGCTCTGTGACGCAAAACCGATGGGATTGCAAATATACCGTTTCACACGATTGATAAAAGCGATACATAATGCCGTAGATCTTCTCTATTCGATAGAAGCAAGTTTCACATATTTTGAGTCGTGCCACTATCAAAGCAATGCGATTTAACGATTTGCGAATATAGAGAATTTCAGGAATAAACGAACATTTAAATAGGAGGGAAACGCGGCGAATAAACGACGAAATATAAATTAAAAGGAATAAGTTTGAACACAGTGGTCAAAGTATCAGTGAAATTCCGGCAACAGGTTTGCTTTTATTCGAAACATTTAGCTTTTGCCAAACGTCGAATCGGTAGATACGCATTTTTGAGTAAAAATATTTCTGGAACGAAATTCTTTACGTTCTTCTTTGTCCGCATTGTTTCCACGTTTATGCTTTTTTCTCTTTTTGTGGACGATGGAGAATATTTGAAATATTTAACTCGGCTCGTTTGAACGATTCCACGTCCGCTTGGAACGATCCAACTTCATTTTCATTTGGAAGAACTAAACGATACGAAATCCGAACGAGATACAACGGCGAATTAAAACCTGCGTACATTGCGCGATGCGTTATAATTAATGACGTTTGGAAACAGCCTCGGGATTCATTATTGTTGATTCTTCGTAGCCAGTGATTCGGCTTCTGACAGAGTAATGCAAAGTAGACGAGAAAACCGAATTAATCATTCGTATCGGCGCTTCGGGGCGTTTCTGTTTATCGCGGCGTTTTTTTTTTTCCACCTGATCGAGTTAATTATATCACGATCGGAAGCGAGACTGGTTCCGATCCATGTCGATACTTCATTCGTTCGTGGCTGCTCGTTAGAATTTTCGTCGTATTTGTAAGCTGAATATCGTTATCGTTAACGCGAACCGCCTTCCGCGCCGCTTGCTTCGTTTGGTGCTTGTTTGTTAAAAGTATAAACGCCCTACGTATTTTTATAAATGCGAATCGATATACAAAGATGACAGGAAAGTATATTTAGCGATAAGTATATTTTCGTCGATTTTAACGTCGCTTTGTCGCCGAAAAGGAGGATTTTCGATACAAAATAGCAGAAAATCAGCGAGTCTTAAATATCAGAAAGATGAAAATTCGAAAGTTCTTTTGAAATCAGTTAACGGATCCTGGAATAGTTATTCGCGGCGAGTTCGAACGTGATATTTAACGTACCTGTTTTAAGGGATTTGGTAATATCGATGCTTACGTGCCGCGATTGCTGCTTGAAGATCATAATATGTAGATTATTGGAAGTGAAGTAGCAGTTTTTTGATCGATTAAAAAATTATTAATGTTAATTTGTCGTATCAGTTTCCATATTTTTCGACATTCTTCTAGATCGACAGCTATAGTTTTCTTAAACAGTTAACTCTAACATGAAACTTTAATTCGTTATATTTCTCTAAAGAAACATTCAGAAAATGTTTGGACGTAGCTTGAATCTCCGTGTCAGTCAAATTATCCTTTACATATATACGTACGCAGACATACGATTTATATCGAATTATTATCGTTTGTAAAAACGTACAAGCACAACGAATTAATAATTCTAACCAGTTTTCAAAAGACACGATCGTTGGAACACGAGTGACCGATGTAATAGAGTTTGATTACGTGAAAATAACGCGAGAAAGCGTGTCACTCATTGTCGGATAACGCGGTTATCTATATTATTTTCCGAAGATGAATATTTCCGATAATGACACGTACGGTAAAGAGAAAATAGAACAAACAACGTGTAATTCATCGGTGATGGTAAGCAGAGGCACGTCGAGTGATTTCAGCGTGTGCTCGGTGAACGGGAGAATAATTCATAGATGAAACGCGGATCCTTGTGCGGCCGGTATAAAATATGTGCCGCTGGTATTGAAGCCACAACTTGGCGGGTTTATATGCACGTCGTAGGGTATACATAACTCTATGTGGCTTGATCGAAAAAGAAAGAGGACGGTGAAGAGAGAGAAAATACAGCTGGCGAAAGATGCGAGGAAAGACATAAAATTTTATTCTCGTACAAACGTGGATAAACTGACAACGGACGACGGACAGTTTCTTAGATCACGAGACGACTGTATCGAGCGTAAGTTTTCCTCTCGTAATCATCGGAATATGACATCGATGTGTTTCTCTCGAGCGAATACGCAGGGTTACGAAGAGTTATGATGAATTTAAAACGGTTCTTTTGTCGAGATTATTAACGATTCGGTACGACGACGAGTATTTTTTTATTACTGCGATTTTTCCGATGACTTCCGAAATGTCCCCTGGACGCGATATTAACAAGAATAAGCGTAGAAACTGTAAAGAAAAAGTAGAATGTACTAAATTAACATTTGCATCTTCGAGCAAAAATATGTTCAGAATTTATTTTTACCTCGTAATTTTGTTTAATTTAGACGCGTAATTAATTAACTGTGTTATTTATTGCTATCGTTATTATTGTAAAAGAATACACGCGTCTTTATGATAGAGTTTATCATATCATTTCCTATAATTAACACAAACGATCTGAATGCACATATTTTCTCGTGTATTGTTCTAGATAAACTTATCGTTCGAACTTATCGTACGACAAACGTTATCATAAGACGAGATAAGATGAGATACACGCATAAAAGTAATAAACACAATATTCGACGATGCCTTGATTAAAATAATTAAAAACTCGCATGATCGCTGTTGGAATAAAACAAAGTTACCACCTAACTCCTCAAAGATCGTATTTTTTATCGACTTTCCAAAGGAACTTAAGACACGGGTTTGCAAACTTTAAACGATGTAGCGTTGTAAGAAATCGTAGAACTGAAAAAAAGTAACTTAGGTGAAAAACTCACGCAGGATAAAGTGATATTCTATGCGCGATAAAACAAGATGAGCATAAATTTGTCGGTGAATTTGCATGAGGAGGCTGAGTCCAGGCAGGCGGTAGGACTTAGCGATAAATTTTTATGAACTTTCTAGAAAGGTATTGATTTACTTCCTCGTGCGGTTCGTTTTATAATTGAACGAGAAAGTAGGAGCGTGAGATTACTTAAAAGAAAAGAAATCGTTTCATTTCGATGTAAATTATTATAATTCAAGTTTTGTTTGCTTATCGTTAATTGAAGTCGTTATTCCTTAAATTGTTAAATTATTTTATTTATCGTTCGTCATGTTCTCGCAACCACGTTAACCCGCTAACTCACGCTCTTTTATGCTCTACTTGCATTCGTATCCTTCCTCAACCACCACCTTCAGAGAGAAGATAATTTTTAGAAATTTTCTAAAAACAGATAGCCAGTTTTTGTGTTTAGGTTTAGGTTTATTTATTTATAAGTTAGGTTTAAAAACTATTTCTTACGGTTTTTCTAGTTGCTTACCTACCTTTCGAGAAATAGCTCGAGGTGACCAGATCCCATGCAAGCGCAAATGCATCGCATCACGCAGGTCTTCGTTTATTCTTAAGGCTAAGAACTTGTTTAAAAAGTCAGAGGGAATAACGAACGATCGACGTTATACGAAAGTTTGTCAAATATCATTGAAAACGAAGTATTAGTAGTTTGGAATTCAAATTCGGAAAATCACTTTTCGGTGACAATGCAGAATCTCTGAAAGTGCAAACTTTTACGGCTATTGTTTCACTTTTCGCTTCTAAACTTACGTACGTTCTGCTTAGCAACTTTGGTAACGGTGGATAAGAACGAAGAGGGTAGACGAGCTAAAATGATCGTGTTCTACATGCATCGCGGTACTCGTTATAATCTTACCAAGTAAAATTTACTCGTCGTTAAAAATTTTATAAATATCTATGATGAAAAGTGTATAGACTCGGTATAGAGGAGTAGAACGGATTACGAATTCAAGTAAATTTTAGCTTCGAATAAGTTAAAAGAACTTTTATCAGTGAATTTTTCCCCTCCAGCTGTTTGCAGTGCAGTAAAACAGCGAGGTGTTCGTTATCATTACGCGAATATCATTAATTAACATATACGTGATCTTAAAGACGTTTAAAGTATCAAAAATTCCCTGATTTCGTGAATTATTCTAAAAGATATACCTGTTTCGACTCTTTTAATTTTCAAGTATATTTATATCTAAAAAACGAAATAGATAAAACGAAAGGAAAGAGTACACAAGATCCGTGTTTAAAAAAAATGGCACAAAAATGGCACATATACAAAAATAGTAATGCGACGGATGTTCGATAGTATACGGATTTTTCTATCAAACTCTGTTTAATCTTATCCAGAGTCTGTGCAAACTAAACATTTTCCCATTTGTACCCTGAACTTTTCATTTGCCTCTTTAAATACAAGAGAGAAATAATTTTCACCTTTTATCTTTCTATTCGGTAGCATTATATTAGATACTGTCAGAGAATTAAAAATGTCATCATCGATTGAACATACACGAAACCTACAACTTGTACAAGCTAGTTAAAAAAGCGGTATTCGACCTGTAAAAATTACGCGACATTTACATACGTGGATTCCCCTTCGCAAATATTAGAATATCTACAGCTTCCTAATTTAGATCCTCTATAAAAAATTTAAATTCGTGTTATATAATCGTTAATAGCGATAATAATTTTATTATATCAAGTCGATCAGATCGCTACTATAACGTCGAATACGAGTTCCTTATGGTCTAACGTTCCAATTGAGATAATAGTTGTCAAAAGTTTTAATAATTTCGTAATAATATTTCAAGTTATTTAAGTTCCTGTTGGAGACGTAATACTCGTGAAGGGGGATGTATATATCATTATTATTCGTGGAACATGCAGACGCAAGTGTTTTCTATCGTAAACAACAATCGGTTTTACTATGATGATTCGATGTTAACGAATCCAGCTCGATAGCAACCGTTTCACCTCCCATTAACGAACTTTTGCAGTTTCTGCTTTTAAGCCATTCCGATAGCGAAGGAGGCACATCGAGGTAGAAGTTATAGGGGTGAACTAAGGGAGGTAATCGTGCCAAACCGCATCTGCTAATACAACCAGTGCATCGACTAAGCGATTCCGCTAATCTATACTGTCCGCTCTGATAACATGTAGAAGGTAAAGCAATCACGTACCCTCAACCTAGTAACTCTGCCTCTCTGATCATTTTCCTCGGAGCGATAATTTTTCGAGATTTAAAAGATTATCGACTTGGAGGGACTCGCGAAGATCCTAAGGATTATTTCATAGAGATTATGTTAGGTTACTGTTATCCGACTTCATTATTTTTCCGTCATTTTCTTTTCGTCTTGTTGCATGTTTATTATTTTAAAAAGTGCTAAGTCGCAACGGATGTAAAATCATGTTTCGCGAATTATGTTTCTTTTTTAAACTACGAACGATTGATCGCGAAACTACTACAGCTTTTAGCTAGTTTCTTTTGTATATTTCTTTTTTTTTTTTTTTTCAATATTCTTCGTTAGATACGTAACAATTTCGTAGAAAAGAAATACGAAGGTTCTGATAGATTGATTAAAAGAGCGATAATGCTTGATGGCTGATTAAGATTATTGATTTAATTACCTTTGATATACGAGATTCAATATCATTTCACCGTTGAATAAGAAAAATCAACTTTCGTTTGTTCGCTAATGAACTTCGATTTTTCGTTAATTCGAAACGCGTTTCAATCGATTATTCGTTCATCTCTACTCCTGCAAGATAATAAAGTCGAAGAATAGGTCGAAAAAGCATTGAAAAACTTTATAAAGGTAATAGATATTTGTTTCAACGGAATGAATTCGATTGAGAGTAAAAATGATTTAAATAAAACTAGAAATCAATAATATCTTTTCGTGAAAAATTATTCTTTCGTTCTAATTGTCGTTTGAAAATTTATTTTACCTTTCGAAAAGTTAACGATTCTAAGAAGCTCGAAATATACATACGTGCAATTGTTATGTTACAACGTATATGTATACTGTAAAAAGCAGTCGGTAGAGAGGCTTTATTAAAAATGAAAGAAAAAAGAAAAATGTTTAATCCAATAATTACGATTATTAGTATGAATATACTTTTCCTTTGGTCCTGTGAGCGAAAATAGGTCGCCTTTGATTACTTTGCTTCAAAGTTTATACCCGGTACACGTCGCTGCGACAATAAACAAGAACAGTTAATGAAGAAGCTGTTTTGAAAATTCGTACAGCGATTCCTCGCGCCAGTATACGATAGTATAAATACTTAAGTTGAAGCTGATGGAACTGGATGTTACTTAGGCAACGCTGGGGAACGAAGGCTCGAGAGGGTGAGGAAACCTCATCTTGTGAATCCTTCATATCTTGTGATAAATATTATTTCGTATCATTTATCGTGGGTCGCAAAGCCCCGGTGAAAGTGGCTTGATTATGTTTGCTTTACAACCAAAATGAGATGCACCTTTCAAAGGGCGAACGCTCCTTCTAGTTTTATTGCTGTCTTTCTTTGCCAGTCGTATTTAAACGATATACTTGCAAATCAGAGATTGCAGCTCATCTATCTGTGCAGTTTCGTTTGACTATGGCGAGAACTTGCGAAACACAGAATAGCTTCGATGGAATAATTTCTCTCTTCCTTCTTCCTCTGTCATTAGAAAACTGTAGATACATTAATTGAAAAGAAGAACGCAAGTATTAATAACAGCGATACGAATAATGCGATTAGACGATTCGGTTAAAGATTTATAGGTTCCAAATCTTTATAGCTGTTAAGTCGCACAACCTTTTTAACAGATTTAAATATTTATATTGCTTTTACGTCTTATTAAATTCATGTTTCAATTGTTCGTTATTCGAAGCACACGTAACATTAGTATGATGGTGGATTGCAAAAGATCCATCACCTTGAAACCGTTCTATCACGTCGCGTCGGTTTTATTACAAGCACCATCGAATCCTATGTTGTATATCCTGTGTGCAATGCAGACAACATTTTTTCTACATCTGTCGTAATATAATCGGCCACTTCGTTCTATATAGTATCCACAAAGTAGTTCACTAGTTCACTTTTTTCGTAGTACCATATGTTTAACAGCCAGCCAACTATATGCCACCATACAACAGCAATCGTTTTAATTGCTTGTAAAGTTGTATCACCTTCTCGCCAGTAGTCTCGTTGATCGTTAACAGAAATTGTTGGAGAGGAGCGAAGTTTTTACATGCGAAACGTGTTCGGATAATGGAACGTTCGGATCATAGAGAAATCGGATAATCGGTTCTGCTGTATCTCTTTCAATAGTGATATACACGTAGGCATTTTTACTTTTATTTTTACTTTTTCTTACTTCGTTAATTTGTATTCGCGCAGAAGCCCTATTTAGTAATTGATCCTTCGTATCTCTTGCTCTCTTCGTTCTGCGACAGAGCGATGACAAAAATACGACATGCATAATAATTTAATGACATAACATTTATTTACTTGACTTTCATAAAAATAACATTTAACGTCGAACGATAGATTAAAGTAAACGTATTATATTAAATGCATTGTGAAAGATATTAAAGCGTGAAAAATAAGAAACGAGAGAAAAGTTTGAAAAGAATAAAACACAAAGTATAATAATAAATATTCGCGTAGAAATAAATTATTCGAGTTAAAAAAATTCAATAACAATAAATTACTTGTGTTATCGAAGAAGAGCAAAGGTATGGAGCAAATATAAAGGAAAGAGATTTTTTAATCGTTCGTTTCATTCGTTTTGATATACTTGCAGAAAGAATCGTAGATCTGTGTCGTATCGTTTATCCTTTACAATTACAGATAGAGATCACGGGAGAAAAACATCCGAAGCTATACGTTTCGATTTCGATATGAGAGCAATTTTGGAATTCAATTCTGTATTATTAAAAATTATTTTAGATTAAATATTTATTTTCGTCATTCTTCTGAATATTTCAAAAAATTAATCATTACGAAACTAATTGCACCGTTAACATTTTTAATTAGTGGTTTAATTAAAATTTCGTGTATCGATAATACAAGTTGTTCCTGTTTCAACCTCGTACCAATGTATTTCCTTTCTACCAACGACTGACAGAAATATCAGAAAATCAAGGAATATGGATTTATCGTGTTGACCTCGTATACTCCTCAAACGAAATAGCAAATAAAATGGTGACTATTTTCCGATTATCAAAGTGCGATATTTTCAAAAGAGATAGATATCGCATAAATAAGTAGAAGCGCAGCTAGCAAAAATTAAAAATATAAATCCTTTATTACTTTACTGGAGAAGTTGCTTTGAGAGGTGCGCGAAGAAACGACGTGATCTATTTTTCAAGAGACAAGCTGAAACTGAGTTGCCGACTTGTATTCATCGCGCTGCAGTTTCGTCCTATGAATCACATATACGTAAGTACTTTCTGCGATGAGAATCGGATATCGATCATTGTGATATCGTGGCCAAATTTAGATAACCGGCGCTGAAACTGATTCGCGAAATAACGAGGCAGCGATGGGTGTATCGGAAAATAGAGAAAATTTCACGAGCATTTTATCAAAGATAAAAAGCTTGTAATAACTAAAACTAAAGAATGGAAAGAGAACTGCGAAAGAGAGAGAAAAAAAGCAATTGGATTTAGTAAGAATCAATCAGATATTTGTCTTCTTACCCCCGGACCTATCTGTTAAATATCACACACAAGAGTCCACTAGAGAGAGCCCAAAGGTGACTATGTGAATTTGCATAGGTTGGAAAGTTGCGGCTAGAACTCTCCATGGCTCGGTTCGGTGATTTCGCGGGTTATCTCCTTCGAGGGGTGAAATATACACGGACGTATGCATGCGAGTGTGTACGCTATGTATCTCGATTCGTACATAGCGAGGTGGTCCGAAAGGATCAAGCCTGACCATTCACAGCTGGCTCATCTTTACACCTTCGCGTTGAAACGTCGCAAAGACGATGATTGGATCAGTTTTACTCTTGGATCAGAATCCTCTTGGGATAAACAGAATGTCGATTTCAAATCAACAGCATCCCCATCGTTTCCATCGTTATCCCGAGAACAGAATACAACGTACCATATGATATGGAAGGGAAAACGTGGTGTCAGTTTGCATGTTACAGCGGAGGAAACCCTTTGCTCCTTCCCTTATTAAATCGTTCTATATGTATTCGACTTATCGTCGAGGAACTCTTTTTCCTTTTCCTTGGTCTCTTATTCTTCGTTATCCCTACCGACGATCACGGATGATTCAGTCCGGTATTTTAGATTTGAAATAGCCCCCAGGGATATCCGATGGATTTTCTTCTGGCTATCTTCTTCGGCTTCGTCAGATTCAATTTCAACGATCGAGAAGTTCCTGGAGACCAGGGTTGTATAAGGTATTTCGTTCCACTTTTTTCCCTTCCCTGTTCTTCACCGTTCTTTTTCCTATTCGTTTGTCTTAATCAGTTGAACGTAATGGCGTGGCTGAATCGTGTTTTTAAAGTTTTAGTGGAAATTCGTGGTCAGGGACGTCGACGTTAAGTTTCGCTGGAATCCTTTCTTCTTCAAGTATACACCGAAGGTACACAGGGAAAAATTCTTCGAAAATAAAAGTTTCCAAGTATATTACCTTCCTTTTCTTCACCTTTCGAGTTTAAAGTTAATTGTTCTCTCTCTCTCTCTCTCTCACTCTCTCTCAAATTTTTGAGATTATGTTTCTTTTTATTGACTAGAAGGATAAAGAACGTGCTCGGAAAGTCCGTTGGCTTAAAAGGTAGTTCGTATCGAAATTTCGATGGATGATTTACGATACGGTTTATTTGTTCGATGTTTTATTTAACTCGTCAAATAACAGGTTGAATATGTATGCGCAGAAAATAGAGAAAAGACGGGAATAGATACAATAAGTACTCGAACCACGAAAACGTTAGAGTACTCTTTCATTCAATTTTGCTCGTTTGCTTTGTCCAATCTCGATTGGACTGCACGGATTCACTTCCATCAGCGATATTATTTCACCAGATCTTCCATTCCTGTGCGCCGTAGCTCTTTCATTTCCAGAAAATACCGTGACTCGGTGTGTTTTAGATATTGTTCCCCGAAACCGGAATAGAAATTATTGAATACCATCGATTGTTGGTGATACTGGAGCCACTCTTATGGCATCAGTGTCAAACTAACAGACAGTAAGTAATCAAAATCAATGAGAGTAGGTTTGGCTGCCACTTTGAAGTTTCTCCTTGCCATCAAGCCACCGATATGTCGATAAGAATATCGTACAGGAAGATTTATCGATGACAAGTCAGTCTTCGAATTCGAAGAATTTTTAGATTTTAGATTTTATTTCAAATATTACAAAATTATTATTTGCCATTATTAAATAAAATAATTTAACGATATATTGGAAATAACAGTACCGATAGATAGCAACGATATCGATAAATTGCACGCTGATTGAAGCAGCGCCTTTTATATTTTAAATTTATTTTTTAATCTTAAGATAACTTTTAAGTTTTATTCGTTGATACAAAATATAGGATGTCGAATTTCAATCGATAAATGAGAATTGCTGGTAAACTGTATAAAATTCGCCGCATAAAGAAAATGTTCAGACAAAAATGGAATGGTTCCGAGGGGGACGTAATCTGGTGTAATTAGATTTTTTTTTGTTTTTTTTTGAAAATGGTCACACGGAGGTCATACGAAAGTGTGACCTATTGGAATCGTATAATATTGAATCCACTAATCGACCCGAATTGACATTCTCTAAAAAAGATATTATCGATCTTTTCATGTCGATGAACGCATATTTTAGCGGAACGAAATACAATAGATTCCGATTTTCCTCTATAAACTAATTCAATTATTATTCTAGATATATACAGAAGTATTAAAAGATTCAAGCACGATATCGGCATCTTTATAATGTATAGGAACCGTCGAATTATTAGTATTGTCAATAAATGAAGCAACTAAAATTTAAAGAAACGACATTTTTATATTACAGTCTAAGACCCGGAAAAGTTTTAAAATTTAAAGAAATTTTACTTCATTTTCGACCACGTATTTTTATCATGTTTTAGTTTAACACTCGTACCGGCAAGTTCAACCGATTGTATCATAAAAAATATTATTTCCATCTCTTTTCTATAAAATAAAATTTTAGAATGCTTTCCTTATACTTTGAAGTATTATAGATACTTTCAATAAGGGTAATAATTGCAAATTAAACTATGTAAAATTTCATATAAAGATTATCGTTTATTTATGTGTTCGATATAAAAGACGGAAGGAAATATACCGCTAATTGTATCTGTCATATTTTAGATATTGTTTAACTATTAATAACAGAGCGTTTTAAAGCTCGATCGATGACTTTTCTACGTTTTAAACATTTTTTGATAAACACATGCAAATCCAATACGAACACTTACTATACAACCTAGTTAGAAACTCGGCATAGACTGTTTAGAACACGCAACGAAATTAATTACACTACTATTAACCTTCTGTGCTATTAAAACGTAAACAAGCGTAATAACATATTCGTAGGCTATGAATACGTATGCTTCTTAAACTCGGGCGTTCACAAGTCAACGACGCTGTAATCTTGAAATTTTTGTCGAGTTAGTTTCACAGACGAAGGACTGTTAACCTGAAAATTTGTTGAAAAGTTAACAGTGGCTTAAGTATCCAGCCGGGGTGTACGTATCATAATTCTAGAGAACGCTGAAAGAAAGAAGGAACGAAAAGGAAGAGAAAAGAAAACGAAGAAGAAAAATACAGGTTTGCCAGGGGAGAAACAGAGTCGCGACGTGAGGACGGACGTCAGATTCGCGGCTTAAAGATCTTAAAGAAAGATCTTGAAGACAACGTTCGTGACTTAAGAACTTTTGTCCGTTTACAGATTCTCTAGTGGTAAAAAAATTCTCTTTTCATTGGTATCCGATTCAATTGGTATATTAATGCGCGAAATTGAAAAACTCGTTGACATCTAAACGCGGCATTAATCTCTGCTGCGCGTATTAATTATGCGTACGTGTTTCTACTCCATTGGGTGATTTTTTCTTTCTTTTCTTTTTTGTTTTTTCTTTGAGGGAAGATGAAAGCAAACGATACGAAAAACGATGGAAATTATTCTGCAGCTTAACGAATTTTTATTTTTTAAATGAAACGAACTAGAGAGTTTCGAATTTTTTTTTAAAGTGGTATTCTCTCCTCGTTAGTTGATTGACTTATTTCATTACTTTGCATGGAAAATATTCGTATAAAATTTTTAAACATATTTCTCTTTCGTTTCTGATTATTTTCTCTTATGAAATAACAAGCAAATATTTTACAGTCGACGGTAGTGTAATTACTTCTAGATACTAAAATCATAAGACGTAATCGTTATCTCAATTAAACTTTCGAGAGATCAATTTAACGTATCTATCTACTTGCGATAAACAATTCAAGTAAAAGTTGAGATATTCGAACGATACGTTGTAACGAACAAATAATTATGCATATATAATAAATAAAGTGAACACGTAGTTGGGAACAAAATTATAAAAAAAAAAACTAGATACATATTATCGTTCACACTGATGAAAGTTTATACAAAGCTATACAAAGCATACGTAAAATATATCATATAAGAAACAATTATTAAAAATAAAGCAGTTATAAGCAGGTTGGCATAAAAATACCGTAGTAGATATTTTTTACTACTTTCGATTATTATAAACACTTAAATGATAAAAATATCATTTAATTTAACGCTGTCGCCTTTTATTCTTGTATAAAAATGAAAAGATTACGTTCTTAATAAATAAATACGAAATGTACTAAAAGATAATGATATTTAATAAAATTACACTTTGGCGTGTTGTTACGTTGAATTATAGTTTACTGCGCCGTAGCTTTTAAGGATATCGAGACGCGAAATTAACTATTTTCCTACGGATATCTTGTTCGATCCAATATATACGTAGATTAATCCGAACGAATGAATTAATTAAGGGAACACACAGAAGCACATTGGTGTGTTTCGTGCACGAGAAATTCCACATCTTCCAACTATGAGCTGATAATAAAAAGAAAATTATCGCGATCGCCTTCTCGTCCTTGCAATCGAATAAGCGATCGTTAGCCGTAAAGTAGCAGACACGATCGACGTAATCCTATTTAATTGTTGATTATCGAAAGGGTACTTATGACGTTTGCATTAAACATGGCCTCGGCTAAAGTTGCCACAAAGCAAATTATTAAAGGTTAACTGAGATTCCCATGCAAAAAGCTAACATCAATTTTATCCTTAGCTTATACCAATCGTTACGCCGGCGGCTTTCCGATTGGATCGACTATTTACACAATTATCGCATAATTGTTATCCACAGTTTTATTTGATTTGCGCGAGCCAACGAAGATGAATCGATAAATCATCCTCCCCTCCCCCCGTCCAACACACGACCACTTTGCCATGCACTGCCACCCCTCTCCTTTTATTCGATTGCGTGCACGGTTCGCAACGTCAGTAATTCGGAAAATATTTTACGTGTCGCAGCAGCCTGATAATTGACAGTTGAACCGTTGATTGTCTGACAAGAATACATTATCAAAAGATCGAATGAAAATAAACGTCCAGTTCCGCGCTTCTGTTGGTCCGCACCTGTGCGTAATATTTAAATGTGTGCGGTGAGCGGTGTGCGGTGTGCGGTACACAGACTGCGGTCAGGAATTACCGTTTGCAATCAACGCGTCACGAGTTACAACGATTCAAAAATTCCCCTGAAACAAAAACGTACGAGAGGGACCATTGGTCGATTTGCTTGAATGGTATTGCCGTTCAATTGTGAATGGGAAAAGGGAGATTGGTTTTTAGTCATTTTCAATTTTCACATGTCAGTAGGTTAATTTTCCGCATACGAAGATGATTTTTCGAAAAATTTCTTTATTAAGAAGCTAAATGCTTTTTAAGCTTTTTACTGTAAAATAATAGAACTTGTGAAAATATGTCACGAAATTTAAGCGGTTTTTAATTCCAACTTCGAGATAGCGTTAATCGCAAAATAATTTGGAATGTATGGTATTAGAGTATCGAGAGAAAAATTGAACACGGAATAACTTTTAATGAACAAGTTGTGGGAAAAGCAAGTCGATATAATACCGAGGCAAAGCTATTAACAGATCATTTTTCTGGAAGAACAAGCTCTCGTATAAACAAACTTTTTTTTATATTTTTGTTTTACATTTGTTTCATAACATATCTTAAAAAATCTGTTTTAGCGATATATATATATATATATCTATATCCCTGGGAGATTAGGTGATTTCTTTACAAAATATTTTCACGCAGAACGTATCATTTGCAATTTTTGTATAAGTTACAATGATCAAATTTAGCGGCCTGTCTAGTAAACGAAGAGAAGTAACTTGAAACGGTAATACAAGTACTATGCAATTCAGACCGATAATAATATCATAGTAATTAGTAATTGTCACGCGATAATAATGTTAGGTGTAAGGATATATATGTAAGTATATGAAAGAATTTTCTGGCTTCCATTAAGCGTCTAATTTACGCTTATTTACGCTGCTTTAATATTCGTGAGTGGAATAACGCAAATAATTAAATCAGCCAAAGTACGAAAGATCAAGAGTGGGCAGACTGTAGAGTTTCAATTAATTTATGTTTGAATTAATTATCTAAAGTGCTGCATTGTTAAATACGACGTGTATCTTTAATAATACATTGATAAAATATGATGTTTGAACGAATCGTTAAAATCTTTTTATTCATAGATATTACAAAGGAGCATGAAGATTATAACTTTTGTCGATATCAATACAGTTTGTAAATATTACTATTTGATTAGTCAAATTTGGATACATTTCCATCAGTTGAATTAACAAGCTTCGTTGTTTCATACTTTACGTAGAATATCAATGTTACACGAATCGAATAATCGAATAATCGAACAATTTAACGTGTTTCTGTCTTTCGTTTTAAAAAAAGTCGAACCTTCGTCGGATTGTCAGAGAACATCAAATAAATTATACAAATAAATTATTTGGTATGTAGTTTTACAACTGGTTACCGCTATAACACTCAAAATTTTATAATTGAATCTTACGTTTCTTTTCTTCTAAGATCACGGGAAAAGATTTAATCAGGGAATATGGTAATAATAATACGTTTTCTTTAACGACGTCGTAGTGTCGGTCGCATCACCAGTAGAACCTTTAGAATTAGGTATATCTGCCGCTTAAAGTACGCAAGTGAAAAAAGTCTGGGGAATCGAAAAATAGGAGAAAGACGAATAGAAATACGTAACTAGATGTAATTGAATGAATATATTTGCGTGTGGAATTACACAAACCGCATATCCATTTGCATATCTGCAATCACGTCCTGTAACATTTCTATTTGTATTTCAAACTTCTCTTTATCAAGCAAATTTAGATAACTAATGTTCGGGTCGGTAGCTAATTGTAAAATGAAGAACACAGGGATTTCGATATATTTTCAACATTATCGACCATTATTACGAGCATGGTTATTTTGTTCCACACGAGCAGGTGCCACGATATTCATCGAATTAACAATGTCCAGGTGAAATTGTTGCAAATTTGTACGAGATAATCTCTAAATAGGAAATATCAATTTACTTTACATTAGCGGAAAAAATATTTCAAACGAGTTTCAGATGTATACGAAGATACGAGAAAAATCATCTTATATTCGTACAGTTTTTCGTGCAATAGTTCTTTAAGACGAAGCTTTTGACCACGAGCGTTTACATTCGACGAGCAAAGTCGTTTCCTTTCTCTTGGCTCGTCGTGAAAAGCTCGCGAAGATATATATTGGCGCGCGACGAAAAACGAAGTTTAATTTTTCGAGGTAATGGAAAATCGGTCACCGATTTCGTAATTTCGAGTACATCGACGTGGCTCGATTTAAGCGGTCCATCTCCACCCTCCTCGTCCCTCGCTCCGTCCTTTTTCTTTCACCCAGCGACCTTTGCATTCCCCAATTCTCGCGTGGTATAAAGCCGTAATGTCGACTTCGGAAAGGTAATGTCTACCCTGTGTACATTGTACAATGCATACACAGACTGCATTCTCGCGTTCCACTTCTTGCGTCCTTCCTTCGCTGTTCCTGCCAACCTAACTGGTACATACACTGTCAACTACACGAATACATTCTTCTCCCTCGTGTGTATAGCGCATCGAAATATCGAACTGGTATTTCGGTAACCGGTTGTTACGGGAGAGATTTTCCAAGTCCATTACGATATGTCTCTCTCGTACTTGAGGCAGATTAGCGTTACGTTTATTCCTTTCTACGTAAGCTTTATCGTAATTTCTGGAATAACAGCGAGGATTATTACCTTTTTGCGATTTCGTTTGAAGGTGAAGTTAGATTTTGCTATATCGTAGTGAAATTTTCATTTTTCTGATTTGTCCTACATATTTGTGTTACATGTATCGGAAAATATACGATACGTATGAATAATATAAATATGTACATTTTGCTATATCTATAAAATGTATCTCATTAATTGCATCGTTCTTTAATCTTTGATTTATTAAGTTCCTTTTACAGTTAAAGTTTAATGAAATCGGACAAACCTACTTATTAGTTATTGTAAATGTAACTTTTTTAATAAATTAATATAAATTAAATCAAATTAAAACTCCAGTTATCTTGTCTTTCCAAGTTAATCGATTAGAACGATGCAAGTATAGAGAGTGTAGAAAGTAGAAGAAATGGAAAGAGATATGTATGTATGTGCATAAAATATATAAAAAAAGGGAAGATGGCATTTGTATATTATTCGAAGCACAAAACGTATTTAAACAATACGGAACGATATCTCGTATAGAAAATACGTCTACATACATAATAACACGCAACAAGTAGCGAGAAGTACAATAAGTTGAAAAACTTTGTCATCCAACCTTTTAACGTTTTCTAAATATCGTTCCATCTAAATCCTTGCGTTTCTTCGGTTACGTCGCGTTTTAATAATGAGAAGATTCTGTGCTAATTATAAGTCGAATGTATGTCACAGGTAAAATTAAATCTCGAAGATAAGATTTCAAATGAAAAACCTATTCTTTCTTTTCTTATTCTTTACTTTTGCACGTTGAATAAGCTTCTATCCGATCGTGTAATTCGTCTCAAGACTCTCTTTGTATGTTAATGTAACAACAGTAACGATCGAATTATCGGAAACTGGGAATATTCGATTCAGCGAAACATATAACCCAATCTCAACTTACATCGTTACTCTATTTTCAGTTGGCCGATGCAAATCCTTCATCCGAATCAATAAGCTAGTCTTCGAACGTGAAATTAGAAAGATGGAGCGGTGCTTATTCGTGGCAGATCTCATTTTCCCTGGAATTATCGAATTTTCCTAGACCGTCTTTTAATTTTATTTGATTCATTATTAATCGTACGATCTAGCAATTTTGAGCACGATGTTTTGTAGTAGGTATATATAGAACACAGTGCCAGATGTGTCTGCTACAATTGTTACTCGGAGACACGCGTGCTGCTCGTTAAATGCAGAGGGTCTTTTATGCATCCTTAAACTAGGTCCGCACGTGCGTACCGCAATTAGTAGAAAATATGCGCTTGCCACGTGGTACGCTTCGGTCTGAATGGACGAAGACGTATATACTCGTGCGAACGGCTATTGTACAATATATATATATGTACATATATACTATTTGACAGGCTGCGTGTGTTGAAACTGTCATCATGGAAGACCCTTCGATTCGATCCTACTAACCGTTTTACTTCGTCTCGAATAATTTTTTGTCATTCGATGAAATCGTAGAAAAATTAAATAACGGGATTGCTGTTTACGCGATTTAACGTAAATTTATTTCACTTTAACGCTTTACTCGCTTCTTAGATTTCGAACGTATATTTCAAGGATAATACTCCCGATCGAGTATGAAAGTAGATTTGTTCAAATGGAAATTTCTAAGTGAAATTGTACGTGCAAATTTGCAATTGCCGGAAGAATTTATCAATGCGTAATAGATTTATTGGTAAGCGATATTTCTTTTTATTTTATTTTATTTTTTTATTATTTATAACGATATACTTACTTGTTGATAGATCGGTAATGGGCAAAGGTGTATCCAATGGATTTTTACAAAAATTCGAAAATTTGTATGCTACAGGATTTCTCGTATCATTGTAAAATATTTGGAATTTTTTAAGCACTTTCATTAACAGAAACTTATTAATACCAATAACTATTTATCTATTGTTACAAGTATAAAAGCGAGACACCTTATAATCCTACTTAAGTTTCACGCAGAACTTTATTTCCTTAGAAAATATTTGAAAAAAAATATATCCTAGTAATCCTATAGATTATTAAATAAAATAGTTGAAACGTATTAAAACATTTATAACAAATCATTCGATTTGTACGGTCAGTGACTTCTGATATGTCTACAATTTTCCAAATATTTCGCTCGTTGTAAGTAATTAAAAAAAAAGGAAAAATATAGGATTCCAAATAGAAACGTAGAGAATTATACAATATTTGTTCACAATCGTCAACGTCTATGAACGACGTACATCTATCTGTCAGACTTAATTCTTTATTAAATAGAGCAAGCAGAGACTTTTCGATCGAAACGGCAGTTTCGATGAACCGTGAAATTCGCTAGAACTAGCAACCATCGGAGCATGAAATTTGTCATCGAGACTTTCATAGGTTCCAACGATATTCAACCATATTGTGCCATACGCATATAAGGAAGGAAATTCGACTATGAATATAACGTATATACAGCTATTTCCGTTAGCGGAGTTACACCATTTATTCAACATACACAAGGGATTCGAGTACTATGCTTGTTTTCTAAATGCAACGATACGCGATGTATCTTTCATCGAAAGAGCGGAATAGCTAGCTATTTCTTAGATATAAATATAGAAATTGTGAGAATTTCAGTTGAATTATTGATATTTAGTAAAAATAGAATATAGCTCGTAATTGCAGTTTGTTATATAATATATAATAAATACATAATTAAACAAAAAAAGAGAATACTATATTACGATTATAATAAAAAAGTTCGAAACAAAGCGAGAAACGAAATGCGTTACATTACGAGCTATAAAATGTGTGAGCGTTTCAAAAGAACACTGATGTTGTCACCGTTCAAACACCGTTTTTGAATTTATCATTATCAATGTTATTTTCTTGTCACCAATGATCTCGTGGTAATAAGTTATTTGTTTTATTTGTTCATTTGCAATTAAAATTACGCATTAAAAACAAAATAATGAAATTAAAAAATTAATAAAGAGCGGAGTTAATTAGTTTGGCTTCTGACAGGCTCATTTATCGCCAATATGAAATTTCCAGATATCGAAGATGCATAGGAACTGTATACACATTTTTAGATTGGTATTTATGTAAACCTTTATGCTGTACCAACTATAAAAAATTGATTATATTTCACTTGAATCCAGTCCTCATCTAGCTGCACTAAATTCTTATAAAATTCTGCTTCTCGAATAGCCTAGTTTGGAAGCATAAAAATAGAGAAAGTAAATTAAAAAGGAATTCAAGTTCAAGGATCTTTATTTTCTTCATAAAATCCTGCGGATATGATGGCATTAATTTCATAAAACGAAGACCGAAAGAGGAGAAAGTTATGTGTTTAATTCGGACGCATGAATAGAGGTTGACCTATTAAGACAAGTTGGTTGACATAATTGGGAAGAAAATATAGGCAGCGGCAGTGAAACGGGTGGAAGTTGTTTAAATTTTTAAATTTTCCATAAGGGAGAAATGCTCGTCGGCTTTTCGTCAGGAAAGCTTGTTAGTAGGTATATAAAGGCGAACGTCTTTTTATGTGTTTATTGCACAACGGTGAAAAAAGGGTAAGGAAATAAGCAGTGTCATAGCAGCCAGAAAATTGTAACGAGGAAGGCGAAAGCCAGAGAGAAAGTGGGATAGAACGGTGAGACCGGTCCGATTGTAATAGACTTCTTTCTTCCTTTTTTTCTTTTTCTTTCTTCTGTTCTTTTTCGGATGGAAGCGTTAAATTGTTACTCGTTTCTTCTTCGTCTACTTCTCTTCTTCGTTTTATTCGTTAAGCGCTTTTAGTACCAACGTTTCGTAACAAACGCGTCATACTAGTCGAGCCGACTCGAAACAGAAAGGATAAACGAACTAATTCCTACGAAATGAGACATATATGTTCTCGAGAGACGGGAAAAATATCCTGGTCGTCGATTTTCCTGCCCGCCATTGAACGTTGCTCCCTTGCTTTCATCGTCCAGTTTGGTGATGAAACGAGAAGTACGAAAGAAATGTAAATTTTTGCGAACAATTATAACGTTGGAATGTGACGCTATACCTGTCCAGCGTACGAAATAGTCTTATAATTAAAAGATGTTTCTTGGAGTTAATTAAACGCAGGAATATGGCCGGTCGCCGCTCCGTCAGGTTACGAGGGATGCAGCCGGGGGAGGTGGGCAGCAAAGAATTATTTTCCGAGTTAATTGTGTACGTTACACGTGTTCCTTCCATTTAGATAGATACCTTGGCTGCCCTTCTGCTTCCCTTCGCGTAACAGTAAAATTCTTGTAGTATAATTTCCCGTCCTCTGGAAATTTTTCAAGGAAAATGCGGCCTCCGGCGTAATCATAGTTTGCTGAACGATCGTTACTGATTTCACGAGCGAAAAATTCTTCTTCTTCTTAATTTAATTTTGATTCTCTATGTCTTACTATGCAAATTTTGCCAAAACGTATTTATATTATTATTTATACACAATGATATTTTTATTCAGGTTATCTTCCGTTTAAATAATCTATGGACTTGTAACGAAACCGACCATTATCGATTTTTAACTTTTCTAGTATACTCGGACATCTTTACCTTCGGCAGCGTAGAATACATTTCATCTTTTCATAACAGAATACTCATTATGCTATTTAACTGCTATTGGTAAATCTGTAATTATATCGCGAAAGAACTGTATTAAATTAATTCACGAGGCCGTGCACATCGGAACAAAGGTTGATTTTACAAAACCGATTAATTTTGATACGACGAAAAGTCAAGATATTAATCGTATTTTGTAATATCTATTTCACCACGCTACGAGTCTCGCTTCCGACTACCGGAGTTATCCAAAAGGTTGACAAATTCTACAATTCTATCGCTTTTCTACCAACCTCTCAATTTAAATCTGATTA
Organism: Bombus campestris; assembly: GCA_905333015.3. NCBI lineage: Eukaryota > Metazoa > Arthropoda > Insecta > Hymenoptera > Apidae > Bombus > Bombus campestris. Next base: position 4,262,640 of record HG995149.1, read on the forward strand.
TTTCATATTGTAAATAGTAAATCTTAAATGGATCATAAAGCTGTTGCGTACAAAGTGGCCATTTTTAGAAACGTGTAAAGTCTTTCAGAATTTAGTGGGAAATTGTATCGTCAAATTGTATTTGTTATACAGGAATTTAAAGCTCGAAACTAATCGAACGGAACATGATCGGTATTATAAAATTGCAAAGCAGATTGTGTACCAAACGATACCGTGGTTCAATATGAAATTTGTAAAGAAAGAGTAAGCGCAAAAACGGTCACAGTTAGATTCTACGTCTTTGCATCGATGGACATTTGTAAAAAGGAGCCCACGCGAAATTGACCTGGAAATTCAAGATCATGGTTTTTTTATCGCATCGTATTCTACTCAGGTAAAAGCCTACCGAGGTAAAAGGTCTCGAACGAAGTATGGATCGCGACCCAACTGTTCCCTTGGAAATTCATGTTAAAGTTTCATTAATTAGACGATATATACATATGCAAGATGGTCCATGCAATTGCGTCTGATTGTAACTCCGTTAGCAGTGTAATTACAGCAAAATATCAAAGAAGAAGGATGAATAGTTGGAACGTTACTTCAAAATATTTCACAGCGTTGCAATAACACCGGTCCAAATGTATCAAACGTCATGAATTGCTTGATTAATATTATTTTCATGTGCAACGATTTTGTATTTAGTTTTCACATTTTACCTAGCGAAATTTGTTCGTAAATTTACTTAATTGTCAATATTTTGCAAGTTGTCGTCGTCCTATCCTACAAATATCGACTGAGAATATTTTTCTTCGATTTTGACGAACCTAAATACGATACTTTTAGTAATAAATTATATACCGAATCAGTAAAGTTTTAGCTCTTTCGACTGAACAGTTTACCTACCTAAGTGAATACTCAATTTATACAATCAAATAACACGAATATAAAAACACTGTGGATTATTCAGAATATTATTTGAATAAACATAGAGAATAGTTCGTTCATTTTAAACAGTGATAAAATGATTTATCTACTAAGTAAAAATTGTAATATTTAAGCGTTTCGCTTTACACCACCCCCCCCCTCTCTCATTCTCTGTCTATCTATCTATCCATCTCTCTCGAAAAAACACGAGTCACCATAGGAAACGAAATCGGATTGAAAAGGAGCAAAGGACGATTCCGATCGAAAGTTAGAAATTGACGCGTTATTCGATATGATTAAGTTGTACTTTGGTAACGATCGAGAACCTGTGTTTCTATTCCGTTCTCTCATTGTCGCTCTTTCATCGTGTGTTTCGTTCGGTATGCAAATCGATGGTATGCAAATCACTTCGATCGTTATCGACCTCTGGCATTCTCGACTCCCTTTTCTACATAAACAATATGAGCCGCAGGAACGAGCAAAGTACAAAGAACGTTATAGATCGTATGGTTTCGCTTTGCTCGGATAAAAGGACGAATAGAGGGTTGGAAAGACGTGGAGAACGAAAAAGAGAGTATCGTTTCTGAAAGAAAATAACAGTGGTAATTAACATAGTTCTCTGTGAGCAGCACAGTGGGAGGATCGCGGTACATTAAATATTGCAAAAGTATGATTCTTTTGAGACAACGTTGACACCCATTCTCTGGCAAAGTCCGAAGCAGTGTCCCTGTCTTTCTTTGGCTGGTCTAACCTTTCTCGAGCGTAAAATGTCGCTTCACAGGATTATTCCTATCGTTTCAGCTATTTCAACGATTTGCTAATGTACGAAGTGAGACGAGACGCGAGTAATGCGCGTTAATAGAGCTTGTATTTTTTTTTTTGAAACAGTTTTTCATTAAACTCTCGTCTCTCCGCGTTTCTAACGCACAAGCAAGCGGAGAACCGTGATCGTTGAATAGCTGTTTTCAAAGTTAATTATACAAAGCCATACCGTTGCAGATGAATTTCATACTCTCTTTCTCACTGCTATAGTACGTAGTTGTATCGTTAGTATGTATTACTTGCTAGTTGCCGCGAGGCTTTCAAATTCTCTAAACTCGGATCTCGGTGTAAACGCCTATCAAAGGCGAATTACTCGGATTTTCTTCGTAATATTGGAAATACTTTGTCTCTGTGAAGCGAAAATCTTTCTGGAAATTCGTTAGCTCCGATAGGAGGACAAAGCTGCCGAATCTGATCAAGCGGCCGCAGATTTACTACTCGCCACATTTTTTAAATCGTTGTACTCTTCCTTCTACCTTCGTCCACGTCCTATCGAAGATTTAGATTAGTATAAACGATATCTTGACTGCCGATCGATCACCCGAGCAAGACTCCCGAAGATGATGGGATCCCCGCCGCTTCTATGAAAAGATCGTCGATATATCGCGTCTCCTTCGTTGTGAATTATATTCAATAAATCACCGATACCTTCCCATCTAAATGGAAGTCCAGTTCAATCGTTAAAGACTAAGCGGTTGAAACTAATTAAGCGACACGGAGACGCGAAGATATGGGAGGATCGCAAAAGGGTTAAAAGGACAACGTTAATGAGGAACAAGATAGATAATGTAGACACAAAGTTGGTGAGATTAGTCTATTGATAATATGCGATTGTAAACGCAGCTCGTTTCAGTTACTTAACTGTCACGATAGTTCAGGTCGGTCGGGAACCTCTAGAGACCTTTGAATTGCCAGTGCCGCGGTTCGGTTCGGTTCGGTACGATTCGGTTCGGGAACTTCTATAATAACAGGTCCAGAAGTTGCACGAAATTCGATTATACCCGGTGTAAACATACCGAAGAACTTGCAGACTTAAAGTGCGAGCTGCGAAAGCCGCTAAGCTCGTTACGGGTCCATCATTGTCCCCTCCTATTCGTCATCGAGTTTACTGCGAATGCGATTTTCCACCTGCACCGCCAGTCACTTTGTGACTGTTAATTTTCGTAGTTAACTAAATTTGCTAATTAAAACGAAAGGACTCGCGGTTTGCCGCGCGTCATTCTAATTAGCGATAGAAGAAGTGGCTGCTGAAAGGAGCGTTTAATATCGGTCAACTTTGTCAAAGACTTTTATACACAAAATGATCGTTAATATTCGGATATGATACAAAAGTCAGGCTATCTAACATTTTCCGCTAATGTTGTAGTTTTAGTTGTAGTTGGACGAAGTCGATTAGTCCGTCTTTCGTGTGCTTTATTTGTCGAAACATTTGCTTTTAAATTTTCTCTATATGTCGTTTATTTGATGCAACTAATTATACGTAGTTCACAAGCCATCGTTTTAATTAGTAGTAACAGTAGTAATTAAGGAGTAACACGCTTCAGGGTGTCTTGACGTCAAAGTATGCTTTCGAAATTATTACAAAGTTGCTTGTTGATCTCGTCGACTCAAGTCCATCCTTTTACACAACTATAATTATCTATCTACTTTATAAATAGATTTTGCGATCAAACAGGAAACTCAGTATCGTTTATTTTTATACATTTTCCGAGAAAAATAAGTACATATATAGAGACCTAATGCCATCCCGCGAGAACCTTCAGTTCCGTTCCTACATATACGTAGGTGTATCTATCGTGATTTACGTAAAGTTGACACCGTTGTCTGTGTCGAACACGAGTATGATTTCTGAAACTTAATGCGCAGAACGGTATCAGCCAGGTACTAGTATTTTCTATCGAGTAATTATTTCGTCGGATGTAAAAATCGTTACATAAATATGGAAAACATTTCGTTTACTTTGATATAATTTGTTTTTAAAATACTATAGAGTCTAAGTGAACTAAAAATATCATAGAATATCTGTACGATGTAAAAGATTTTTGTGTTGATTTATTTACGATTAAATTTTCACAAAAATTTATAAAACGTAGTAAATAAACGACATTTGAATCGATCATTTCGAAAAGAAAAGCGAAAAATTACGTGAAATGGAATGGCGTGTACGATCTTATATACATAAAATAACAGTTTAACGATATTGTTAAAATTTAAATATAATTTGCATTTAATTTTTCGATTGGATCGAATATTTTAATTAAAAGTCGTGTGAAAATTTTGAAACAAATTTTTACTTTCGTTTTAATCTTGCGATAAAGTCAAACGTTATGCGGGAAATTTATACTAACAATTTTTTCGATTAAAATTATCGCAATTGATCGAGAGAACCCTGGCTATTACATTTTGATTCGTGAAATAAAATTGTTTCCGATAGTTTTGTATATATCACGCTCGGTTAAACCTTTTCAAGTTTTCTATTGAGAATTTTGTCAATAATACATCCGTTTCGTGAATAAAAATCGATCGTATTTCGAGATATTTAGTTTCAAATAATACCTTTTGATTGGATACTAGGATTTTTTTGTACTTTTAAATTTACGATATGGAAATCAATATTATATGAAAACGTCGAAAAGTTGTCATTATATAATAAATTGTTTCTTTTTGTAAATAAATTTTCCACTGATTTTATCGGACATATTGCTTTCTGTTTTGGTATAACCGATGAACCACGGCCAGTCTCTTTATTATCAAGAGTATTCCATTTGATATACTTATTCGCTATTTGAACATATGTATATATCGTTTTACAATTGGAATGGCATATCGATCACGTAATTTTTTTATCATAAAAGAATTCGATTTAATACGTTTAATCGTGGCTCGTTGATCGGTGGCTCAAGCTGGCCACCGCGATTCATGAGTGAAAACTTGTGAACGGGTGTGGAAGCGACACGTCCGTTTCCTCGGCTGTACGCGTTCAGGACTCGGAACGCGAGTGTACACAAGCGAACAAACGCGGAACGGAAACCAACGCCTTGTGGTCTCGACAATTTCGGAGCTTCTACACGGACAGTGCAGTTCGACGCACCTGCCGTTGCGACCAATTTGCGATGCTGGATCGATAGAATTCGTTCAAATCCAGAATCGCAAATACACATTACGATCCTCAATTACCTTATTGTTGTTATTTGTTGTTCATCGAGTAGCGCAACAGTTTTCCCACTATTCCATTAATAATAGGTAGAATCGATCGTGATATAACTTTTATAAGTAGGCCGTTAATAAATCGATGGTCGACGATTGATAAACATACGTATTGTTAGATCGTTGATACAGTCTGTCACACAAGAGCGTGTCTGCGATATCTGCGAAACCTGACACCTAATCAGAATGAGATAAAAAGAATGTAAACAAACGAAAACTTCTCTAATACGCGTTGCTGAATACCTTTCAGTTTCATTTGAAACAGTGAAAGAAACAGAGCTTTTTAATATGAGTGCCGCGTACGCGAAACGTCGAAAATTGTCTGGCATGGGCGAATGAAAACAGAGATCGTGATTGGAGTAATATAATATTCACTGATGAATCTTCGTTTTGGGCATGGTGTCCTATTAGGCAAGCTGAGAGGAAGACGTATCACAAAAATAAGAACACTTGTACATCACATTCGAAAGATATGGAGGTCGTTACCAGAATCCTACGCTCAAAAATTAGTCGAGAGTATGCCGAAACGATGTCAAGCTATAATCGCTAATGGAGGAGATTGGACACCCTACTGTAATAGCGTATTAGTGTTTTAGATGTAGATTCAATTCATATAAATTTTTTTACAAATATATAAATATTTACAGAAATATCGCAGACACGCTCTTGTGTGACAGACTGTAAGACTGTTCATCGAAGCAAATGGCAGATAGTTATCTTCCAGAGAAATTATAAAAAAGCTAGCGTATATCGTTTATATGTATTTCTTTTTTAAAGAAATGACGTTTGCTTCTTTTTCGTGTGTGTGTTTTTTTTAAGTAAAAAGCACATTCTTCATTCGTTCTGTGTTGTATTTTACAGGAAAAGCAAATTGTGGAACATCGTTTTGCGTCACATTTTGTAACTGAATAACACTGAAAAGATTACAGGTGAGATTACACGTGAGAAATATGAAAAGCCTCCCGATTTTTATGGCTTTAAAATATAGTGAAACATTCGGAAATTACAATTTTATGTATCACAGAAACATAGGAAGATAATTTAAAAAATTAATTTAAAAAGAAAGCTTAGCGCAAATTGGTTATTACGTAGAACACGTAAACAAATCGTAGATTAATTATCGTGGAAATGTAACTTTATCTCATCGGTTGTATATCACAGGATTTCTCATCTACTGTAGCGTAGTAACCCTTCAAATACAATGGAGGATAACGTTTATTCGCTTGCCTCCGTCTCCTCCTCGCTTAATATTCTAGCCAAATGTACAAACGCTAAGCGCTAAATATTCTATATACACCCAAGTTGTACCACCGATACCGAGACAGCCTATATACACATACGTATGTACATATATATTTAGATATGCTTGAAAAGAAATTAGGTTCGAAGATATAAACCTTTGAAAAATAGACTGTATGTCCGTGAAGTTTTGTAAAAAATATAATTAGGCAAAGCTAAGCATTGGATTTGATTTTTTAGCACAACCATGAACAACATGTTATCAACGTTGTTCGAGTCTCGGTATCGATTAGCGATCTCGATTAGCTCCGCAAAACGAGATCGTTCGGTGTACTCGTAGCACGAACGCGAACCTTCCTCTAGGTTGCTCGTTTAAAGCGTTCTCGTAAAAATAACGATTGCACACGTAGTCCTGGGGTCATTAAAGAACTCATGGGTGCAATACGAGATCGCAGCCAAGCGAAACGTCGCGTCTCGTTTTAGCGTGACTGCTGGAGGCGTCTCACGAAGCTTGCCCACATCATGGCCGGACCGTGCTGATTTAAACGCTTCTTCTGGACTTATCTTTCAACCTTTTCTTGTCGTACCTTCATCTATTTCTTGCTGTTGTTGCTGCCAGTTCCTCATCTTGGTTTATTCATCGTAAAGTCGCTAACTTGAAAGTCTTTTTGCACGGTTCGTTTCTTATCTTCGTAAGAAAGTATACAAAAACTGACGATTATAGTTTTAACAAAATCGAGCGGTAAGAGCATTTACGTATATTAATTGTATGAAATTTTAATTATGCTCCATCCTATCATTGCCGTTTCTGCTAATACGCTAGTTAACACTGATATTATACGAAAAGGTGCTCGATCGAAGTACTTTTTACGTAACTCACAACTCCACGAGGATGCTTCTGATCGTAAACGTTGAAAAGTAACCGTTGAAAAATCCTTATAAAATTGTACGAGAAAATATGTTATTAAACCAGTTTCACCTCATAATACTTTTCACGTATTTTCATATCCTTTAAAATATTAATCCTAGTTATATCGACCTATGACGTCGCAATTTTTTCAATTATTACTTAATTATTGCTATATAAAAAATCACTAGTTTAAACATTTCGTTTATTTGTACGAGCGAGTTGTACAAAACCTGTAGCTTTACAAAATTTATATGCGTCATAAAGCTTCGTATAATTTTATCAATCGCTATTAAAGTACGTCTATAATAGATTCATTTAATATGTACACAAATATATACGTATAAACATATTTCCTATTTAGTAGTTCAAATGTTGTGTAGTTGAATAACTGTTCACACGATCTTACGAAAATCACCGTTCCATTAAAACGTCTTCTATGCACAAGTAGCTCTGATCTATACGTGTACATACACGTGTACGTTTACTGGCAGCCAAAGCTTTAGAATCAAATATCTGGTTGAAGGAACATCTTTTCTCTACAAACATTTCTCTATATTTTTCTACCTTTCGTTAGATCGATGCATGGAAACGCCATGTCTCTAAAGTTCAACGCGATATAATTAATTCAATGTTATCTTATTCTTAATACATGATCAACCATATTAAGGAAATAGATTTGCTATAAATGTTACATCGAATGCGAAAAAGATTTATGATAAAGAAAGCAAACCGCTATTAGCCGTCATGAATATTCGCATAACTTTTTTCTATCAACATAAATTTGAAGAAATCAATATGAAAATTGTTAGAAATATAACGACCATAAGGGTCTTCTAACCAAATCCATTCAAATAATCTTCACCGCATAAATTATTCTAAAGGAAATTACGAATGGAAGAACTAACAGTTCGAACCCAAAAATTTTTTAATTCTAGAACTAATAATCTTATAAATCCTACATAAAAAATACATAGTTATTGGAGAAATTCATCGAGCCATATGGAAATTATGTAGCTTGTGTAAGTACACGATATTAAAGTTTTTAATATTTAATATTTTATTTTTGTGGTTATTTTTATGCTTTATAATTTCATAAGTAAATTTCTACAGAGTATTTATATTTTTGTATCTTATTTTTTAAAAAATTCTCACATTTCTGGCATCCGCGTTTCCCCCAAAAAACATCCACGTCTTTTGTATTTTCTTCGCTGAAAATTCATACATTTATTTTAGCCTGGCTCGTACGAAATCTTCTATTTTTCTCATACTCTCGCCTTCCTCAAAATTAATACTTTCTTTTCGTCTTAACTTCTACAAAGATTCCTCGGTTCCTCGTAATCTGGCTGCCATAGAAATTCTTCTCTTCCTTGTATTCTCAACTTTAACAAATTATTACATTGCCCCCCCCCCCACCCACCCTAGCGTAGGTACGCATCTATGAATGTAGTAGCTTTTGCGAGTTACAATGAACACATATTGTAACTAAGGGAGGTAAGAATCAGGCAAGCATAGACTTTTCACGATTACGTCACTGTGGGTGTCCGCATCTTTTGGCCTTTGCCATCTGCCTACCGGCTAAAAACCATTGCCAGGTGCAATAAAGTAGCCTTATCTCAACCAGCTGCAATCCAAATGGTACTGGAGATTTTGAATTTCATTGGGCAAACTGGTGGCGGAAGAGGCCAGAAGTGGCTCGCTTACCTCGGCAATGGTCCAGCTTTTACACAGTCTGTATGAGATGCTTCAGCATAAGAGATCATATATATATATTATTTTTTCTTTTCTTTTTGTAGTTTATAGATCGTGAATCGGGATAACGGAAAAGTGAGATTTCGTATATCGGACTCTTAATGTAAGAAGTATCAGCCTCGCAAAATGAATGGGTACACATATGTAGAGACGTATATATGTACGCGTAAAGGGAAATCTAAATAAAGATATTGTCTACGAAAGTATGGAAATCTTATCAAACACGGTGCTCTTCGGACGCAAAAATGTAGCGAAGCGGCTCTTCATGATTTATTTTTTCAAGAATTTCCGTCTACGAAGTAGGCTATTGTCTTGAATTCACATATTGAAACGTACGTATTTCAATGTGTTCATTTTAAAAATATTTCCAAGTTTCTAAATATTACAGAGATGTATAATTATAGAACATGTATCTAAGTTTCTTGTACAATTCAATAATATTAAGTTGAAATGTATAGCCGAGTGCTTGAGTTAATTAAAATAATAATACACGTATTAGGCATATTAGATATTAGGTATGAGAACAATATCGCACGCCGCTTTAAAATAACAGAGATCATTTCCTAGTGATTACTTCTATAAATAGTAAAACTGCTAAATTTGTATTTTTCGAAATTACAAAAAGTTTACAAAGCTCTCAACATTCGATAATAAAACACGTAATTGTTACATTATATTTCCACGATATCTAAGAAATAACAGGCGGTACATGGTTACAGTTCTTGTTGATCAATTTATTAAACGATCGCATTCCATAGATCGGGAAACGGGGTTCGCTAATAATACATTGATAAAGCAGTTAACTAAAACCAGGATAACCTGGATTATACTTCGTAGAACGTGACCTAGTGCTTCTATCTACGATATCGTAATTTGTGTTTCAAGTTCATCGTACTTCTGGGAAGAAGCTTTCAAAGTGTACCCACTCGCTTTAGTACACAAGCACGATATAATACGTAATCTCTTCGACATAATGATATTCTTTGCCTAACACGGTACGTATAACACGTGCACTGTATATATTTCGACGTTTCCATTGAAATAAACATAAATATAAAATAATATATCCGTCTTAAATAGCTTTTGAATAATGAGAAAATTAGAAATCTTCATGATTCGTGATCTTTTATTATTTTTTAATGAATATGTTGGAAGATTGGAAGATCGGAAGATCGAAAGATATAGTAACTTACTTTGTAAAATACCATTGATATTTACTTTCCAATAATCTACACGAATACTCCCATGCGACGCATGTACGATACAAGTTATACAGATAGTTGGTATAATAGGCATACTTAACGTTTATAGATCTAGCTTTACGTAACGTTCAAAATATATTTCTTCCTTGTTCGATTATACTTTGTACAATTAAATATGCGTGGGAAAAAACTTTTTTCTTTAAAAAGTAGAAAAACGAAGAGAGAAAAGAGATAGAGGAAAAGAAAAAACTTGGTAATCGACGTAGAAAAGATCAGACTGTTTTCTTTCAACGACTGGTTCGCATCGAAACGAACAAAAAGCGAACGTCAGTGATGTTACAGGTGATTGGTTGCACGTCGATTTAAAAACATCCGTCTTGTCGATAATTCATCGATGAAGCTACGAATGGTGCGATAGGAACTACTCTCGTACAGAGTGTTACGAATCTCGATCGAGCAATTAACGAGACGAAGATGATACATACAGAGTAAGAATGCTCGTTCGTTGTTGTGTTCCCATTTCTACGGATAATGCGATATCGACCAAATATCGAGTTGGCAGGAACGAGACACGACCGACTAACGAGCAACAGCTATTCTTTCCATACGACCGTAAGATTCGATGGTTCATAACGCTCTCGTTTCGGTTATTTCGTTTCGCAGAAAGCTTCTTCGAGCTGGTATCGTTCGAGAATCTAAAAAACGAACATGGAATTTTATCGATAACGTTGGAACGTCTAGCGCGGAACAACGTCGATGTAGCACTCGTGCACAGTGGGTAAAGTGATACATATAACGTATAATTTTCATATTCCTCAAGGAATTATTCATCCTCCGTATAAAGGGATATAGCACAATGCCGAAGAAGGAACGCAGGGTCTAAGACACGGCATAAATCTAACGGTTTGTTACATTTGCGTTTATAATGCTATTGGTTAGCCGTTGGTAGTCGGCTGGTATTCGTCCGTAATGCATTTTGCTCGCACAATCTCGGTTAGGCGAAATAGCGTGCAAGCCAAGGTGGTACCTATAAACTAGCCAAGCGGGCCTATACAGTCGGCGAGGCTGCTAAGGCGTCTGCGTTATAATATATTACGAGGGCTGCAGGCATCGTTGAAGGAAGGTCTGGGAGGTAGGAAGAGGCGGTTTCGTCGCCTAAAGGGAGCCGCGGTGTGCCACACGCCATTACAGATAACATCTCATTGTCACAGAACGTCGCGTGAATATATCACACGCTGGCACCATCGGCTGTATCCTTGCCGGGCTGATTTTACGTGCCTCGGCTAACTACTTCTCGAGCTCCCGCGAACAGGAAACCGATAAACGGACACGAGAGTCGTTGTTAATGTCGTTGCTCTGTTCATCGTAGAAAGATGCATTTCGGTAAATTGATATGGACGGTGAATTTGTACGGGTATCGATATATTTGTAAATTGTAAAAATGGTGCGAATTTTCTCGAAAATTGACGTGTTTAGAGCAGTGGTAATAAATACGCAACTAATAAATAGTTAGGGAAGAAAGGTTTTAAAGGAGATCTTATCGTTAAGAGGAGATGATTGCTCTATTAATTGAGCTTTTTAAAAATCATACCGATTAATTCCAGCGAAATCTACGTACTAAGAAGTAAAGGAAATTAACCGGGCTATAACGTTGTTTCGTAGAATTTATGGTTCTTTTTGAAATGTATGATTCCTTGTATCGTCATTTTGCAATAAACCAACTAACGCGAGGAAACAATTTATAAAGTTTAAAAGTTATCGCGCGCGTGAGTAAAAAGGAAAACTATAGTTGATTAGGTTCGATTAGGTAAAGAGTGTAATAATAATTTTCGGGAATAGCAAATTTCTAAGCTAGCGAAATAGGAAGAGTAGTCCTGGAAAAACTTTTATCGCTTCTAGACCAGAAGTTTCCTTTTGGATGTTGAGACGTGCGAGCGAACTCGATGCAAAGTCAGACAGATAGACGAGCGTAGTAATGTGTCAAACCTTACCGTTTGATCGTTCGTTTTTCACGCACAATTTTAATATATATATTTAATAAATATTGCGTCGATAAAAATAAGAATTTGGATGATAACGTAAATTTTATTTTACAAAAAAATTAAACGACGTCTCGCAAATTTACACGAGATTTTACGAGCAAAATACATTTCGCTATATTTATTTATTCCCACAGACTTTCGCAAAAAAAGAAAGAAGACGAAACATAAGCAAGGTCGTTAAAAAGAGAAAGCTCTTATTAAATACACGCAAACTTATACGCGATGACTAGAAAATTACAGAACCCTTTCGCAAGTGTCCGCGACACGGCACTTGTGGTTGCTTATCTCTGTGATTAGAGCAGGTAGAGGACGAAAAGAGGCAAGGCTCTTACGTTACGGATAACGTGTTACTGTCAAAGTAGAGTGTATAAATAAATTACACGGCAACGCGTCATCGACACCTTGCGAGAGACCGAAGGTGCGGAAGCAGTCGTGGCGAGCAACGTGTATCGCCGTGGGGCTTGTAAATGAGGGAATAACAATCGCGGATGGGGAGATAAAAGGGGAACGCGGGAAGCACCGCGGCGTTCTACACGGTCGAGAGCAAATTCTCCCCAATTACGGTGTTCCCCGCGAACTGTACAACCTGCTTCCTTGTATAATAACGTAACGGTTGCCCCGAGGGTCTAAGGAGCTGCCTACTAGTGGCAACACTTTATCCCTTTTCCCCCAGGATCATTTCGATGTTGGACCTGCACGATTTAGTTTTATTCGAGAAATTGATCGTAAGACCTAGAACTAACGAGTACATTAAATAATATAGTCTTCTTTTTCCTTCTTCTTCTTGATTGACGATATGGGTTAAACGTTACGTGTACGTATAGTGTACTTGTTAAAACTACGTTAAAAGTACGTTTCACGTTTCTCTCTTTATGAAGCATATTTTATTAAATAAATCCGTTCGTTTGTCGCGGCTAACATTTCTAAAATTAACGTACGTACAATGGTGTTGTACGTGTTTATGTGTTTTCGATCGAACAACGGTTCTTTCCAAACTAACGCCGTATCAATTTTTATGATATTTTGAAAATTATTCTATGGAACGTTACAATATGTCTGTGATGCCAAAGTCTGTGAATGTCGCGATGGTGTATACACACCTCTGTAGATCTGTCATTCCAATTTATTTGAAAGAAAAAGTCAAGAAGTCGGTGATCTGACCTGTGGTTCGGTATGAATAAAACAAAAGCGTCGAGGAAACAAAGCATCATCGATTTGACGCAAACGTGTCTGGAAACTTGCAAATCGAAGCACTGCATTTTGTTATCTAAAATAAATGAAAGTAAATTTGCTATTTGCAAAGCATTTGTACTCTTTCCAAGAAAAATGAAAGGCGATACCGTTTTTCTTTCAAATTCCACCGTGAAGACTTCGAAGTTGCAAAAATGTACAGGATCTCCGAAAGTAAGTAACGAAAGATTAGAAATTTAACGATCTATGGTACATGTTTTTGTTGGCAAAGGTAACAAAATTTTGCTTTTAAAGCAAGATGTAATTACATAAGAAAGAAGAAAAAAAAAGAAATAAAAAATTGTCTATATCGTGTGTATTACTGTCAAATAGCGGATATTGAAATTAATTTTATCGAAGAATCGTAACATTCACGTAATAGTAGATAGCTCACTTTGCCACTTGATTTTTTCTTGATCCTTTGACTCGATGTATTCTAAGAAGTACGCATTGTTTGAAATCAACAATTGGATACAGATAGTCTGTATCCAATATGTTTCATATGTATTTCATGTATATATGCATGCATGCGCGTTATTCGAAACGAAGGATCGCGATAAGTCGATTTAGTACGATCATTTCCTAAAATAAACGTTCAAAGTTTGTGCCAAACGATATTTTACTGACTCATACCGCAAACGAGAGTTGTATTTTTTTCGAGTTTCGATCAGACGTCGATGCGACGACGACTACCACCCATAGGACGCGACCCTCGACTGCGAGCGTTCGTAGCTTAAGGATCGATTTTTCACGGCGATATTTCACGCGAAGTGGCTATCCTTCTGTCGCAGCAATGTATCGCGATTTTCGCCGCGAGCAAAATGCCCCGGGGCTGTAATTACACACTCCCTTTGTAATTATAGCCTTCCTAATTGAAAACGATCCTTTAACAGCGCCAAGACTTTGATCTCCGCTCTCGCAGACGATTGCCGCGTCTCTGCGAATTTCAATTTGCCAGATTTAAATTCATTCGCGCGTATGCTTACGACCGATACAATGCTGTTCGTTTCTGTTTCGCGTGCTCGCAACTCGCGGTAAGCTCCCTCGAGCTGATACGCGCGCGATACGTACGTACAATACGTAAATCGGTATTTATGTACGATCTCTGGTCGATAGAAATCTATATGTTTGATCTGACTTTATATACACGCGTAGAATCAACTCGTACGAATATGAAGGATCGATAGGATTTCGTAGATACCCCTCTTTCTAGGCAGGATTCTACTGCAACCATTCTTCGTAATAAAATCTGTCGAGAAAATCTGTTGACAGAGGCGTATGAAAGTTATTCGAACAATATTTTTCCGCGTTTAATTTTTTTATATTTCCAACTGTTTCGTAGATGTTGAAATATTCTATTCGGTTGACAAAGCATCCAATAGACGAATATAAGCTTGAATATGAAATATCGTTGATATTTAGCGAATATTGTTCGAATGAAATTATTTGGTGATATAATTGATCGACTAACTATTGGTACAAATTGAAATATCTACTTATTCGGACGCTTTAATTCGCCAATATGCGTTCCAAATATTTTATCCGTTTAATTACATTTATTAAATACATATGTGTATGCCAATTTCCTATTTCACTTTATCTTAAACTTTTATACGTAGCTGTTTCCGTCGATCTTGTCAACTATCGAAAAACATTTTTGCCAAATATCCGACACGGACCATTCGGAAGTGTCAAGTTTTACGTACAAAGTTCAACTATTTGACAAAATAAAACTCGGTTTGCAGTTATATAGAAGAAGCTGATCTATCGTATTTATAGAAAAATTGTTTGTTCTACCGACTATAGAACGTTGGAACTATACATCGTCATTTTCGTTGCCTTCAAAGAAATATGATATAACAAAAATGGAACTAAACTTGTTCCAAATATTACAATCGATGATATTATTTTCGATACGTTCAAAGAAAAGTGATACTGTGATCGTAGGTATCGACTAGACTCGAATGTTGAAGACGGTAAAGTTGTGTAGCGTGCGAATAAATAATCTTATCCCGACACATTTTCATCGTTTATTCCTCTCTGGTTTAAATCTATAAACGTGATATATCGAACTGAAAGTAACGTTCACGATAAATAATGCAAATGCCAAAATCAGCAGAAAAATGTGTTTCCTGTTTCTATCGAAAATCTTCTCTTTTATTTACCACTTACTTCCTTTGCCGCTATAATTGCGTAGTTTCGAAGATTTCTATGAAGATTACATCGTTGTATTATTATTATCATATCGTTACACTATTGCTGCAACTTTCGAGATCTCCTGTTATGTTAAATATTTCACCCTTCATACTATAAACGTACTGTAAATAAAAGAAAATGGCAGGAACAAGATAATTATATTGTAAACGAATTACAATAAAACAATGTGATATATTACTTTTATAAGAATTTCATAGTAAACAAGATATAAAGGCTTCGTTCGGCCTTACTTTTACTATATACGTACACACTGCGTCAAAACAATTTCTCCTAAGAATGTCTCAAAACGAGAATTTAAAAATTACCAAAGAGTTGGATCTTAGTCCCAAAGAACAATGACATAATGTATCAAAGATGATACATTATTCGTTAATAAAAGTGTTAAACGTTCCACGTTAAAACAAGTTTTACGAGTTGGTTAGATAATTTGTTAGGTAAGATTACTTGTGGAATTATCTAATATCTTCGTTGTTTATTATGGCTTTCACAGGCACGATATGATACCAAAGGTAATTCGAAGAGTAGTCGCGAAGATAAATACGGCACATTTCCCAGACAAGATAAACGAGCTTTCAATCGTACTACGGAAATCGAAAACTCCCGGCGAATCACTTAAAAATAAACTGTCAGAAACTCGTGCCTAATGCGATCAGGCTGCAACGATCATACACGGTTTTCATAAATGATTCGCAAATGTACGTTCCATATATTATACGCGGTGAAGAACTTACGACTCTGACTTTTCATAGGGTGGCTTTTATGCCACTACAATGCTCTTGTAGCCTATCTCTACATAGCAGGTCGTTATCGTACGAACGCTATTTTACATATTCGATTTCGCGAGTAAATATGTACGTAATAACGTCTATTTATTCGATTATTTCATAACTCTTGCATCATTATTTAATGCTGTATTTCTATGCGAATATTTATTGTTTTATTTCGTGCAATCTCATAGTCTTACGAATATAACTAAAGAATATAGAATATGTATCATATTTTGAATGTTTTATGCAGTTTTGTATATTATACGCGTCGTATGCATTTCCGCGTCTTTAAATTTTCCATAAGTGTGAAAGTATTCGTTGTCAAAAATTCTTTTTTTTTCTCCGCGGGGAATTCTTTTTCATCTGTTATTAATAATACAAAAACGCGTTTTTTTTTTTTTTAGTAATCCTCTTTATCCTTATTCTTTTAGCTAGTCGCAATTTTGGAGAAGATAATAGCAAAGTTATAAAATAAAGGAAAACGTTATATTATTCCAATAATAGATATAAAAGGGTTGATAAAATAATCGTAAAATTAAATAGAACACAGGAAAAGATCTTTCTGGTGAATTTTAATTGGAAATTCCATTACTGGGATTCTACGACGGTCATATCAATCTATCATGGTAATATGCAGACGAAATAGTAAGAGTTCGATAAAAATCAAATGCCGTGAAACTTTTGAAATTGTCTAGAAAAGTAATAGCGTGACGTGAAAGATGATTTGTAATAAGCCATTTTCAGCCGATTTATTATACGAACGTTCGATGGAATATATAGTTGGATTCGCTGGGAGTTTGAATTATATTAAAATGAATTTGATATCCGATAGTAAAATATTACTTTAATCGTTTAATCTTGAGATATCGTTCCTTAGAGTTCTGGTAAATTACAATTTTTATTCGATTATAACTCATCGTTGATTCGGAACGTCGTTTTCTCATATTTCGTTGAATTTATCTCATTTCTATGTAAAATTAACACAAGTATTTCATTCGTGACTTTCTATTTCGAACAAAGAAGATTATAAGAAAGGAGAAAATGTTTTCAAGATATAGATATAGATCTGTTTGTAAAATGTACCACATAATAGTAGTAATATAATTGTAGTCGTGTATGTTAGCAAGAACGCATTTTTTTAAGGATATCGCGTCAAATAGCCCGCTGTTTAGCTATTTAGCCTTAGCGTAATTTGCGACCGGGCCAAGAGCTTGCAATTAGTAAGAACCTGGGGTAGGGTGCTCGAGCGATTGGTCGAAAAGTCGACTGGAAATCGCCGAGCTACGAACCGTCGATGATACGACAGAGTTAGAGCGAGGTAGTTTACCGGTGGTAAGCGACCCGATACGTCGCGTTGCCAAAGAATAGGGTCTTTGTTTAAAGGATCTGGTCACGGAGCGGAGAAGTCATCGATGACCCGAACACTTCGACAGAGTAAAGTTTTTCTATAAAAACATCTAACATCTATATCGGTTCATTGGTTTATAGGTAAGCATAAGGTGTTAGCTTATTTGGCTCTGTTTTATGCTTTACGTTCAAATTTGATCTCGTATACGACAAGAGGTAAAGAAGAATCGATGGTAGATGAACATAGTTCTGTTAAACGCTAACAATGTAATAAAAATTACACCCTTATAACCGAATTGCGCCAGATGCCGAAATACCTATGGATGGTAGCGTATTTATGGCAGAAAGTGAATTCGTTGTCTCCATTATGATATCGGATGCGAATGCGTAATTTACCTGTCGTCAGAGCGCAAACATTTCTAATCGATCGAGAATATCGAGGCTCGAAAAAGTCGTAACTCGTCGATCGGAGATATCTTGATTCAACTGGAAAAGCACAACGATATCGTACCGAACTGGTCCGCCGGTTTTCTGCTCGCCGATATAAATCAAACGGACCGTGGTAAATGTTTGTTCACGGCAATCGTCACCGTATGAAAATTAAAACGGTATATCATGCTGAATCTGGTTAAAAACAAGCGTGTTTAGAAAAAAAGAGGGTATCCATTTATACCAGCTTGTGTTCCTTTCTTATATATACTGCAAAACCGAACACCACGCGAGTGTAAACGTTGTTTGCTCTTCAGTCGCGGCAATTTGGGTCACTTTTTCGTATGAACTTTTTCGTTTTCCTCTGTTTTTTTAAAACCATCGTACCCCTACGTGACTGTGTATCAACCTACGCATAAACTCTGAACTCTCTCCGTGTAGCGGTAAATATAAACGCAAATAATTGGACCTCTATATACAGTTGTAATGTCTGACTCGTTCTTTTCGATCTACTGAAATAACAGTGGCAGAAGAATTGAAGAAAAAACGATACAATTACATTCTACAAACGTACGAGCGTATAAAGATGATATTCAAAATTACTCTATGTTTCATTTCAGAGAATTTAACGGGATCTTGTGTATTTAGTAAAAATGTAATGTATTATACTTTGCACGGTTTAGTTCATTTAATAAAGGTTCATTAGCTGATTCATTGACTTGGAGTGCTGGCAGTACATTTCCAGCGCAAAATTAAATTGTCTGTTATTTGAAAAATGTCACAGACGATATCTTTATTCGTGAATTTTTATTCCTCGTTAACCTAACGCTATTAATATAATTGTAGTTACGTTAAGTACGTATAAACAGTTACCACGATGCAGCGAATTCATATTTCGTAATGAAATAGAGAAATTCAGCTGCAGTTTCAACGAAACAAATGTTTAACTTGTACGACTACTAAGTTTAATTAAATTATCATGGTTATTTACAATATATTAAAAATATTGCCGGTGCGCGCAACAAGCTTCTTCTGTATCTGATTTCTCCTCGAAAGATAGCTTCCTGTATTCTAACATAGAGCGATAAATCCTTTGATTTCACGGAATCAAGCGCAATTTCAATTTACATTAAGTTTCTCTTTCACGAGATGATATTTTCATCTATAAATCTCGTGACACACGCTCTTCTTAATGAAATCGTATTCAACACAAAAGATACACGAGCACGAGTATAATTAGAGGTATAACGTTGGCTCGAGTTTGAAACTGTCGCTTTATTGCTTCTACTTGCAGGCAAATTCGAATAATGAAAGCGCATAATCCGTTTTACACAGACAAACGTCGATGCGATTCGCACGTTAATATATCACGATCTTAGACGAAACGAGCATCGTTCGAAATGGACGTTCCTCCGCATCATCGAAAAGTAGAACGAGAATATACCGGACGAACAAGTTGGCGAAAACAGCCCATACGTAACATTAGCCGGCCGGCGCAAGTAAAAGTAAATTTATTTCCAGAACTTTAATCATAATAAATCAAAATGTAGCACTGTGTGTGCGGCTGGTAGCGGCTGAAAACGGGCCACAGAGCGTTATTATGTCAACTCGGTATGCAATGTTCCTCGCGTAGAACGCAAGCGGGTTTCATCTTGCCGCCATTGTCATCCTCCTGGTATTGTTATCGAATCTGTTGACGCGGCGTTGCTGCGAGTCATATCTACCCGAGGCTATGACCACTCTCGCGTTCCACATCATCTTCTTTCGTTTGCTGCTAAAGTAGACAGATGAAAGAACAAAAGGCCTCTCAAAAGAGATTGTTATTCGATCGAACGTTCAAGCGAGACGTAACTCGGTAAATTTTTAAATTGATAGTACGTGCGAACGCGCGGGTGCTAGTTCTACGAACTACGAGTTGCAGCTCGGTACGAGAACAGGTATTAAGTTTGTTCACGTCGGTTGCACTTTTCGCACTTCCGGCAGGCGAAAAAAACCCTGCAAATATCCGACGAACGTAGCAACGGCGAAAAAAACCGGCCGGTTACGAAGCTACTACGCGCTGAAAATTTTCTCAACAAGGGAGAATTCATCGTTTGACCGGTTGGTCGTTTTAAATTGTTCTTCCTACGTCAATAAGAAGAAATAAGATTCGAATATTCAACCAGCGGACGCAACGATCTTTTAAAGATTCATCATCCCTTTCAGACACGGATATATTTTTATCGACGCATCTACCTACGGGTGCCTCGTCATCGATTTAATGGGAATTTCGATGCAAATGATTATTGAGAGAAGCTGCCTAGCGGAAAGTGGAACGTTAGGGGTTAGTACAAAGAAACGAAAGAACGCAGAGAGTGGAGGATAAATGTAAACTTTTAAATTAACGATATATATATATTCCTTTTGCAATTTGTTTAATAATCGCGTTTTCGATGTTATACCGATACCTACGTAACTTTTGTTATAACGGGAACTTTTCGGTTTCTTTCTTCTTCTTCTAATTAGGGTTTTTCGTCAAACCATCAAGTCGCTTAATAATTTAAATACGAGCTGTAAATATCTTCCTCGTTCCGTTCGCGCTTCCTTCTATCGCATTCTATCTGTCTATTCATCGTGATTTAAGTGGCAGTTCCATAATTTTTTACAAGGTACGTTCGACAATTTGCGAATAAACGACTACTAGTGCGTTTATAACGTCTTTAATATTGGAATTATTGCATCCGAGTGTTAAATGTGAGCCAAATATGTATATGTGACGTTTATGGCTCACAAATTACGCTCTATAGCGAAAACATGTACTTTTATTACATAATACTCGCGGGGTGCTATAAACATAGAAGCTATCTATTTTATCGAAATGAAACATTTTTTTGTCATAATTGATCTCAAAAGTTCGTTGCAAATAAAACATCTTCGAGTTATTTTTTCTCAAGTTTTGTATAATTTTACAAATTATTATTCGTTGGTTTTGTATTTAACTATTTAATATTTTCCTATCTTCTACCGTTTCAGAGGTATAGCTTGTCCCAATTACATGACACATACTGTAGAATTAACATCGTTATAATTATTGCGGAAAACGCGCTTGACACCATAGAGACCAGCTCTGGTAATGAAAACGTGATTTTTAAACCCTCGACGTAACTTTGTAAGAAACACGAACGCTGATAATTAAGTCGATCAGAATGTTTCCAATCTATTGCGGTTCTCTTTCCTTTCGATTGGATGGGAATCGGCTGGGGACGTCCATAAAGTAAATCGTTTAAGCGTCTTCTGGCAGTTATCCGCCGGATAATTACGGCACGTGGCTCGAAACGCTTTGTTGGTAATTAAACTTGCGGTTGACGGAGCGCAGGCGGGATTCGTGGAACACCGAGGAAATATCATGGGCGAAGCGAGGATAGAACGGGCGAGGGACGTCGGAAGGGAGGCTTTAAGGATAACGTCGCGAATAGAGATGTCACGAGGCGACACGTTCGACGTCGTTGCTCTACACGGATTTTGCGAATCGTCCACCGCTTATGGGGGTACCTCTTCGAACACCAGAAATGCCCTTTTGCCCGAATAGCGTTTGTTAATACAGGGATAACTGTCTGTGTCGAGTGAACGAAGAAGATTTCGCATAATTAGGACGGTCGTAGCTAATGTCTGAACTAATCGATGACGAAAATATACAACAGCTCGTATCGAGTAAATTAAAATGGAAAGTATAGAGAAAGGTGTGTACAAGGAGACAAGCAAGCTTTAGTGGTTAATAGAACATTACGATTTCAACTACTCTTAAAAGGTTAAAATAATAGTCTGGCATCTTTAGTTCGTCATTTTTATTTTTATCAATTAGCATTTTGAGATGTACCGTAAGAAACCTTTACGTTCGACCAACTGGTCATAATTTATTAGACATTCGTTGTCAGTGCGTTACTTGTACTGTTATATGTATTGTGACAAGTTTATTTCGTACACGGAATTTTAGGATCTCGTCTGTGAACTAATTATAAATTGATAGATTATCGGCAACGTGTCAACGATAGATTGGTTCGAGTACAAAATTCAGTAGATACGTACCGAAAATGTTCTGTTCATCGGATGTAGACGCTCGCTTTATGAGTTTATGCAGTCAAAATTAATACGACAATTGTCATAACAGAAACGTGGATAACGAGAAGAAATTGCGCAACGGCATGAAAAATATGGCTAAAGAAAACTTGAGAAATTAAAATAAATTTTACTTATTTGCGTATAATTTATCGTATACGACGCACAAAATAAAATTAAACACAAAAAGAGGACAAAAAAGAAAGTTTTACCGGGTTTAAAATGCTGCTATTCTAACAAATTGTTAATTTAGTTTATATTATTTGCGATATATTTTACGTTGTATAGATCAATCGTTAAATGTATCACATCCGTTGCACGTATGCGAGCAAAGAAATTTCACGGAATTCCTATATAAAGGAAATAATTCTTATCAAAAACGATGAATAGTTTCCACGTTTTCTTCGCCGATTACGATAGGTAATACGATTTTCAAAGCTTTTTTATGGAAGTCTTGAAAGTCGATTCGAGAGAGAGAGAGAGAGAGAGAGAGAGAGAGAGAGAGAGAGAGAGTATCGACTTTAACGAGTTAAGGATGAAAGTTTTTTAAAGCTTGGTGTGTTACGTCCTCCCTTTCATAGAACGAAATAAGAAGGGAGTCAAAGTGTTCTCGTGAACGGATACTAAAACTAAGACTTTTAGAAACGTGTAACAGCAAACGACGATTCAGTAAAGGAACCGTGGAATTGCTTCCTCATGATTGTTTCGACGAACGGAACAGCCTGGCAAGTTTCGTTACCCACTGAAACGATCATAGTAGCATGAAAATGTGTTTCGCTTCGTTTCGACCGAAAGTCGAAATTTATGCCGTAGCTAGCGAATTTATTATGCAGACTGCTCGGTTATTAGTCATGTAAAAGTTATTTCAGTCGAATATGTTAATTCGAATATGTTAAATCTACTTTTAAATTTATTCGATAGTTTATAAAGTTCATAGCGAAATGTACGGAAAATTGAGAGGCAACATTTATGCGATTTAAACTATTTTTTAAATTTTATCGACATAAAAATCCTCAAATCGTATACGCGTTATTTTTTCAAGTAACATTTTCCCACGCATAACGTCACAAACCCACGATCAAACATATTATTCCTCCACTTTCGTCCATTTAAAAGATTTTATCTGTTCTTCACCGATATCCCGAAATCTAACGTCACGTCGTTTCGCTGAAAAACGAAATCTCTTTTTATTCTGGAACGTTGCCTTTTAATTCTCTCTAGTATCCAATACTTGTTCGAACTCGGCATTTTTCTCTTCGAGACAAAATTATTCTACTTAACTTTCTAACCCTATCAAATTTAGAGCAGACGATACCGAGTCTCGAAAACGCTATACATCTTTCAAACAATCTAATATACAGGATGGTTGGTAATTGGCGGTACAAGCGGAAAGGAGGTGATTCTACGCGAAAAAAGAAGTCGAAAATATAGAATAAAAATTTGTCGCTCGAGGCTTTGTTTTCGAGAAAATCGACTTTGAATTGTCGCTCGGTACGCGTGCACTTTATCGCGTCCAAGTTCTCGGTAGAATTATATTTATCGTATTAAGTAATATCGATATTGAGAAAGGAAAAACCATTGTGTAAATTGACAAAAATGTGACAACAGTAAAGATTCTAATTTAGAATTACATTTCGATGCAGTTTTACGTAAAGTATAAAATATTTATAATCAAGGAATAACTACGTCAGGGATGTACGATCTTATAAATTTCATGTTGCGATCATAATCTGATAAATCTACAACTAAGTCAACTAAATTAATTTTTGATCTCGTCGATACATCGAAGTAACAATTTTTCTTTCAAATCGATTAGAATTTTAAAATAGAATAGCGTTAATTCAATTATCTTTCTGCTTCCTTCTCGTCTCAATTTCTTGGCCACGATAATGGTGAAGTAAGCATAAACTATAACCCGTAGCAAGACTAGCCAAACGAGACAAAAGATCGTAGAAAAGGTTCACTTTCAAAGGCTGTTTCACAAAGCAATTTAGTGGTGCTTTAAAACGAATGCTATAACAAAGATGGTATCTCAGAATCAACATCAAAGTAGCGTAGTTTTAGGAAGTTGGTGGTTTTCATTACACGTGAGCGCTATTCATAGGATCCTTGCGTAAATGGAAGAAAGATTGCCTATACTGTTAGCCAACTAATTCTATAAAAGTGGTTCGGAGTTGTTTCATAAATCATAAATATTATAAGAAAAGTTCCGCGGCTGTGAAAAAGTGAGCCTGCTTTCGAATGTAAAGCCTTTAAGTGATTGTTCACAGGATAGGAGAGATGTATTATTCTCGCGCGAGATGCGAAGAAAGTATTCGCGGATAGACAAAAGCGCGGAAATGTGGCGTTGTTCCAGAAAATTTTTATTAATGAAACTTTTAACAACATCTCCGTTCACCGTAAGAGATGATTATGCATTTATTGCGAAAGCAATTTCTGAAACAATGATAAAGCATTATTTCAATTATATTCCATATGTCATTGTATCGTGTACTTTCGAAAGAAACGTTGATAACGCGTCTCTATAACATAGGCGGTCACTGTAATAAATAATTGTTAATTTTCTGGCGGTACAGTCTTGTAAACTTGAAAATGTCTTTAAAATGTATTTATGCTTTACACGCGCAAGTGGAACGTGTCAACGTAAGATGAAACGGTGTACATAGTACCTACATGGCTATAAAGTATGACGAAGCGATATACCTAGATATGTACGCATCTACGTAGATACGACAGTAACAATTGAAAAGTTGCAACGGTAAACGAAAAGTTGTTGACCGTGAAGAAAGAAATACACGTTTATCGAAGAATATTACAGATTCCAGATAAACTTAATTTTTCTAATTCCAAGTATATTTGAAGTACCGATATGAAGCCGATATGACGTCAAAGTAATCTGTCAATTACGTTAAAAATACTCGATTTTATATACGCGTAACTCTCGAATCGGTAAATTCCGCATCTTAAAATATGTTTTAAAATATTTTTTTAAGATCGAAAATTACAAGATTGCAAAAAAAGAAAAAGAGTAAATAATCTTCAGTCCCGTAAAGTAAAGTTTAGCCCAAGAGATGAATACCGTACGACGTTCTCGTGTAGCATTTATTGTATTGACTCTCTTCTTTAACAATATGTACATATCCATTAGGTATAAAAGGACGATACTAAAGAATTATAATATATTAAAAGCTTTAAAGACGACAGTATCAGACGGTTCAGGAAGTAAAGAAAATATTTCTACCT
Source organism: Bombus campestris (assembly GCA_905333015.3). Classification (NCBI taxonomy): domain Eukaryota; kingdom Metazoa; phylum Arthropoda; class Insecta; order Hymenoptera; family Apidae; genus Bombus; species Bombus campestris. The sequence goes on from HG995149.1 coordinate 4,288,042, forward strand.
TAAATTTGTATCGCTTTCGAACTCGTTTCAGTTAGCTATGTGGTTACTGGTTTACGAGGACAGTGGGAAACGATGAACACGAAACGCGAAAGAAGGGCGGCCAAGGCGAATGAAGAGACCCTAAACGGTTCATCGCGCAGAATAACGAGGGTTTGGAAAACGAGAATTTAATGAAGGGTTGGTTACCGAGTATAAAAGGCATCTATCCCAGGAAGTTGAAAGGATATAAAATATTAAATTGGTAAATCCCCTGGACGGATGAGGGAGTTGCTCATAGATTTGCTTTTATTCGATCGATTACCGTTTTATCGAGATCTGTAGGAACAAATTGGCAGAGAGAATAAATGCTGCTGCTGCGCAAGAGTTTACTCGAATCGAACGAGGAATTTGATTCTACTTCGCGATCATTATTATTATGCTTAAGTTGGTTCTAGAATCATATTTTTGAATCGCTAAAATAATAAAATATTTTAAACGTTAATATAAACGAACGAGATGAAACGAAATAGTTTTCCTTCGATACTTGGTTATCCGTACAAATTTACGCATTTTTCATCAAATATTAGTCGTTAGCGAACATTTTAACGAAAAGTCGTAAGCAATGAAAAATGACACAGAAATAAAAGATTGATAGAAATTTTTCTAACAGTATATAGGTACCTATGGAACTTCATTCTGGATTTCTGCCATTTTTCATTGCCAATCTTAATTTTTACGTACAGTTTAAAGGAGATAGATAAAATTTGATAAATTAAAGCGAAGTAGTTTTAAATGATGCATCACATTGTATAAATAGCTACCTGTTTCAAAAATGTGAAAGTCGTCGGCAAGGAAACGTTAGTTTTTTCATTTTGAACAAGAAGCTATTAAGATATTCGCGTTTGGAAACAATTATATTTAATTTTCATTTTATAATACAATTAGCAACAAGAAAAAGAACTAAATCATAAACGCTAGTACTACTATCGTTTCGTTTCGCTCAATAAATTTCGTCTCATTTCTTATCACTTTTAAACCCTGATTCGTCGTATCGTTGCAAGTATAATCTCCAAAACTATACACCAAAAAAACCCACAAGTATAAAGTTTCATTCAAGCTAAAGTAGCTTCGAATTACTTTCTTAGAAACGAAGCAGATGTCGCAAGACAATTGCGTGTTCCCGGTCGAAATGTCGAAGAAAAATCCATAGTGATATAAAAACGTTTATGCTTGGCACCGTGGAAACGGCACGAAGTTGCCGGAACGATTTAATAGGATGGATGGAAAAAGCATTGTGGAACAAATCGACGAACGTTGGTAGTCTCGTAAATAAGGCGAGATCGTAGGCTCGAGTGGCGAAATAGCAGAGTCAAACAATCGGTCGTCCCGGACAACGAGGATTCAATCAGAGGTCGACAATCGGGGGATAAAAGTTATCTATGCAAGTGGAAAGAGAGAGAAAGAGAGAGAGAGAGAGAGAGAGAGAGAGAGAGAGAGAGAGAGAGGAAAGGGGATGGTGTAGCGAGCGTGTGAACGACAGGCTCGAAACTAGCGGCGGCGCACGCAATCGTCATGAGGCGACCTCGCGCTTCATGGTACAAATGACTCTCCCTATTCGCATGCTGCACCACCCCTTCACCCTGCTGGCTGCTCCTTAACTCGCCAACTCCTTCCAAAATGGGCTTTCCTGCCGTGGTGGTCCCAAGGGGTAAAAGAGCGTGGTCGACCACGTGGAACCACCGGCAATCTTCCATGATCGTAATTTGATATTATCCGACGTAAATCAACGCCGAGAGAGCGAACGTAGTAACCGAACCAGCTTTTCGTATCACCCTCCCTCTTCCTCCTCCTTTTTCTCTTTTCGATATCTCTCCCGTCTCTTCTTTTCATTCCTACTCTTGCACTCGTCTATTCATCTTTCTATCTACCGAACACCGGTCCAGGCCAGTCACGATAATTTTCACAATTACGGGGCTGACTGAACGATGATAGATTCCCGCGAGATTCGTGGCTTTTGTAATCCCTGGCAGCGGTTTGTTCCCCAGCTGCAATTTAGCTTCTGTGTTTTGTATTGTACCCGGGATACAATTGGCTAGATTGTTAACGCGGTGGTCGGATGATATCTTGCGGATGCTGCAGCGCGTACGGAGAAGAGTTTTTATATTGGGTATTCACAGGCTGGTTTAGGTGAAAACACTCGCGTGCATGGTAGTTATAGACCATCGATAACAAATCGATGGAGTTGAAAATTATTCTACACGGACTAAGCGTTCTTCGCATAATAGGTATTGTGTTTAACAAATTTTGGAGAATACATCGCGCTGCAGCGTAAAAAAGCATTTATGCAAAAAGCATTTAGTCTAGCAGAAAGTCAAAAAATATTGATTTAATACTCTATCCTTGAAAATACGCGAATAATTGCTTATTTTAGACAGAATTAAGAATAAAATTTATTCTTAAAAATCACAGCTTACATTATGGAACAGGTTTATCGCGTAAAGAGTTTATTATCTTTAGCTTTCATTTCATTGTCAAGCTACAGATAAAATAGGGAAAATTCTTCCGTAATTGATACACAGTCATGATTAGACTTTGGGTATTTATGCAAATTTATATTTTTACCAAGACAATAAAATTTTCCAATTTAGATCGTATTAGATCGTATTATAACGAGTAATGCGGTTTGGATATTTTATATGTTCTTGCATATTGGGTGTATTCCATTGAGTTTCGCACTCTCAAATTTCCCATAATCCACAGTCATGTCCATAATCATGATTAATCCTAGCAATCATAGTTAAAAGATCGACAAAATATATAAAATACATCCGATAATTTGTGTGTTTCATTTTAACATGCTATTGATAAAAGCTTAAATAAACGACTTAAATTTCATATCATATATTATCTCTATTATTACGTATAATCATACTCGTGTATGATCATACTGTATTATTTCTACAAAGAAATTGTAAGTATCGCTTTTGATTATTAGTTTCCTACTGGTTTATATATTTTGATATACTCGCGTGTCGTTAATACAAGTCGATCAAATTGTACAAATACCTACAGTACTATAATTCTATATAACAATACAAATCTATAAATGTAATTTCTATTAAGCGGATAATCGATACAACGACGATGAGACGGAAAGTTAAAAGCAATTACGTATACGGATGTCAGTTTTTACTTTTCGTTCCATATTTTGGTTAACAAAGTTTGAAGGAGTAGAACTCGCAAACCAAACAGGGAAAAACGGGAGCATCAAGAGTTCGATCGTGAACCCTCGTTGCTTTTAACTCTATCCAGTCACGTCGGTGGTGATGGCAGATTATATGGTCTAAACGTGTCAAGCGCGAGTTGTGCGTACGTACAATCCTAGATTTCTGTGTATGGATGAAAGATAACACGATGTTTCATATCCATGATTTTTCACGGCCTTTAATTGGCGAATAAATAAATCTGGCAAATGGAATCCCCGAGAGAATGGTCGGAACGGGAAGTTAATAACTTGACGAGGCACGTTGGTGTAATCCACTCTAAAAGTGATTCCTGCCAGCAAACAAAGACAAGCGCGCGGACCTTCCGACAACTGGCTACAATCGTAATTTGATATTATCCTACCTAAATCAACGCCATGGAGGCATACGTGCGTTTTATCTCTCTCTCTCTCTCTCTCTTTCTCTTTCTCCCTTTGTTACGTGTACACGAGCCACATTGCGGAAATCGATAATGCATTGAGATTTATTGGTCCGCGAAGCGCTAGTAGTCGGAGCTGCTGTCGGATCTTCTCGGCCGTCGGTCAATCTCGTGAATCATGGCGGATTTGCTTGCAAAGGTTACTCGTTACAAAGACATACGTACGACATTGTTCGTTTATTTTACGTCGAAACTACAATAATACAATATATATATATATATATATATATACAAATTAGAACGTTGCGATGGTATTATATGGGTTAATCGAACGTCCTAAAAATAGGCCTTCGCATTTCTACGATCGAATGATTAATCTCATTGGGAATTGCGATAAAACGGATATTCGTATACGCGATTGAATGAGATACTATGAAAGAGGCGAAAACAATACCCGAAGATCACTTTATTATTGACCAGCAGAGAATTGACTTTCGCGTTTCGAAAAGAAAAATTTGAACCCATTGAACCACGTATTCGAACGTGATGAATTACAAGACGGACTCGCGACAGAGCAGAAAGAATCGATTTCCTCAGTTTTGAACGGTGAATCGATGGAAAAATTATATAGTGCCGGTTCAATCTGATATAGAATTCAGAGAGTAAGACTTCGTTTTAGAGATTGAAAGAGAAAATCAATTAAAAGCTCGCAGGTTTTGAAGCGAGTTTTGTCAAAAGGTTACTATTCGTATAACTAGACTTTCAGGTCCTTAAAAGTAACATGTTCTTTAAAGTATCAGAAATGATTGTATATGAAATATTTTCTTTAGTATATTCGTAATTAATTAACGCAACCGTTGGATTCAACGCTGTGCGCTATTTTTTTATATATGCTTTGGTAGATCAATAAAAAATATTATAAGTGGGCGATGTTACCTTTAAATATAGCAATAAATATCATAGTAATAAATCGAAGCTGTGGTACACCTATAAAGAACTATCTCGTAAGTTGATCGCTGTAGTTATGTAATTGTCGTAAAGCCTATCGTTACCACCATATTCTCATGTATGTATTATTAAGAATTCAACAAGCGTATGTAACAATAGAATTCAAGATGAGAATCATATTTATATCAGTTCTTTCTCTCTCTCTCTCTCTCTCTCTTCTCTGTTATCGTGTTTTTTGGTATTTTTCAAATCTCGATTCTTTAAGTTAGCAATTTTTATCTCTCCGAATCTCGTTACTTAAAATCTTAAATCAGTTAAGTTTGGAAACGAATTCTAAGAAATTAAATTCCGTACGGGTCATTCTTCTTCGGTATTCCGATACAACCTATCATCTAAACGATATCCGTTAATTAAAAATAATATTAAATTCGCGAAACTCGCTTTAACCACCATAAAGAATCGTTTCACGTTATTCGTCCATAGTAAGCCATGCAAGCAGGTCTTTCGTATTATACCGCGCGTTTCCTATGGCGGTTTAAATTGTGGCAATGATGCTAATCTGAAATCTTTAATGCTTTCCTGCTCGGTATCTTCTTAGGCAAAACGCAATTAACGCATACGGATAATATTTATGAAATGAAGCAATAACGCGGGGAGAACGGCACGGAGCAGCACTCATTACGCGCTTCGTTATTTCTTTCAGCTAATATTGTAAGGATAATTTACCGAGTTTTCGCTCCGGTATAACGGCTCGCAGGATGTTTTATCTTGCTACAGTCAACCGGAACGGACTAATCGAAAATTGATCTTTGGTTTGCGACAAGGTTTCCATTTAATCGGCGACATATCAAATTGGCGACGTTTCATCGACAACTGCAATCGGTTATACAACAATTCATTAATTTACAGGTGTTTATGGTTTGTTGCGGTGTACGAGAAATTCCGAATTTTACATAATTCGTTGTCGATGAATGAACGATACGCGGAGAAACATTGATGCATCGTAAACCCGTTCAGTCCACGATAATTGTCGCATTTTGTTTAATTAAATCGCTCGTTGACTCGTTTAATCAGGTCAAACCAGCGTAACAAGGGTTTCGTTCGATTAAAACTTCCAACGCTGTTCCGAGATTTTTCGTCTCCTTTCGCATTCTTTGTGTTACTTTTGTACCGATATTGTTCCATTAGTTTGTTATGCGCAATTCGTCTTTGTAAGTCTCGATCGAGCGTTTTTAACTGCCATCTAACTGTAAGTGCATCCTTTAAGCGTCGAACGAAGCAAAGGAATATATTTTTAATACTCCATACGATGTTCAAACAGAAAATACGTGTTACCAAGAAGATTCGACTTTGTTAGTTTAATATCTGACACATCCGACAGTGGATATTTATAGAAACCTTTGAGAATAAGCGGAGAAGTATTTACACGATGCGACTATCACGATCACGTTATTACAGTTTAAGACAGATAAGAAAATCGTATGAGATACGTGATGTTTATAGAAAACAACGCTTCATAAAACTTCGCAAAAGTCACAAAAGTATTTAAAGAGTTTTTTTTTTATAAAGTATATGTTTGTAGTAAACGTCTTGTAATCTTTATATATAAATATTTTAAGATTTTCTTTCAATTTTATGATAATCGTATCCCATTACGGTACTAATAACATTCGCACGATACTCCAGAAACAATATTCAACGATATTCAAGCAATTCTCCATTTCGTAGTTTATGTTTTCAATGAAAAGACGGTGACAACGCGTATATATATTTATTTTTTGTATTCGTTTTCAACGATGAATTTACTTTAAATAATAAAATTTTATATATCCTTCGACATGATCTAAAGAGCACGAACGTCGGAAATAACCCTCCGGCAATTGTCTGTACTCGAACAAGGGAGACTAATACATTGCGGCTGTATAACGAGATACATATGTCGTCCTTCGTGTTCTATCGTTAGAGGGAGTTAACGAGATAAATCGCATTTTACATTATCAATCAAAGAAAATTATAGTTCACTCGGTACAAGTGATAATAATTAGAAATTTTTTCAGCAATTTGTTACTTGTATCGACTTTCTAACCCAGCGAAAATAGTGGCATGGAAATGAACGATGTTGCAGAAATACTAGCAGACAATTTATTGGAAGTAGAAAATGGCAAACATGCGAGAGCGATTATGACTATGAACGAAGTATGTACCGTTGTAATTATAATTTTTCAAGCGGCGACTGATGAAATCGACGAAAGACGTTCGACCGAATTAGGCAAATTTTGAAGGTAAAGAATAAATCAGATAGAAATAGATTTTTAATTTAATATTTATTGATATTTTTCTAAATTGATCGTTTAGTATCAGCGTAGTAATGATTTCTAGCCACTAACGTACTATATTATAACGTATCTATATCTGTTTATGGTATTTCTCTGATAAAACGAGTTTCTTAGGAATTCCTTCAAATTTTAGCTGCGCGTTAAAAAAGATAGAACGTACAGTGTGCCAAAATTCAGAGTAAGATTTGAGAGAGCAATAACTTTCTTGTTTGTTTCACTTCGTTTTATGTCCATTTATGTCAGAGCTAAGACTTGGGAAATTTATTACAACGAGTTACACTAAGGAACGACGTGTAAAAACAGTAGAGTTTTATTATCGAAGTAGCGAGTCCGTTGTTGACCGCCATGTTCTTTCGGGGTTTATCTAGAGGAACGGATATATGGAAATAAATCACGTACATTCGAAGAGCCGAAGGAAAACGTTTGCGCGGAAATTCGAATATTAGAACCTTGGACATTGAACTTTGCTGTGAAACATGCTGTCGAAAGACAGCCGACTTTGCCAGGCAGTGAATGGAGGCCGTTTAAAAGATGTTATTCTACATACAAAAACCGCATACTATAAACATTAAATATTTAACAATATCGTACAAGTATTTTGGCCCACCCTGTACATGCGGTTAAAATTTATGGAAGCCTAGCGGTATCGAAGTCGAGATATCGAACCTCGGAGTTTTCATGTTTAACGCGTAATCCCCCGTATACTAAGTCGTCGCCAAGATGATAGTTTTATTTATTACAGCGAAAATTTTCGCGGTATTTTTTTTTTTTAAGCTAACGTGCGACGTGAAACTGTGTTAAAAATCTTATATTAAAAGACAAGAGAGGCCTAGCGGTACCGTTTTTGAGGTAAAGAAGTACAAAGTATGTCGTTCGATGAAGGTCTGGATGAATGTAATGGTTCTTTTTCACCCGCACGTGCTGACGTGCACTCTCTCGCGCCTTTGCAATGCCTTTGCGAGCGATGGTGCTCGGAGAAAAACTTTAAAGTAAGTAATTATACATATATGTACAATAGAGGGTTGAAAAGATTTCACTTGGAAGGGAGTACATATGACCCTAATACAAGAAGTAGAATTCTCGACTTTTTTTAAACGTTCTTCCTGTGATATTTTGCAGAAGAAGAAATTTATCGAGAAGAACTTGGCTAAACAATACGTACATGTAAACCTAACCGAAATCATAACCAGAACGACGTCTATTCGAAGCATCTTTTCGGACAACGAATAGTTCGGCAAACAATTCCGCGAATGAATTAAAAACAAGACCCTCTGTGTATATGTATAAGAATGACAAAATACCTGGTCCACGATGTATTGACATTAACCTATGCGCTTACATATTGTTATCGTAGAATGTCTTTATAATATATTTTTACAAAACTATTACGAGTTTCTGCGTCTCTGCAAAAGAATTTAAAAGAATAACGGCGAAGTTGCGAGAAACGTGTTAAAATAAAAATTACATACGTGTTGCTTAAAACAAAGGGCCTTCCGACGAAAGAGATACGAACGGGAGACTGGCGTGTTTCAGAAACAACGAATGGATTAATACGTAATATGTATGTATGTATGTACGTATAATATTAGATGTCTGGAGGATGTTCGTGCTTCTGATTTCGAGTCGCTAGTTTCTATGCCGAATACTTCGAGTAAATTTCGTAGCAGCGAGAGAGGAAAGTTGTTCTACAGGTGACGAAGGATGCACCGTGTCCCCGAGGGATAATTGAAAAATAAAAAAATGTATTAATTAATGTCTGCAAGGGGCTGGCGCGGGTGTTTTAATTAAAAACTTTGAAAGTGAGAATCATTTTGTTCAACCGTGAAACGTTAGACAGAGTTTTAATGGAAACAAAAGATCGGAGTAATCAACGAAGTAACAGATGTAATTAAATTCTGTTTAAACAGCTCGTTGTTACGCAATTAAATTGCCGCTTATACGCGTTCTAGCGGTATCTCACGGCCGAGAAATTTTTTAATGCATTACCCATTGTTATCTCTATTATGTAAATTTTAATAAAGATCCCGTTTCCGAATAATCCGTTCGAGATTATAAGAGGTGCTCATTGTCCGATGTAACTAAAGCTAAATATCAAACGAAGTAGCTCTTAAACGGCGAAATTCTCTCCGAGCGAAAATTTCCTGAATTATGCTTTGAAATAATGATAACAAAACGTGTGCGAATCTTTGATAGCGCAACGTTTAATTCTTTAATTGTTTCTGTTTCTTGTGAAACCATATGGATAAAGTGATTATTTCGATAGATTGCAAATTACGGCAAAACATTTTAACGTTAGACAAATTAGACGTTTAATTTGGTAAAATATTTTACGATTGTAACGGGTTTTGTCAGTTGAAAGTGTTACATTTTTAATCGTATCGCTGTGTTACGTTTTACATAAAATAAATATTCGGCGTCACTCTATTCATAACGCCTTTAATATAAATCGCAATGATGTACGCTTTCATATCGTAACTTTGCAAAAATGGATACGTGCAACGCTAATTTAAAAAAATTACACAAGATTTAATTAAACAACTAAAAAGCGAGGAGAGTATAACTAAATTAATAACATGAAATGTAGTAAAGCAAGTGAATGGAACGTTGCGAAACAGCAACGAGGGACGTATAAATTGGCATGAAATTTGTAAATGCATTAACGGCAAATGTATTCTTCCGTATGATTCATCGGTATTCGATAAAATACCAAGGAAAACTAAACATTTAGAATATCCGTCTTAGATAATCTCATACTTCTAGTTATCGTACTACAGTCTGTCACACAAGAGCGTGTCTGCGATATTTCTGTAAATATTTATATATTTGTAAAAAAATTTATATGAATTGAATCTACATCTAAAACACTAATACGCTATTACTTAGTAGGGTGTCCAATCTCCTCCATTAGCGATTATAGCTTGACATCGTTTCGGCATACTCTCGACTAATTTTTGAGCGTAGGATTCTGGTAACGACCTCCATATCTTTCGAATGTGATGTACAAGTGTTCTTATTTTTGTGATACGTCTTCCTCTCAGCTTGCATTTCATTAGGGACCACACATTTTCGATAGGGTTTGCATCAGGGGACTGCGATGGCCAAGGAAGTACTGTGATGGCGTTTTTCGCTTTCCATTGGGTGCAGATGCGACTTCGATGTTTAGGGTCGTTGGCTTCTTGCAATATCCATTGGTCCTCGGTTTGGTTGAACCAACGTTTCACGGATGTGAGAAGTCCCCTTTGGTACAATTTCACCATCTTTTGTGCATTCAGATTGTCTGTAAAGACGCACAAAGTCCCAAAACCGCGTGCGTTAAAGCAACCCCAAACATGCACTTTTATAGGGTGTTTTACACTTCTTTGAATCATCCTTCTTCCATGGATAGTCCAAGCACGCCTAATAGGACACCATGCCCAAAACGAAGATTCATCAGTGAATATTATATTACTCCAATCACGATCTCTGTTTTCATTCGCCCATGCCAGACGATTTTCGACGTTTCGCGTACGCGGCACTCATATTAAAAAGCTCTGTTCCTTTCACTGTTTCAAATGAAACTGAAAGGTATTCAGCAACGCGTATTAGAGAAGTTTTCGTTTGTTTACATTCTTTTTATCTCATTCTGATTAGGTGTCAGGTTTCGCAGATATCGCAGACACGCTCTTGTGTGACAGACTGTACCTTCAATAACAACATTCATTTTGTTTAATCTCAATACGAATAGATTAATCTTGAATCGCAATATCAAAACGACAATAAAATTACGTCCGCATAGATAGCTACGTGCATAAGCAGAGATTAAAATTTCAGAAAGTAATTGCGCGGTGTCTAACACGAGGAAAGATTATAATCAACGTGCATCAACGTTTAAAAGTATGGCACGTAACATTTTTAATCATTTTAAACTCCATTGTGATTATCCCATATACATATATTTAGTGTGCTTGTATCGTTGCAAACAACTTATTTGGATTAGATTATGACAAAACGTTCACTTTGAACTTTCGTGATTAACATTTTGCAGAAATTTCTCATACTCGAACAAATATTTTTATACTTTTCAGCCAAGCTGTATACCGCTTAACTCGCATAATGTACATACATTCCTAATACCTTCGTCGAACATACATACCGTCGCGAATTTCGTAGACATTCGTAAACATTCAGCTGTATGGAGACACGTTTAACAAACAAACAAGAAAAGAGAAAAAAGGAAATTGTAGATTTAAAATTTCATTTAACAGCGGAGAGGACGTCGTTCGCGCGGGTCATACGCCGATTCGTGGCAAGAAAGTTTCGTTCGTTGAGTTGCTCTAAGAAACGTGAGCGGCGTGGTAGTTTGTTAAAAGTTGAAATTGGCAGAGGCTCGATTTTCCTTCGAAATAATTTCTGTGCAACGCAAGAGGATCGCGGGTCGATCGATCACCACGAAAGACCAAGTAAACCCACAACTCATCTTGTAATTATTGTGCACGATGCCAATAATATCAACACCCGTGGAACATCGTGACGCTGGTTTGAGAGAGAGAGAGAGAGAGAGAGGGTGGAAAGGCAGGCAGCAAAGGGTGGACGCGATGGAAAAATGGCGGAAGTTTACGAAGAAAGTTAGCCCGATACGAGGACGTATTTTAACGTGTCGACGTACCTACATGAGGGAAAACTGATTACGCGTTTTATCGGGTTCCAAGGTGCGCGTCAGGCAACTTCGTTTCGATCTCTATCAACGAAGCAAACTTTGCTATCTCCTATAATCGTGGCTCATCCAGCTCGGTTTTGCATAATGTGATCTTTTAACTTTGGATTTCATACTGTAAATTCAGCTATCGAGGCAGAATGTTTATGCCGTTTTAAATAGGTCGTATTGCGGTAGGGATCGGGCTTAGTATCGCTCTTTGATAACCGGGCGGAAGAATAACGGGAAACATATCAGGTTGATGGATGTGAAATGTTGCTTTTTTTTTCGTAATTACGTATATGCTTATGTATGACAACTATGTTCATCATTAGTTACCATTTTGTCGTTCGAACGAAGCGAGTGACGATTCCACGTTACGACGATTGTTTTATATGCTCGTTTTTACGAAATCAATACGTATTTTTTTGTTAAAAATTATGGTACGATTTAAAAATTGATCCTATTTTTTTTTGTTCTCTAACATAACGAGGTAATCACCTCCACTCGTTTAATCTTCTATATACACGTAGTACATTGATTAATCCGCGAGGAGAACCCATTTGTCCATTTTCTTCGTTATCCTATTTAACCTAACTGACGAATAATGATAATAGATTGTTCCAAGTAATATCCCTTCAAATATCATTGTTAATGACACCTTCCAGCTTTTCTCTCCTAATTCATTTTTTAACGAAAGATCAGCAGATTTAAATTTTACGAGTCAACGCTGAACAATTCTAAAATTTTCATCATCTTCCCCAAGTTTTAAATTTACGCTTTCAACCAGTTTTTCAACACTTCTCCTAAAATTAAATTTATATAAAAGATTAATTATTATTCGTGATGCTAAACAAATAATATTTCTATCTTAAATCTTGTTGGCATCTGTATGCGATTGACGACCAGAGCAGTCTTAATACAATTCTTCAATTAAAAAAACATTTTCAAATAGAAAAACTTAGAAATAAATGAATAACATTTTAAATCCGAAAATTTATTCCTAAAATTTTAGAGAAGAGTAAATAAAAGATCTTCTGCCTTTCGATATCTTAAATAGAGTGCGGGCTGTCGAGTGGTACAGTTGGACAGAGATAGATTCCACGCGAAACAGTAGGTGGAAAGTATAAAATATAATCTTTTCATAAGATGTTTTGTTCGCGAGAAACATAAATTTGAAAATTCGTATCGCGCGTACGTATCAGACCGGTCTTTAACTAAAGGCGTCTAAATCTCGTTTTTCCGAAAATCGGGCCTTAAGCCGAAAAATTTCATTTTACATCTTTGATTTATTTTCGCCATTTGATAGATACGACGTCGATATAGAAATGGAATTACTAAACGACTTTGTAATAATAATGATAATTGCAAGTAGATAATATAGACGATATTTAATAAAATCGTACAAAGGTGATAAAATATATTTTTATAAAGCTGCAATGCATGCGCATGATTACAAGAAGATTTAACGCGGCGTATAGTAAAAACGGGAGTCACGAGACTTTGAAATTGCTTCTCAAAGATGTAGCTAAATCGGTTGATTTATAGATCACAACGACTACACCGTCTAGTTATTTTTATATAGATATTCAAGTGACAAATGATGTTGGAAGGTTGCGCTATGTTAAAAACTTGAGTCACGTAACTTTCGAGCCGACTCCTTTTCGACGTGATTCTTGAATAAATAACTAAATGATATAACGACTTAAACGTTAACCACTTTTCATGAGATAATTAATAATATCGTACGTCTTCGTAAATTAACGAATACCTGTGAGAATGAAATGAAATTATTAATGCTTTGGCGCGATCTCATATTTAAAAATAGAATAGTTATATTTATACTACTCGTCACGTTTATATTATTCATTGTATATACTAATAGAAATGCGATAAGATGAAACGATAAAATTCAAATTTAGACGCTTTTTTCTATTCTCAGTTGTTAAGATATGAAAATGAATTAATATTTTATTCTTCCACTGAATTCTACTCTTTAGTTACATTTGATTTTATTTGAACATTCGATATAAATGTTTCTACTCGTGTTATTTAATTCGTTCTCCTAAATTATCGATGTTTTAACGTTGCCCATCAGCTTGAGACAAAAAGCGATCGTTGAAAAATAATAAAATGTATTATTTGAAGAAGAAAATGTAGATTTCTCGTGAGAATTCTTTGTGGCAAACTCGTAGAATCTTCTCAAGTTTCTATTAAAATTCTTACAGCCGCCGTGCCATACTTTCATTCTTTTATTTTACTTCATAAACGAACGTAATCTACAACGAAACTTTAAAGATTATGGAACAAAACAATAAATTACAAATAAGTAGACGATGAGAGATAACGAAGTTGGAATTCTACAAATATCGATAACAAATAGATCGATATGTCTGAAGAATAAATAGAAATTATTTACTAATATCGACGCAAGATATTTGAACGACCGAAATTATATCCATTTTCTTTTAAATAAAAATTTCGTTTATAAAAATACATAATATTTGTCTACGTTTAGAAATAAATATCGGGACAACGAATTAAGCCATGAATATTGAAGGCGATCTCTATCTGTTGAGCGGCGGTGGTCTATATCTCGGAGAATTGTGTCAACTTTAACGGTACGTTTCTTTCGAACGCATCGATTGTGGCTTAAAGTGGAAATTCATAATTAAAGGAAATCCTTATTATTCTGTCCGTACCTTCGGCAATCGAAAGCTTGTGAATGGCACTCGAAGCATTTTAGCTTGACGGATTGGTACGTACAATACCACTTTTCACATGTTCCAATCTCGCGTAAAGGCATACACAGTATTAAGTAGTGTTCCCATTGAACGGTATACTAATTATATCGAGTGTGGAATCATTTTAATTGGACAAAGTTCGAGTCGAGTCTTTGTGTTTTTCACGCGTTAATTATGTCAGATTATTGGTTCCTATTATATCCATGCCAGTACGAAATGCAAGCTCGTGGGAAACGAAAGCTGGCAAAATTGTAATCAAACGGTAGACCGCGTCGCGTTACGGAGTTTGATATTTTATCGTTAGTTTTATTTGCGGAATATACGATTCTTGTCTAAATAAACATGTACGTATACGTATGTGTCGCTCGTACAAATCAAATTCGCAAACTTGTGTTTTATCCAATTTTTGATTTTGTTGCTTCGTAGACGGGCAACATAATTGCTATGGAAGTAAAATGTTAATTGTTCCGTCTAAAAATCACAGAAGGCTTTTAGCGATTTCTCATAACATTCTTATTCGATTTTTTTTTTGCGTCGCTTTATAATTGAGACAGAGAATTTTAATACGACACAATCGAAAATGAAGATAACCTGTTAAGACTCGAAAAGATCGAAACCTTTTAGAACTGTCTGATAAATCGGTCAAGTTTTCTGGTCAATATTTCGATATCTTCGATACTATAACGACTAATACTTGAAAATATTTTGAAGGGAGTTGAATGGAAAGACACGTGTTTTACTCCAAAATCGCCGATACGAGATTGATCGACGACGTAGTATTATATATTTTAAAACAGCTTTCCTGTCAAAAGTAGAAAATGTGCTTTGTTTCTTCCCCTGTGCTGTTTGTTTGTACAGAATCAAGAATCGTGACGGTACAAATTATATTTAAAGCGTAACGTAAAACCAACAGATTCTCTCAGCTTAGAAATCGATGCTTTTCCTTGACGAAGGAGGGCATTTCGAGGCAACGTTTAAAAACTCGGTGGCCCCGTACAAAGAGATTGGCGCGAATCGCGAGGCGTACGCGCGTGATAACGTCCCTTCTGGTTCTTCGTGACGGTCTTCTACGGCGCTCCATAGCTCGCGTAAAGATTTAGGGGATGAGACCGGTAGAAACGGCAGTGTCGAGATTCGCGCATACGCGACGGAAGTTGGGAATTGTAACAGGGAAATATCACAATGGGTCTTTTCCTTGTAACAGAGCACTAGAGCTGAATGATGATCGTTGGCGGTCGCGCGAGTGTCGCACGTGGGCGCGCGGGTAGGGAGACAGAAGGATCTCGATGACACTCAAGACACTCGACTGTTACACTCCGTAGTAGCGCAACAATACGCGCATGCCACGATGCGCGAATTCAATGGCTTTATGTCGCGTTCTCGTGTGCACACCCGCTTGTCCGCGGAACGTAACTGCATCCGCCTACGAAACTGTGCTTCCACGTGCTATGCCCGTCTCATTAAATGGAATGCATATTTATGGAGTCACTGGCTGGCTTGGCTGGTTGGTGTGACGTACACGTTGCTGGATCCGAGGGATGTAGATGGTGATTCGCAGGGTGCAGAGAGAGAGAGAGAGAGAGAGAGAGAGAGAGAGAGAGAGAGAGAGAGAGAATGTGAGGGGGGATGGGGAAACCGGGGAAAAAAAGAGGCTACCGCAACAGCGCCCTCGACGTGTCTGGCTGCGCCGTCAGGCGTTACAAATCTCAATGGCACACTTTGTGCTCCGATTGCCAGCGCATGCCTTTTGATTTTAACCCTCCGACAACGACGACGACAACGACGACGACAACGACGACGACGACGACGACGACGACGACTAGCAGGATTTTTATCATCGACCAGGCATGGCGGCGTGCACGTGCTAGCGCCACGTCGCGCGTCGCGTCGCGCTTCGACGCTCGCCCTGATTATTATCACGTTCCGTTAAGTTTTCATGGCCCGATTTCTCCTGTCACCGTGATTGTGCGATCAAATTTTTGGTACGTGGTCCGAGAGCACAGGATTTTCGGATCTGGAACGGGAGAGCGTGTAAGGGACGTTAATCTTGACTTTGTGATTATTTCGTGAGAGGATCGTGGACAGTATTGAATTTTTCTCTCGTCAACTATGATTCATCGATGGTCTTTTTGCTCTTTTGAAGTTTTTTCGATCATGACTCTTTAGTTGTTACGTTGTAGGCCCACTTTGGTTGTTATTTAAAAATATTTTCTATATGAAAAGTAACATCAACGATATAAAACACTTATCTGTCTAATATATAACAATATTATTAATAAGTGGTAATTATTATTACTATACGCGCCTAGCGCGATAATAAACGTAAAAGAAATACAATAGTAAATGGAATGAAAAAAGAAAGATATTAAGAAGTACACGTGATAAGGGGACACTGTAGAACCTACGTTTCAAAAGTGGATAAGCGTCCAGAGAAAACGTCGACGTATTCCGCGTACCGATCTGCTAATTTATGAATCATAGCGTAGTTTGGTAGTTGACGGCAAAAATGTCGATATGTTCCTAATACGTAACATCGTGTTATTCTGGACGACGGGTAACGGTGCACACAGGTTGATTTGTTCCAAAAGAAATGCGAAGTCGATTTTATCGTGTTATGCATTTTGTTTTATCTCGAAACTTGTTACGCGAGAAAACTTCCGCGATATCGTTTATAAAAATACCGCAAAGAAACGGGTTAAGGAGCGAATCTTGCGGGACATCAGGCGTAGCTGCTATAGGCGATGAAAACGTATCGCTGATGCGAACATCCTGGTAGCGGTCCGATAAATAACTTTTAAGCTAAGGTAGCAAGTTACATGTAACGCCAATTGACCAAAGCTTAGTTAATAGAATTAAACGATCTACAGCGTGAAAAGCCTTCCTGATATCGATGTAGGTAGAGTGGACCTCAGATTTACGTTCAGATTAATGGCGACATACTTACAGAAGATCGTTGAATCGGTAGAAGTAGATCTATCGCGCGGAAATTCATGTTGCTCGTCGCAAATTAAACGAGAAAGCATCAGATAAAGTTTTTCAGTGAGAATATTTTCAAAAAGTTTTGGAATGACACTGTTGACAGAGATTGACCTATAATTGCGTATAATATCACGAGCCAGAAGCATTCCCAGTCTTGCAAGTTACTAATGATATTTTCCAGGGAGACGGGTTAGGTTCAGGAACATATCCGTCCACATCCATAAAATATGGCAAAATACCTAACATGTAACATCTATGGTAAGAGACACGCGAATAAAATATGTACTTGCGTCAATAAGCTAAAACGAAACATATCGTTTCTCTTCCATTTACAAAATTATAATTTCTATATTTTGCATATAGTTTTTATCTGGTTAATTTTCATAAGTTTAAATAGCAATCATAAAGAATAGAGATCTTACGTGATCTCACATATTAATTCTTCGACGTATCTCTTCGTGTAAAGATATATTTTCGCCGAATGTAAATATCATTGTTAGTCGTTTCAAGTACTATCTTATTTATTCTGTAAAAAAAAAGAAAAAAATTATAAGTACATAAAAACGAAAGAATCAAGTATACGATAACGATAAACAAATACAGATTTGTATCAGGAGCGTATTACACTTGCTGGGTTAAAAACACGACGCGGTTTATCGTCTTGATTGCGATCGTATTTTGTTAAGAAGTTTCTACTTCATTTGCGGTCTTTCTAAAGTTACGGCTCCAATCGTAGAGTTCGAACAATCTCTACGATTGAATTCCACTGGAGGTCAAGGTAATCGATTCGTTTATTGGAAACTATTTAAAAAATGAGATTGTATTCTTTTTTTTTTCTCAAAATCACGATTAATAGAATATTCGTGAAATAAAATATGATTACAAATATAAGTTATGTTGTAATTTCGCGTCGTATGCGATTTTCGTCTATTAGTAAAAAAAAGTTTGAACGTAAAAGAAACTTTTATCCGATCACCTACGAATAAGACGTCTCTCCGTCTCTCTTTCCATCGTAAAACGAATTAATTGGCAATAAAATGCATATACTCTATGAATTTGAATTTCAAACGTAGTTTCTATATAACGTAATTTTTAACTCTAAAATAAATCTTATATTTAAATTCCTGCTTCATGTAAACTGCTAAAATATCTTCTCTATTTATCCCTAGGACGCTTAAGGGAGGGCCAAAGAATGTGCACAGAATTCGAAAACCTTCGAAAATCAAAAAAAAATCTTGGGCATCGCATTTTCATGCAGAAAACGATTGCCCATTTTTAACCTGAAATTCTTTTATTCGATTTAGCAAATTGTTTTCCTCTGTGATCTTCCTCTACTCCGTCTGTAATATTCGTAGAACATTTTCTGATAAATCGAGAGCGCTGATCAATTTCAGTCTCGCATAATCTGAACGATATCCGCGTTTAGCTGAGAGAGGCGGTAACGAGCTCCACTAAATATTGTATCATCTATTCAGACTGTCTGCGATTTAGCAACGAGGTTTGGTACAAGTTTACTCGATCATTATCATTTGCTCTATACGAAATGACGAGCTTTCCTACGTTTGCATGGATGACACGAAATAGATTATCGCAGCTAAAATTTCAGTATCGATAAAATTACTGCGAATAGCTAATCGATCGTATGATATAGGGTAAAAGAGACACGAGATTATACATCTTATACTTACGATCAGTTTAGAACAACGTAGATTTTTTATCCGAGTAATACTTTTACGGGACACTTATAGTTAAAAATAAATCGGAATAGAATAAATCCGAATAGAATTCCATCGATAATATTTTTTCATTTACCTTTTTAAAAATTTATAAACTTTTAAATATTTTCTGTTGTAACACAGCAGTGCAATGAAAAAGTTTCCGATATCTTAGATACAATCTTTCATCTAGCTGTTATGATTCCAAATTTTAATTGATTCTTTCGGTTTATATATAGTCTGCATTCATGCAGCTTATTGAAACACACATAGTTTTAGATAAAACTATGACAACTTTAGCATAATTGATTTTTTAATAAATATTATATCACTTTACTATCAGTTTTACTGTATCAGTCGTACTTTAAAGGATAGAAGGCGAATAAAATGTATATACCTTATTTTAAAAGTCCAATAGAAAAAACATCGGAGGGTTTATTTCTAAGCAATTACTCTAAAATTATTATAGAAGTATGTAATAGTCGTAGTAACAAATCAGTAACTGCCCGAGTATAATTCTTAAGAAAGAAATAAATAAGAGAAAGAAAGTAAAATTGACTTTGACAAAGAAACGCATAAATTGGTTGACTGTATCGAGCAATTCATAGCGGCCTGTTTTATCCTAATTGTAACGTCCCATTAAAACATTAGGCGCTAAAATGTCGATTATCAGAACACCGAAGAACGACTGTACTTTTCGTTTTACACTCGATAGCGGTACTTAATACGTATTTAGTCACGTATCTTCGTATCTTCGTACTTTGTAACATGTTAGAAGGATTTATATTTAATTTTTAAAATATCGTTTAGTTTATTATTTTATCTGCGATAATAATTTAACTCGTAAGACGAAGTAATCGAATGTAGCGGTAAAGTTATACGGAAAGTTCAAATACCCTAGCAACGTGTATTATTACTTCGGATAATGAAGTCTCTTCCGTATTAATTGCAATGTTTTATCGAATGCGTACGATCCTGCGTAGATATGGCAACTAAATATGCTAAAAAACGGAAACGACGTACCATTGAATTTGATTGCCATGCATATCCCACGTTTACGAAGCTGGGTCGACATTACAGAGAACTATGAACTATTACATTTATGTGGATCCAGTAGGTTACATTCCAAGAAGATGATCTAGGTCGTTCCGACTATAGTTAACTAGTTTCCATACTTCTTACCAAGAAATCATGATATTCCTATTACGTGTACCGTTTCGTGTACGACAGTTCAATAATGCCAGCTATACATATGTATATTAGAATCGGTGGAATAGAAGTAAAAATATCACAGACCAGAGAAATTGTTTAATGGAAATTGTGATCGGTTCCATTCTTACTACTATTATAAAACCGAAGATTTAATTGACATTTCGTTAGACTTAAAATAGGGAAAAATTGTACGAGAATCGAGCGATGCTTGTCAGAAGTGGCTAGTAGTTAAATAAAAGCGAAACTTTTGTACGAATCGAGACGAGAAAAGGAAAATTAAGGGAGTACCTATGGCAAAGGAACATTCCGTTTCTACCAAAACATTTAAACCCACCAACTTTATCGAGATCGCAGTAACTTTTTAACGAAACCGTTTAATTCTTTCGGTCGAATCGAATCTTACAAAATAGATAAGAACTACCAGATGAATAGATTTTATTCTAGAAAATAGAAATTTAGTAAAAAAATCCAAATTCGTATAATTAGATCGTTTGATAAATATAATTTCTTTTAAAATGAAAATGTTCGATCAAAGTACCAATTACAAATAACGTATGAATAGATACATTACTTTTCTCATAATTAGGTATATTAATTTTAATTTCGCACTAACGTTCTTACCGTCTTGATTCAATTTCGGTGAGCTTAGCTATACAGATAAGAAGAAATTGCGTACATCTTTGTTTCTCGATATATTACACTTTGAAAGAAGTAGAACGCATCGAACTAATTAAGAAGGGAATCAAAATATCGGATACATTCTGGCCATTGCAAAATTAATGCCTCCTTAAAAGTAAATTTCAGTAAAAACGAGATAAACTATAACTAATAGACTAAAATATTGTAGGGACATTCCGTAGCAAGTCGATCGTTCTTTGGTGTTGACATTACGAATTTTTTCAAAGCGGAATATCATCTAATCCACGCGAAATTAGATTTGAAAATTGGATTTAAGTCATTATTCTATCGATTTCGAATTTGTTCGGGATACGAAGCTCCGAATTTTGCAATTTTTGTCCATTCTCGCGTAAACGGACCGCACTTGCGAATTTTTATATCGGAAACTACTTATCCGATCAGATTAACTACTTCTTTCTCATTTCACTCTGAAGAGTTCAACGTATTCCAATAGAATTTCTTTTAAATCGAAAAATGAATTTCTTTTCACCTAAATGTAGAACATAATATTTCAATGGCAGGTAGTCATTAGCATGTAAAATAGACGATGCCATTCTACAACATACTTATAAAGAAATAACAGTTTGAGGCGTTCCAAACGTATTAATTATATACAAATAAAAATAACTATCGAATATTTTATGTTTTTAAGTCGGTTGTGAAACGAGACGTCGTTTAGCCCAATTTATGTTATACAATTTAATAGTAAAGCTCGATAAGAACATTGACAAAGTTATTCAAATTAGGCGGAGTTAATCGTTGGAGCGTTTAATAGCTGATATCCGATTAACTGATACTCGGTGTTTAGCAATTGCTAGAAGTCGCCGAGAAAAATGAGACGAGCTCAAAGTTAAACTAGATAAGTCGTGGAAAATTAATCTCGGTGATAATTGCGAGGAAGTGCGCTTGGCCACAGGCTACAGTTGCGTTTCCATCTACCTAATTGTATTTACTAATTCTATCCGTAACAACCTGAAGATTTTCACGCAGATTCAATCAGTCGAGAATTGTTCAACTGCTGGCGATTCAATTTATTTCGAAGTGTCGCCTGCGTTGCATTAAGATCAGCGCATTATATTAATACAAACACGTATTATTAGTGCGATTATCCTATTACAAATATTATCCTAATGCAAATACACGCTATATACACACTATTAAATAAACTATATGTAATGAATTTGCAATCATCTCGTATTTTTAGTATTTTTAGTTTACAATAAGACATTAAATGCTTCTTTCATATTATTTTTTGTTTGATGTGTATTATTATTATTGTTTTATAATATAGTAGTAATTGTAACTGGCTCGTATTGACAAAATTTTAAGGGCTGTTCGAAGAAAGAATTTTCCATAAATTGCAAATTTTTTCATCGCTTACAGATCTCTTTCTTAACACAGAAGGCAGAATTAATTCGAAGAATTTTTAATGGCGAATCTTTCGCGTTTCGCGTCGCCACCGTCATACGCTCAGAAGCAGTGATAGGGTACACAAAGTATCCTGCATGCCACAGCTATCGAAACAATAACCGGATAGTAACGGAATAGCCGCGTCTGATATACACCCGACGATAACCCCTCCAGGGACAAAACCTTAGTATAACGACCCCCCCAAATCGCCACTCAACACCTTTTTCGTCTTTTTCGTTATAACACTCTGAACCGTCACTCTGTTGAATCGGTACAATAAATTTTACTACCATATCTAAAGTTCAAATTTTGTTACCTTATTTGTGAAACGTTCCAACTACGACCCGAGGAGATCACCGGTGATCTGTCGATTTCGTGATTTCCTGTGTCTCCTAGGTGACACGACCAAAGGTTTCGTTCGCGTTTTCTACACGCGATCGATTTAGCGATTATACCGTGGAAACGTTTCCTTTTTCTCTGCGTGATTCAAGTTCCGAGAGAAACACGGCGAAGAGTTGTTTCGTTCGATCACGCGCTTCAGCACTCTATAGTTTCGTTGTTTTTCCTTCTGCTTCTGTCCATACGTGCATCGATGCAGATGGCTGTCTGTAGCCGGTATCGTTAATTCGGACTCTGGCAAGTGCGATCTCGACGAAGCGATCTTGCACGCACATCGTCGCTTTGCTTATCGCGATACTTATTTCCATTCGCGCTCTTGCTCACCATTTAACCCGATTCACGTGCGTTAATCTCTCTACTGGAGCGTAGAACTTCAAAAATACAGCTCGCTTACATATTTTATGTATTTCATTTATTTATTTATCGTCACGTATACAGTAAAATATTCCATTTATCAGGCTGCATTTATCACAGTCGGGATAAAAGACGTTGCGGGTAACTGGATCAGCCGGATAATAGAAGTCCATCAGCTCTCCCTTCCTTCGCGTTTTCTTCGTTCTTATAACCGGATTTAATTTTCATGCAACTGGACCTTGCTTGTCATCCGTTTATGTACAAACAGAAAAACTAAAGTGAAATTTGTAAATACTAATCGTAAGGCAAAGATTTCGCGTAGTCTAGGATCGAGTAATAATAGGAGTCGAGCAACGTATTGGGTAAATCCGAGCATTACGACATTATGGACAAATTATATGTTCCACCGTATCTTGCAAGATACGATAAAACGGATGCGATTCTTGTATGAGAAAAATTGGCGCAGTTTTGTTTTTCGCTATCGATACCAGTTCCCAGTGCCGCTGGATAAAAATATGTTTATTTAGCGCTAAAAATATCGAAACACGCACAATGTGAAATTGCTAAAAGTAAATGGATATCTATAGAAATTTCACGTATTCGTTCTACGAGCATGTTTATCGCAGAGTAATCGGTAACGATACGAGAACTCGAGTACGTTATCTTGTCAAATTGTTTCTCGATAATGGATTAACGATCGGTGTTTGAGTAGATATACATTCGTAAACAGCGACTACATCATAGTCGTGACGTTATCCATGAACTATTATTTAATCGATCTAGCGTCGTACAATTTGTTTCAAGCCTCCGCACGAATATTTAAATACTTTGCTTCTTCTATTTGATAAATTAATTGTAGTATCTATGGATACTATACAATTTTGTGCATCTAATGATGTTTAAACTAACAAATAACAGTTACTCTAATATCTAAAATCGAGCGGGACGTTTGAAAAGACGATTAAACGTTAAAAATAATCGTGCATTTTATATGGATCGAAATTTGATCAAAGAGTAAGTAAAGCGTAAAATAAAAATATCCTACGACGTTTGGTCACGTACATATAAAAATTATTAAACGCTTATTAACTCATTTACGTCCTGTTCGAATCGACAGGAAGATTATTTTTAAGGTTCATTAACTTCATTCGAACCGGAAAGTGTGTTCAACGAAGCGTCTCTCGCATTCCCCGTTTGATTGCTCACAGTTCGATGTCTGCTTTGCGTTTGCTAACTAGAATCATTTGACGCTTCTAGGTTCTATTGCAACTTCAAACGGTTACAGCGAGTGATAAAAGCGAGCACAGCAGCGATGAAAAAGAGGTTGCGCTCTCTATATATAAAACACTGTTTGTTTAACGAAAACTATTATAAGAGATATACATAGTAATGGAAATGGGAGAAAACTTACTTGTGATTTTATAACGTTAGTTTCTGACGGGAGAAACGTGTACAAGCCAAAGTAATTAACTTCGTTGGGAATAATTGTGTTTATTTCGAAAAAATTAAACGTTAATTATTTTCTTTTCGATAGAATTAAGAAATTTTCAAGAAATGGAGCAATCAGTTTAGCTGTCCGAGTGACACAGTTTTATATAATGTGGCCATTTAAGTATTATACCATGGAAACAGAAAGGTTACATAATACTCTCATGAAATCATGTATCAGCATAGTTCCACACTTTGAGTATGACGTAATTTTATCATAGTTATATAATTGGATGAGTGAAATTTTGCTATAAGAAAATATTTAATAATTCTATTTATATACGCGTCGCTGACAAAGAAACGTTTAATCGTAAAATTAATCGTTTGGTTTAATAAAAATTACCTTTACAATTGCTTTTTTACAATTATAAGTTTTCTTATTCCTCTCTAAGAGCATAGAGAAGATAAGAGAATAGAGAATAGCAAAAATGTAGAAAAATTATTTTGCTAGGATTTCATTTCATTTTATACACTCGTACAGCCTCTAAAGAATTATATTCTTTTTAGAATTTCGTTTCTTTCTACGATGTGAAAATTACGCGACATAACGAAAAGAGGAACGTTAGAATTTTCAAGCTTACGGTGGAGCATCTACTTTCTATTAAACGCGTTCCTTCGCTTATTTATACTGTAGTAAATTTTATAAATAATCTTCAAATAAAATAATGTTGAAATTTTCAAGACCTATATTAATATCGATAATATATCTGGCGTTTTATATCGAACCCTTGTAATATTGATTCAACGAGATGTTAATCTTTTAGACGGATATAATTTTTGCACCGACAAAATATACACAACGGTTGGAAAATATTTTATTTCTCATTTTACATTTTAGATATTTGTTATAAGCTTAATCAGGTAACAAATAAATAATATCAGAGCATAGTTTGTTAGTTTGACAGTATTTCGGTACAGTTTTGTTTCTCGACGATGCAAATTTTCCTACATTTCAATTTCCATAACTGTTTGCCACAAGCTTGCTGAAACGCTATAACATTCTTTTATTCAATGTCAGATGTTTTCTCGCTTATAAGAAACGAAAACCTTCTTCGAAGCTATTCGAGAAAACAAACAGGAGAAAGTAACAAACAAATATGCGGTGTCAATCTCTTTTTGCTCTATGTTTCGCTAAAACAAACACGGTTGATTTATATTTATATTTTGTAAGAGAGATATTAAATCATAATAATTACCAACTCCTATATTTTCTAAGATATTTAGGACGTTGTTTGTTTAAAATATGAAATATGTTCGAAAGGTTTAAATAAATATTACTTTGACTAAACATTATTGGAGAACCGAAGGAATATCGTTCCAGTTTGGTCTGCGGTTATACGAAAATTGATTGACACTCGGAGAAGAATTTATTGGGCGGGATGTGTTCCTTGATTGGAAGTTCGCTACGTTTCATTCGATGAAATTTTGTACATGGTAGTATCGCGTCGAAGAACGTAGCGATTCGTTCGTATAATTTCATCCTGCTTACAGCGAAATTATTTCATAATCATATAGCTTTTTCCTTTCTTTTCTTATCAATTTCTTCTGCAAACATAGAATTCGGCATAATCAGTATGGAAAATAAATTTTCCGTCTTCTTGCACTTTCTCTGTGACAACTGTTTACTCGAAACTGATCACTTTTATCAGCTTACTTTTCTTTTATTTCGTAAATAAAATGCACTACTATAGAAATGTTTCATCTAACTGGGGCATGTATCGTCATCGAAACATTGTATAAATCATTCTCTATCCAAGCCTATCTAATCTAACCCCTTGACATATATTTCATGCACGATACAATTTTACTTTAAAAGTACTAATTATTATAGACACGTATCTTTGCAATTTGTCAAAAATGTATTTTCCTTAACCTAGCTCTGTCAGTAAGCCGACAGAGTTAAAAATTGAAAATTTATATAATATTGTGACAGTTGCCGG
The DNA here is from genome assembly GCA_905333015.3 of Bombus campestris. Classification (NCBI taxonomy): domain Eukaryota; kingdom Metazoa; phylum Arthropoda; class Insecta; order Hymenoptera; family Apidae; genus Bombus; species Bombus campestris. The sequence goes on from HG995149.1 coordinate 4,314,538, forward strand.
AAAATCATAGAGAAATAGTATATGAAGCTCTTCTCGTTTGCTATTAATGTTTTTGTTCGAAGAGAGGATTTATTTTTTCGCTTCTAGAACGATAACGAACTCGAAATAGTAAAATACTGGCTGCTTGAAATTCTATTTCTGCCTGATTCGTATCAATTGATATCGTTCGCGAGCTTTAGGTCTCAAGACACGCTAAAAGCATAGAGTAGCGTGTGTCGAGCACGAGGCAAACACTTGGAACGCTTTCTTTAGTCATCCATATAACTCGAAAATCAAGGTATGTAGGACGCGTGTTTATTTCACCTTTTTTTTTTTGCACACTTCAATGTTTAGATTCATCCCCGTTCATGCATTTATAAATTACCCCCTATAGCATGCAACGACAACGATCAGACAACAAACGATCGATTCTTTTCTCTTTAGTTCGCGTTTTACGTTGCGCTGACTTCTCGGTTAACGTCTCGTTTTCATTTCCCTCTTCTATACCTGTGTACGTCAATTGCATTTTCTAGAAATACCTTATATTTGGACAATAAGAATATAGCGCAAGTGTGTAGCGCAACGCTTACGTATTCAAGGATAAAACAGCCACAAGCTTGCCAATCTGTGTCGATATTCGACGTGTTTTCGTTTTCATAGCGGAGTTAGCGCACGTTGCGTAGGCTTTCTACCGTCGTCGCTTTGAAAATCTCTTCAAGATCTCGCGAAGATCTGGCATCTTCGAGGACTGTTATTTCCGGCCGAGGTAACGCGTTAGAAAAACGAACGAGGAGAAAAAGTGCGAGGAACTAATTATTTTTTTGAACTGGAGAAAGCTCGAAAAAATTGAGCGAAAACGAGATGGAAGGAGAAAGAGAGCGGAGCGAAACGTAATGGCAACGACATCGCGCGAAATTCTCTATGCAAATACCTCTCACCATTCTGTTTCATTTTAGTACGCCGTTCGAAACGTGGAATTTGTATTTCAAAGTAATTAAACACGCGTACGCGATTCATACGTGCGCGTAGCTTTCTGTAGTAAATTAATTACCGTTCGTGTTTCTCGATAATTTCGATTTGTGTGTCCGTAAGAGCGTAGTATCGAAGAAAAATTGCGAGCAATTCACGGTTTTCTCCTTGAAACGATGTATGTAATACGCCGTTGAAACTTCGAACTACTGTCTCGCTTTTTAGAATTATTAATTTTCCATAGCTGAAATTAATTGTAAACGTGAAAACACGATGATCGTTACAACGTTAATCGACTAAGATATTATCTCTGGTTTTAGGAATGTTCGCGATATTCTTGCTTTCAAAGGATCGAATGTCGTGAATTTATCTCTGTGAATTTTTGTCTTCAGAAGATTCAATCTCGAAAGGTTATCATGGATGACTTTCCATCGTGTGAATTTTGTTTTAATAAATTTCCAAGTTTTATGATATCGTAACGAAAATAGTACGATATACAACAAGTACGTACGTCGCACTTGTATGAACTTTTATAAAGTCACAATATAGAAATAACTTTGCCATGAAAATTATATCGTACCACAGAATATCGTAGCTAACGAAAATAGAATCAGTGGCGATCTGATGCACCATGAAAATTTTCTTTCCTTTACCTTGCTTCCTTAAAAACATCTCCATGGTTTCGTTATCGCTACGGAAACAGTCCGGTATAATAGCTAATTGAACCATTGCACGAGTCCGCGCAACGATGTCTCGAGGTGCGTGAAATATTTCCAGCGAGGGACACGGATGCCTGTGTCGCAGAAACTGAAGGAGAAGCGAAAAAAGCTTCTAATTATCCCGTAGCATTTTTACGGGTTGAATATAAAGCCAGCGGAGCGAAAAGGACAATCGGAGAATCCTCGTGAACGTGTTTCGTCGCTCGACTTACCGTCGAACACAATTCCCTGGAATAGAGCGTGTATGTATATATACAAACGTGCTTAAATTTTCCTACGCTTTGGCTGGTGGAAGTTTTACGTGCTAGAAATTGCGACGAAAGTTTTAATCACATACTTCCATTAGTCATGCACCCACATTCGACGCATACTCGCGCGCAGAAGTGTCTGTAAACTAGGCTAGTTCACAGCTAGTCTTTCGTAGAAGTCCAAGTATACACGTACACCTGACATACGATAGCCGCTCTCGTCGAATCATCCTGGATTACTTTAATTCCATGTACTCCACTTGCAGGATCGTGCCCGATACCTGGCTACACGTAATACGTTCGAAAGTTTTACGATATATCATAGCCTCGCCGCAGCAGATCGCGTTTCAACGTTTTGCGTAATCAACGATAATGATAACGATATCGACAGCAGCGGAGTAACGAAGATTTAATGCGACTCTTCCTCTTTTCCTTTTTAATAACGCTAAATTTGAAGGCTACGTCCGTCGAGAAACGAACAAGAGGTTGCGAGATTCTAACAACGGGGTAGATCGTTGCAAAATTTACTATTTAAGAATGAATAAATCGACAAGTTCTTTCATTCATCGATTCGTGGGATTATACTCTGTTTCATGTAATTCGATATAATCGTTGTAATTGGCAATTCGAAAAATTGACGTTAAGATTCATCTTATGGTGTACCGTTATTCAGAAATCAATGAAAGTACAACGTAAAACTAAAAATAATGCGAAGCCAATAACATCGATCGATTAACAGGCTTTGTCACCTAAGTGTGAATTTCACGAATGTTTTATTTAACTAAATTCGACATAGTTACGGTGTTCGGGAATCCGAAAATTACCAAGTCAAAATTAATCCGCATAGCAAAAATTCCACGGTATTTCGATCGACTAGGTATATATGATGTAAGATCGATATCGAGTCGGAGTTAATAACCCATTTCTCTTAGCAAATACACGGAACACTTGTACATGGTTATTAGACAGATAGCTATAATTACTTTCATTCATTAATTTAATTTCAAAATACAAACTCAAACTTGAATTTATCAAACGTTTACTTATTTCGGTGGTTTTATTTTTATACTTGTATTTCCATAGAATTTGATCTTTTCGTTAGATTTACTCTATGACGACAAATTATTATAGCAAATTAGCCGGAAATAAGTAGCTCTCCTGATACATTTCGTAACACGTAACTGAGATATTTCAGTCCCTCTAGTACTCCAGAGACCACGTTGTAACACGTAAGTTACTTGTCCTGTAAAGGCGATCACTCGTGAAACGTTTGGCAATTAACGCCTGACAATTCCGCTAAAACTTATCTTCATGAAAAGTTCTAATCTCCAAGTTTGCACGGAGATTTCCATAATCGTGCCCCTCGGAAGCTAAATCAGTCGACTGCACTTTTTGTAAATTAGCTGACGTCGAAAAGCGTACTCTTTGTCTTCTCATGGAATCGCTGGTTATGCAATCGTGAAATTTCAATTATCTACCAAAGAGAAAAGATAATATCGAGTAAAAGCGATCGATAATTCATAGGAATATATTCACGCTGATTATCCCTATTTGTTCATAAAAGCCTGAATGACAAGCAAAAAGGAAGTATTTCTCGTAACCTAATTATCTACGTGGCCGAAAAGCGCCGTACGTATACACCTGTCTTCCTGCTCGATCTCAATCTCCCTTCTTAGAATAACTTCCGAAAACCACGTAAATTTCAAACAAGACCCAATTCGTTCAACTCGTCATCCGCATTCAGGTTATTAACGTCACGCGTTTCTTTTCACCAATCACGTGAAACATCATCGTGTTTGTTTTGGAAACTCGCAAAATCCTTAAATAAGAACGGGTGTTCGATCGATCGAGATGGTATCGGGCGCGTGACGCGTGCGTTATTAAATTCATCCAAGGGTCGGCATCGTTAGCCCGAAAAACGGCATAATTCCGAGAAGCGGTCAGAAATCGTCGAGTTAATATCGGTCCTACGATGGAAAGGGAAGATCGGCGTGTGCTCGGTTAGGTAAGAAAAGGACGATGGCATGCCGTGTGCAATACGGACGTCATGCAATGGCGCACGCGACCACAAAAATCTCGTGCAACACACCGCCGCTTTACGCCTTTCTACGCGCCTCCGCGTCTACACGCCTCTTTACGTTCAATTGTCCCGGTACGCTTAGATCCCTCGCTTCGTACAGGGTGATCTTGAAACCTCGTAATCTGACATATACGATTTAAACGTTGAAGAAATGAAACTGTTAGAATTAAGTTTGCTATGTTTCTCTTTTTTCTTTTTTTTGAATTCCTATTAATATGCATTTCGACGCGTAATTGCGACGACGCGCGTAATTTAGCTATTAAAGGATCGAAATTTCTGAAATCAACGCTTCCGATCATCCTACAGTATGTTTCGAATTCTTCTGGCCCGATTTAGCTGAACCAAACCTTGATCGGTATCGTTAAAATACCGGCAATACCAATGAAAGAGAAATGCAAAAGGTTCGCTGAAAACGAGTTTAAAGAATAACAGTAAAATTATGCCTGGTATACGAGAAAGTTTATTTTATTAGATTAATTTAGTTCGATATACATACTTGATTGCTCGCCGCTTGAACTCGTTGTCAGTGGTTGCCGTCGACTGGCCCGACAGTCTTTATTCTCAAACATTACTTTCAATTCCCGTTAGAATTGTGTATAAGGGGTACGAAACACGTGCATGTAAATTACACGGATCGAAAAATATTCGCAAAAGGGGAGCCACGTCCGATAACTTTTTAACGCGATGTCAAGATTACCATCCCGAGTAGCGTCGGTGATGGTCTTAGCATGTCGGTCGCCGTTTATTAAAACGTTATCGAAAAATGTTTACGAAAAAGTACATCGTTTTCCGATAATAATATCTACATTTAATAGAGTGCGAATAACCGAGACCTTTCATCCTACATTATTCAGGTAACTCAGACTCAAGTAACCCAAATTCGATTCCGACTATTTTGAAACTAGATTTCGATTAGGTCAGGTTGGATTTTTCTTTGGATAGGAGTGCAGAAGAAGATCCGAAGCCTTTCAGATAATGCTTCATAATACTAGAACTTTTCTGATAATAACATTTCCATAAACAGCGACTCTGGGTTAAAACGTTCGCAAGGCTACTCAGGGTGGATGAGCCAAACAACGTATTAAAAATGTTTTGTGAATATTTACGTACGAATGAATTAATATCGATCATAGCGAGACGAAAATTATCAAACGCTTGAAGAGCAACGTTATCATATCACACAGGAAATTTTAGAATATTTGAAAATATTACAAATAAAAATAGCGAATAGAAGTAGCGAAAAAGTAGTAAAAGTAGAAAGTTGGAAAAGGAAAATTTACAAAATTTCAAAATTCGCTTCGTTCAAAGCAGAGGCATTTTCTGATGGACACGTCGTGTTTCTAAAGTTTAACCTTATAATCTTGACTCTGATCTTTCATACGTTTTAACGTGTACAGTTGAATCAAAGAGAAACACTTACGAGCAGTAATTTACGAAAAATAGAATTATCAAAAATTTCAAAGACGAAAGAATTCGAGGATTTCTCGATAGACCTGTCTAAAAGCGCGATCTTAATTTTTATCCACCCTGTATTCGAGTCTGCATGTCTTGATACGTGTTACGTGAACGTATAGTTAGCGCACACTGTCGTGAACACCTTCGTCGTTGTATGAGGCGGGTGAGCTAGCGAGAGGTTGTTCCGTCGCAAATCATAGGTGTTGCGACGAACGGGTGCACGATCTGGTCGACGATTTCTTTGTAAACCACCGTTGTCGTCACGAACACTCGTTACATTCGATCACGGAAATACAACGCGAAGGTTATATTTAAAATTCTGAATTCTCTGTTGAATTGCTTCGCCGTCTGATGTACCGCTAACAGCTCGCATTAAAAGACTGGTTAATAATTCTGACGTAATTCGTCCTAATTTGAAATCTCTCGCTCTTTATTCGTCAATGGTGCGATATTTCTCTCGTCTTGTAAAAAACATTGCGCGCTTATATCTGATTATTATTTATTTTATAGTATACGTTCGATTAATTTCATTTTTCCTTTGTTCGTTCCGTCTTTAATTATCCCGTATACGATTACGTTCGCTTATTTATTATATTAATTTACTATTGGTATTGCATCAGACTAATTATCTTATCGTTGATACCGCGTGTGACTCTATCTGGTTATTTACTATACCAGATGTTCGATTAATTTTCTGACTTTTATTTATTTCGATGTTCATACTGTATAGAATTAATTTACTTTGGCGATATTTATCAATATGGCATCAACTAGATAAATATTAAATAACCGTATCGTTGAACGTGTTTTTTTCGATCGTGACTAAACGAGTGACTAGATTTAAATTAATTTTAATGTAAAAAAATAAGAAGAAGATGATACTACTAAGTAAAATCTAACAAACATTGTTTGGTTATAATTGATGAACGTCAATTGGATTACACAATTGCAAGGGATTTTGTAAAAAGAAAATCAACATTTTATTTCAATGAACGCGGTGTAATAGAAACAGTTATCTACGATCTAATGTGATAAAAGTAAGATCGAATAATAATCTGGTTAAATTAAAAGATTGACAATAATGTCTTGGACCAACCGCAATTGTTTATTTTGGCAACGCATTGTTATTTACTCGTGCATGCGTTGTGTATGTGACTTGCAATATTACCTTTCTATTCGTAAATAATTATTGCATGCATAATGCAATAATAATAGTCAAATGTTGAAATATTATTCTCGTATTTGTAAACACGAATAATTCAGTAAGATTAGGCAAATCTAGTTTATAGTCAAGCACATAGAGAAAATGAAGATTATTACGATATTAAATATAATTATTTATATAACTTCCTACTATCAAATAAATGATATAATTATTGAAATAAATAATGCTACTCTATAGAGTACAAAGGCTGAAGATATTAAAAAAATAGTAAACTATATAGAAAATAATTCACAAAACTTTCAGGTGTAAGATTGTTTATTATGCAACAACCACGTATGGCTAATTTAACAATTAATCATAATCGCAATTTATATGATTATATATGCACGCGAAACGTTATGTATTCTTACGAAATCTAGCGTATGTTTCTGTACAATTGGAATTATCGGATGATAACATATTGTTGCGTTCACGCCGTGGCTGTTCGCTGTACGACATGCTCTTCGCACACTATTTATTTACAGACTTTTAACAAAACCCTAATATGGATAGAGTAATGAAGTGAACAACGCAATCTATACGCTTCCATATAAAACAACACGAGCTCGCGCGTCCGCGCTCCTCAATTCAATTTTACTGAGTCGACGCAGCTTCATTTTCTGCGTCTTACCGGCACGTAATTTCGAAATTTTGTTATCACTGGTGAACCTTTTTTTTTTTTAACCAACCTCCTCCTTTCTATCTCTGTTTCTTGTCTAATATCACGAGGAAATAGTAATTTGCTTGAACAATATACTCGCGAAACCATTATGTCCTTTGCTCGGAACAATGTAAATTCGATTAAATGTGCTCTACGCTGGGGATCAAATATCGTTGCCAACGTTTATTTACATACACATATCGATCAATATACAAAAATTAATGGGTTTCGTCATTTTCACCATATAAGCCTGAAACGTCCATTAGTATTTGCCTTATTTATTTATTTATCTTATTATTTATTTAATTTTTATTTATTTAGACAAACTAGAAAAAATAAAATTTTCTGGTAATCATCTTGAAATGGAAAATTATTTATAACGTATTTGTCAGCGTGATTGTAATAATCTTATACGCGTATAATCTTGTCATGCATTGCATCGTATAAGATACCGCATGAAAAATAAATACAATTGAACGATAATTCGCTGAGATTGAATATCATGGTAGCTTTTAAGTTTTAATAATAGCACGCGTATCAAATGATATTACGAACAAAGAAAATCTTTCATCGAATTTTATCGATGTAATTTATATTCTGTTCCGATTCTGATATTCCGATTTGTTACAACTTTTATTTCAAAATATCTCCAACGCTTCCATAATATATCGTACAATGTAAATTACCATTTAAAACGTGGAGTGAAAAGTGATCGAACCAACGACCGTTTCTCAGGTTTATTAATTACTCTGGTACAATAATTCGTTTTATTGAAATTATTACTCCATTTGTTGGTTCAATTGGGGGATGATAGAAAATTTCAGCAGAACGAATGGACGAATAACACCGGCCCGGAAGGATGTAACTCGTACACAATTTTCCCTTATTTCGTGGCCACTTCCTTTATTACGTATTATGGCCTTTCGTTCTTTCATTTTCTCCTTCCTCGTCTGCCCGTTTCCCTGTTTATTACTATCTCCTATCTTCTTCTTGTATCGTTGGTGTTTCTTTCACCCTGTGCTGTGCTTTCTTTCCTTTCTTCTGTCTATCTCTTTATACGTTTTCTCCGTTTCAGACCGCGATAAGAGTGATCACAAGCTAACAGAATATTGTCTGCAACTTACGACTACTTTCTCGAACGCAATATGTGCGTGCAGTAGACGTGTATATCCTGTACCTCACGAATCGTACATTTCATCATTTTCAACTACTTACGCGATCTACTTCGGATCTCACGTTCGAAAACTAACTTGAACGACGTGCATATGACGCAAGTTGTAAAATTCTAGCCAGAATGCTACATTATTATGGCTGCAGTTCTTCGTTTAACTATCGATCGATTAATTGGTTTACGTTGTAATCGTGTAATCGCATATTAACGGCTACTTCTGTTTCAAAACGTAATTGGAAACTCGATGGTATAATTTTAGTACCTTATTATCGAATTTTAACAGTGATAATTAACTTTCAAAACGCACGCGTAATAATTATAACACGCATAATATAGGGTACGTACTGAAGTTTTCTATGATACACGATCAGACACTTTTAACGAATCACTATATTAGCTGCAACATTGGAAACATTATTACTGCAATATTATTACACAACGCACAAAGTATACGATACTGAGTAATATAATAATGATTTTACTAAAATATGGATGTTATTTAAAATTCATAGTCACGAAATGCTAAAGTTTTATCAAAAATAAAAGAGGCTTATAATTTTTGTATGGGAATGTAGACGTCGTTTCTTGTTTCTAGTTCACTTAAGTGCCGTTTCCAACTAAGTTGTAGTTAATGGTACACTTCTGTTCGAAACACTAGTTAACCGTACTTAATAGAACGCAAGATGCCTCGAAGGGTCGCAGATAATATTTACAATTCATGATGCGGCCAACGGTACAGTTTCAATTATTCAAAGGAATACACTATAGCGCATTCATGGCGTTAATTTCGATTATTCTAAAGTATTCTATCCAAAACAATTTGCATGATACGAAAGAGTAATTTCAGGCCCATTAATGCATGCAACTGGAACGTTATTTCGCTATAATGTGCCTGCTTATCTGGCATCGCCTGAAATCGATTCGTATGAAATTCACTTATAAGATCGCGTATTAAATTTTCATGACGTTTCTTTCTAACATAGTGTCGCGGAATAAGTATGTATAATGCTTGGAAATTAGCGAATGTTTATGTAAATTCCAAATCGACCTATTTCACGCGATATAAATATCTATGGTTAATATTTATCGAGAAAGTTTCATTCATACGTCATCAAGTGTGATCAAATAAATTTTATTGAAATTTCTTTTTCGTACAGTCAATGAAATTTCCTACTAATTGCTCGTAACTCGTAAATAATCCCAAATTCTTTTATCGTTGTTCTGCGTCTGTTTCATGTCGTTCCAAGAAAATAATCATTTATTTCGAAAGCTTTCAGAAACGCTAAAAAGTGATTTTCTGACCAATGCCCCCCCCCCTTTTTTTTGAAAACCGAATAGTAGAAGGTTCTTTCGAACTGTTCCAATTGTTGTAAACATCGTCCCAGTGTTTTATTTCAGTATCATATTTGGCGTAGGAAATAATTCGAAACAGTTCTGTCCGTAAGACAATGGACGTTTCTCTTCGTCTTAACAGCGATGATATTCTTCTTTTGGAACACATGCTTACACTCCTGGACCAACTTAGAACAAAACATTAAAGACCGGAACGCTCCACGTTCCCCTTAGAACGTGAACCTTGGGGTTCGAGTACCGAGCTTCGACTTTAATACGTTCGTAATGCAATTCTTCATACTCAGTTTCCTAAGGCAACTAAGTACTCAACGAGTATGTGTTAAATCTTTGTTTATATGCAAGTATAAAATAAGATACGTTTTCTATGGAACAATTTTTTAAACGTAATTTATTAGGATTTTTCAATTGGCTGGCTAATGTGTTAGTATTTTTGTTTAGTTAAGTTGTTTAAATAACAATACATGTATACGTTTGTTTATATAAAAGTTTTTATCATATACCGCCGATTTTAATTGACAAACTTTAATCTTTTCTTTTAAAATTCCACTTACTATACTTTTGGATCAAGGATGATCAATATCTCTTGGTTCTGATCAGGAAGGAAGATTTCAGTCAATCCTTAATGGAATGAAATTATTGCATGCTCAGTTAAAAGGAATCTGTACTTTATTACATTTATACAGTGGTCCACGAAAGCATCTAAACACTTGGCATAGAAAACTTTCACGCGTACATTGAGCACATTACGTCAAACGATCTGAAACTTTATTAGCACTGCGATGAGACACAACTGACGTGATTGCGTCGATAAGATTCGAAACTAATCTGAAAAAGGAAGCAACGTATAGCGACGTCGATTCAAGATCTTTTCCATTTAGAGGATATAACTGCAGTTCGGTATAAGACCAGTTCCGTAATAATCCTCCAATCGGCTTAACTCCATTAAAGGACGTCATTGTTTAACGTGTGTCCGCTCGCTTGACTTGTGTACACGCGTGTTACATAGGTGTACGAAGTTGATTAAATCGCTTGGCCAGATTCGGCTGGGAGAGCGCGATAATTATCGCTCGTTAGCTCGTTATGTTATCTGAATTTGTAATCAACACCGGTGAAAGACCAAAGTGTTGGACTGGCACCCGGTCCCTCTGCGTGTCTATCGCGTCTCCTTTGCGACGACTACGCGTGTTTTAATCGAAATAGTCGCGAATTACCCACTTAATTCGCGATCGTGCGTATTGTTCTATGGATCGTACTTGTGAAATATTATTCGATGGTAATGTTGGTAACGAAACCGAATCGTGCGGAACGGTCGTGCGTTTACGTTTGAATTGGCCAGGATTGATATTGACCATTGTGGTCGGTTAAATTAGTTTTCGATTACGTTCTGAATGTTGAGCAGTGATATATTAATTCAAATGTAGGGACTACATAGTGATCTATGGAAGTTCATTTTTATTACGATATCTGAAAATATCGGTTGCTTTTTTTCAAACGGAAGCAGTGTATTGCAGATGCTCTATATTTTAATTTTACTGCATATTAATGTCGATTTAAATACAGGGTATCATAGTCATTTTTCACGAAGATTCATTTTTCATTTCAATGGTTAAGAAATATCCATCATACTTTTTAAACATAATTACGTATCATATACATGTAGTCCATGCTTTAAATTTTACTACATCTGTAGAGGAACATTGCTTTATAATGATCGAAATGATAATTATTATTATTGGATTAACTTTTACACGGAATTTAATGAAAATTTCCTTGCATCTTATTCGCAGAATATATTACAGAGAACGGTAGGTAAAATAAAAAATCAATGCGAAGCTTGCAAAGTTCATTCAATGTATTTTCAATCAGAGATTATTCCGTGCATGTCATTATTTCAGGTTTAACGAATAACCATGTAAAGCTTATATAGAATATTTGAATCGACTCGCTAAAGTTAACCGAGTTTATGACGTATAATTAAGAATATATAGGGGCAGAGGGACATGTATAAGTTTAGCTATTAAGTCCTTTAATTGGAATAGAGATCTCATCTTTGAATTACCAAAGTCTGAAATGATCTTAAAACCATCTTATTACCTATATTATCTACGTATTTACTTGTACTTTAGCGTTCGTCTATTTCTACCTTTGTGACAAAGAATATTAATAGGAAAGTAAATAATTGAATCAAATGTAGTACTCAAGAATAGCAACGAATACATACATAATCATATACAAATTTATAATTCTTAGAAAAAAGTATTTCTTCAGTTTCGAATATATATGCATTTTATTGAAACGTTATATATTTACTGTTAATTATTTACAACACATAATTCCGAGGAAAAATCCTTTTTCCATACAGTGTATTATATTATACAAAATATTTATTTCGTCGAACAATTTGTAGGCTCGCAAATTGTTAACTTAATAAGTTCAGTTGAATACGTACATGCATATATTTTAGTGGAAATAACTTAAATACAAAAATAAGAAATGATATTAAAATTCTGAAAAGAAAAGTGATCGCGAACTTGATCGATCATATATTCACTCGTGGAATAATCGTATTAAGAATTAACAAGGTATCGCGGAATTAGTTATGATAGCTATTGGAGAGGGTAATAGGGTGGTACTTTAATTAAACGCAAATTAAACGGCTAATTTATCTATCCGACCCGGTGAGTCTGCAGTGAAGAACAACGGACGAAGCACGAGAATGTGCGAATGCGTGAATGTGCCGCAGCTGCGAGAAAGAAGTTACACTCTATGTAAAAACTTGGCAAAAGTTTCTAGACGGTCGAGTAAACGACAAATTTGCGAGTCGTTATGCGCGAACTGTGACGCCTTAAATCTTTCAGAAGATTCTCCTTACATAAGTCTCCTGAATTTTTCATGTAAGAATTTTATGATCTACTTACGTCATTACTCTACCAAATTTTAATTACACGTATATATCATGTAAATTAACTCTCAAACTTGTTATCGATATATTAGATATGACGTTAAGTTAAAGAAAGGTAAATTTCTTTAAAATCTACTAATATTTGTAATTTATTTTATTACATAGTAATTGTAATAGAAAATACGATAGGATATTTTCTAACGTATTTTTACCTGATAAAGTTATTGAGAAATTTGTCCAGAAATTTTCTCTAGAAATTTCGATTCTTCCAATCAATTAACTTTTAATTGTAAATATAGATACAGCGAGTTATTTTGGAAGAAACATTTTGTGTCGTTTTATTAATATAATGTATCATTTTTATTCACATTAATGAATAAACATTACATCATATATATATATATATGATATAGGAAATGTGGTTAATGCGCAGAGCATTTTTGTTCAAACTATGAACCGAAGGAACAACTTTACCGTATCGTAGTTTAATTCACACATAGGTAATTTTAAAGTTATACGATAGTATATAGAGCATATAAAATTTATATGTTAATAACAATAATAACAATAATTTATGTAAATTGAATCGAAGATGTCTGAATTGAAACGTAAATCGGGAAAGCTCACGTGTCAAGGTAGTTTATATTCAATACCGACGTTTCCGAAGATTTCTTTGGGGATCTTTAAACCGATCGAGTTTCGCACAACCGCGTAAATAGAAGAAGGAATCTAGGACACGTACTAGAAAATTCTATACAATAAAGTAGAATTACTTAATATTTTGTGTCAAAATCTACAAAAGTATTCACACAAGATTCGATTTCCCATGACGGAAATAAACGTGTAACATATTTTTTGCTTTAGATATATTTATTAATAAAAAGAAAGCGATATCTATCATGATAGAATTTATTATCAAACGTTGGAATTGGGTAGATACGTAACAATTTAACGAAGGAATAAAAATAGATATGGACGAAGAAAGGTAAAACATAGAAACTGTACAAAAGCATCAGAAGTCGTGTTTCGATCTTCGCCGACCCACTTTTTATTTATCAAACATGGTGAATAAATGAGAGAATAATGTTAAAAAAAGGAAATACTTTATTCAATTATAATATTAATTTTTATATCATTAATAATTAAATCTATTTATCGAGACATTTAACGTTCATGATTTGCAACTTATCGAATATGCTCTTAAAAAGTGTATACTATTCTACTATCAAGTTCAAGCTCTAATGCAAATTGTTGATTAGAAATTCAAGAATCTAGTCCATGGAAGTAATACGGTATAATAATAATTTATTAACGAAACGTCTATAATTCTATAGAAATGAATTTGACAACACTATTCTCCTTACAACTAATACATGGATCTGGCATAGATTACATATATGTGAAAACTAATCTCATTATTAATACATTATAAAATAGAAACAGAATAAAATAATATTGTAACGAATACTTTTCTTTTCCGGCGAGAGTATATATGAGATGAGAATATATATCAAAGTTATTTATACGAAGTGACGAATGTTAATATATCGTATTAGAAATGTCTGAATCTATATATAAATTTCAATAGCGTATATCGTTAACTTTACTTATTGTTGGACAGGTGTAGGGACGATTCTTTCAAGCGTATTTCATTTTTATTATCAAAAATTACCGGAGCATTCTGTCTACCGAATAAATTTCAGCCCAATTGAATGCCGTCGGACTTTCAAGAGTCGGATAATTAGACAGGTTGAAAAATGTATTCGCGCGCGACTCGACTGCCTTTGACGTACTACGCTGGCTTCTAGTGTACCGACAGAGCACGATGATGCTTAAAAAGGGACATTTGGGAAAAGCGTGGACGAGCACGGTCGAGGAAATTCCGCAAACAGAAGAACGGAAAAATATATTTCTTCAATTACGTTATCTTTGCTCCCTTTCTATTATTCTATGGTTATATCCATAAAACTTTTACCAAAGAATTATTTACATAAAAAGTCATTTCAAAGAGTGATTGTACTGGTAAAGTACTTTTAATTTTACTTTGTTATTTCGATTACCTATGAAGGTGCTGATTACTTGCATTGGAAACGTTATAGTATATTTGAAGGTCATAGAAAAAACGTAACAAGTACGTTTCCTTTGATTTTTTAAAATTTTAATATCACATTATGATCAGACGGGAACATTTTAATATAAAATAAATTGCTAAAAATAAACCTTTACGTCCAGACGTACGGTTGACTATGTTTTGTAGAAGCAAAGATGTAGCTGCCATCGCGAACAATATATTTAACTATTTTCAATATTTTAATATTAAACGGGCAGTATTTCTAAAATTATAGAGAAGACGAAGAGAAATACATGCTCAGCCTCGAAATAAAACAACGTGGAAACATTGACAATATACTGAGTTTTAAAAATGCTTCTTTCTGAAATAGTAGTTACATAGATAGAAAATAAACGACGAAGAAATCTTATCTCCTTACATTCTCTAGATCTTTATTAATGTTGAGAAAGGTTGAATTTGAATTCGCTAAACTTTTTGTGTACTTTTCGTTGGCATAATTTTGTATATGAGTTTTTATATATATTGGCATAAAATATGTATATGAATGAAACATTTACTTGAAACAATTTTAAAATGTCAGTATTTCCGAAGTAAATGCATATGATTTTTCATCGTTATCGTACTGTAACCGACTTCAAACGTGTGCAACGACCTATTACGTTGCGTCACATAGAATCGCATGGAATTTGTGCATCTCTCTGATAGTAAGATTGCACGGACGATAATAAGTTTGGTTCAAATCAATAAAAACTAAACATCGTCAACGTCTTCGTAGTAAAAAGCGAAAACGCGAGTTAGTTCGTTAAAGCGGAATCGCGTATTAAATAAACGTAACGCTTCATAGAAACTCTGCTACGTAGCGTGCTAATATTTTTTATAGCCATTTTTATAGTAGCAGAAATTGTCACACAATTTACATGCATAGAAACCTTAAAATTATTCACACGAAGTGAAAAGAATAATCCTTTGCGAAAGTCTACACCAATTATTCTAATTACAAAGGTATTTTGGTGTCACGCAACGAAACGAAGCGACTCGTTTAAGCCGCCAATTAACAACGTCCAGCGAAATCATGTTGCATATACGCGAAATTTTAAAGCAACTCAACAGCGAAAATCAATGGACGTCGTTGTAGCGGGTCGTGCCTGATCGTAGGTGAGAAAAACAATAGCCGGAATGAAAATCGGTTTTTGGTAAACAATTTACAGCTCTGGTAAACAACCATTGCGGCAATTTGAAACTTTTTTTTCACCAGAGTCGTCTCTTCGTACATGTAATGGATGGAAATTTAGCGTACTCGAATCGTACTCGCAAATGTATTAACGAGCTAAAATTGTTACCTTTTTTAAGTAATTCGAGTAACAAAATGTTCAAAATCAAAACATACTTACTATGACACTCTCAATATAGTTGGAAATAAAAATATTTTATTTTTGAAAATGAAGCAATACGTGTATTCAAAATCCACGTATCTTCGACATATTTTCGAAACACAGCCACGGTTTCTGCGCTAAAATACTCGACGCGTACGAAGGTGCCGGAATTAGAAGCAGAAAATGAGAAAGATCGAAGCAAAGAAGCTCGCAATCGTCGTTTCGCTTTCCTCCTCGCTTTTTGCGATTAGCTATCGCTCGAAACTGCGAGCGAGAAGACGCGCGTACCGAAGATCAGTTTCGTGCACACGAAACTTTATGTTATCCGAGCGACTGCGCTCCACCTACATCGTCGTGCTCAAAAGCGGGGAATACTTTTCTGTGATACGATGTGTGGTATCGCAAGTTATGGGACATCCTGGTTGTACGTGGTGCAGGTCGGATACATAAGTACTTGTAATATGTACACACCAGCGTCCAGAAAGGCGGCTAGCAGCTGGTGCCAGTTTCGGGTTACATATCGTCTTGGTAGATTCCACCAAATACGTATTCTCGCCGTCTGGCCCGGTTGGCACGCCATGCGTTATGTTAAGAAGTGCAGTTAATTACGAAGATAATTTCGAGTCGTGTGTTTGCGTGCTGCACATAACGAGCTTCCGACTTCGGGAGTTTCTGCCATGCAAGCCAATCTGCTTGAAACCCACCCCATCGTCTCGTGCTAGGGCCACCTCAACCAACCGGTGTAACCACCCCTTGCCGCGCGCTTTACCTCTTTTACCATATCCAACGGTAGCAGACCGATCGTTATCCGTCGAACAGATTAGAACGAAATCCCATGATCGTTTCCCAGAATTCTTTTTAACGCCTACCCCGTGTACCCCTACCTATCCTCGGGTCGGTTCGCCGTGAGACCAGGATGACGATGCCCTTGCCCTCGCAAAGATCGTCTTCCATTCACCGTTTTCCAACTCTGTTATTCCACTACCCATCTACGACACGATAGCCAGCAGCATTTGCTTTCTATCGTTCGATCGTACTTCGCATATACTCGTAATCAGATTAATACCAGGGGAGCACACGTGTCAACAGCATTGTCGTCTTTGCGAATTGCACGGCTGTAAATTTAAACGGCGCTTCGAAATGAGATGATAAAGCGATCACTGAGGGGGGAAATCGTATTTGCCATGGGAACGTGATTAGCGTAATAAAGGGAGGGATTAGCGCGGTGTTAGCTAGGTTCGCAGATTTCACAGATGCGAATCATAGAATAAAACTTACGACAAGCTGGTTTTCAATATATGGTACGTCATACGAGCCGTTGAGAAGTTTTCCGATCTACACCGCAAATCGGAAAGTAAAAAAAAAACCCATCATGTTACGGATACTGATTTTTTACAAATTTGTTTAACAATCCGAATACCTATAAGCCTTTCCGAAAATAGATGACAAGTTTATAATTTTTTGTTTAGCTATTGTGTTATTTTCATTTTTAATATTTAAATAGCAATGTTCAGTATATGTTATAGATATTCGATAATATTCAATATATATTCAATATATCGAGGTAATAAGCCTCGATATTCGATATTTCTCTAATATTTATTGCACGCTTCAAATAGTTGTTCCTATCGGATACTAATTTTTTACTAAATATATATTTGCAACGAATATGTGAATATCTTGTAAGTCCTACTTACATTTGCAAATATACGGTCGTGCCTCGCCAATATAGCGCATATAGCGCCAATGAAATTCTAAAATGTTTTATATAACACGCACGGGACTCGGTATCATAATCAGTGGTGTACGTTGCGCGATGAATGCCCGAGTTGTAAATTTCAAATTCCATTCGATTCATTGCCACGAATAGAAACGGCGACGCCATCTTCATACGTTTGGCGTACGATGTTTCCAGGATTTCATATTTCATATCAGATTGATGTCCCGAAAGGCTGTGGTTATTTCGAACTGCAAAGATAAATTCGAGTCCAAATTATGTAGATCTAACTAGATTCATCCAACGCTTAGCGTGATTAGAAATAAGCTTCGAAGTATCATCTACTTGTAGTCGCATTCAGAGCAATCCGTTACCGGTATTGCTTCTTCGCTCCAGTCTTATCATAAAACGCAAGTCTGTCAACGTGATTGTTACCATAAATTCTGATAACGTGTCGTTAAAACTTTCGAGAATGTTGCGATACGAATACTAAAAAGTTTGTACCTTCGATGAAATTAAAAGCGTATTAAGATATTATGGTTCACTAAAATAACGTTAGATTCGCTGTTTAAGACGAAACACTATACTCGAGTATTTACGAATACTTACGACAGCTAATTATGTAATGTAACAAACGACGTGAAAAGATCGCCTAAGAAACGGTACTCCGCTAAATTTAATGTCCACTAAATTTGTCGTTTCACGTTCCTGAATTTGCAAATCACATTTTACTTGGTGTAACGAGATACAAGTAACGTGGAGGAAGAGCGGAATAACGGTGGAGTATACCGGACGGCGTATAGGTACGATGCAAGAAAGGAAAGAAGCGCGGAGCATTCACGCGAGTGAAAAGAACGTGCCATAAATTACGAGCGTGTAAATCCAAAGCGTTTCGCGGAGCGGTTTCGGACGGTATAGATTAAGCTTCTCCGAAAGTTGTATCCAAATGCGAGAAACTTCTTGATCTCGCCGTGAACTTTTCAACGGGAATTCCTGCTAATGCATCTGCGTTGTTCGCACGTCGTGCGTTGATGCCCGATGCCCGCGAACTACTTTATTCCGGTTTATCGGAAATCAAGTTGAATTAGATTAGTTGTTAAACTGCGTCCAGGAACCCAAGAACGATCCTGCAAACCAGATGCTTTAAAAGTAAGATTTCCTATGAGCGACCGACGCAAGGTTTGAACGTGTGCGTCGCGTCCGTACGTCTGCTTCCATTCCATTAGACACAACCTTCGGATACGCAACTCTTATTTTCTACAGCGTGTTTGAAAGAAGCATTACTTTTCTGTTTCGTTGTAATTTCCTCCTTTTTTTTTTTTTTTTTTTTTTTTTTGTAATTGATATTTTGTGGTCACAGTCGAGTACAGCGAACCGTGGAACAATTTTATCATGGAACGATTAACCCCTTATAAACTTAATTGGAAATAGCAACGTAAAGTATACCGAGTGGTATAATTTTGATAAACAGCTCTTATCCTTAGAAAAGAACATACCAAAACAGGATAAAACACGAGCATGCAAATACAAAATTACAATGTTCTTAGTACACTTGCCAAGAGTCGTTACATTTCAGGTGACCAAATACAAACTTGGGTTGCTCTGTAACACGGCGAACTAAAGTTTTACTTTCTCACTTACTTCAGGACGAACATGCAAAATCTGACGACAAAAGCGTTAAACTCATAATGTAATTTAAACGTCGTAGTCGACGTTTCCCGTGATAGAAACAGGAACTCTTCGTTCAAACACAAACGAAACATCGTTTTGCTTCCAGCGTTTAATATTCCCCTTGCTTTATTACTTCGTTCACATTTATTTATTTGTAAGGGCCTGTATTTGGAAAACTAATATATTCTCTTCCAATCTAAATAAATGTCGTTTCGCTTCTCGAAATTCTACTTTGGATAAAAGCTCACCGATGTTGATATTAATACGTTATACAGGCAATAGAATACTTGCAGAGAATTATTTATTATATCACATTTACTTAATAATACATCGTATAAGCTACATATACGTATACTATAATTATAAATGATAAAAAATTTGGATTTAGATAGTTTATACGATTTATGATCTATCAAAATGTTCTTCGATTCTGTACACGTGATAAATTTTATAGAAACTTGATAGTCTCTCGATACTAACGTATACGCAACGTATGATAGATTGCATGTATTTATACGATATCATTTATTATATTATATATTTACTGTTACCCATTGGGAATTAAAATTACAGGAGCTTCAATTCATCATCTGTCATGCCTGCAACTGCCAATCTATTAAAATCTTGACGAACTTTAATCTCACACGCTATAAATCTTATAAAATTTTATCATATTAAACGATTATTTCTTTACCTTTTCTCTTTTGCCGATCGTTAATTCCAAATTTCTATCACCTCTCGCACTTAACCCTATTCCAGTTCTTGATTTTGTATGCCCAGCCTCGCACTTTTCTTAACGAGCCAAGAGATTTTTAATGTCCTTCGAAAAACTTAACTTGCGTTACCGATCGTAAGTATCGACACACCTATTATGATTTAGCGCAAATTTAATATGAATCGCAAAAGTTTTTATTTATATTTCTGCTTCGTGTAGATGAGTTTCTATCTTATCATCTTAATACGTCTTTATACCTTAATCCCGTTGTGATCGTTTCTTATTAAGTTAATCGTTTTGCTAATCGTTATTCCTCCTAAATATTTGCGGTTCCAGAAGTAAGGGAACGCTAAAGAAGAACTGCGAGCCCAGGAAGGGAACTGAAAAGACTTTTCAAAAATAGTAATTCCAATTGAGAAGAAGAAAAAATAGTATAAAGGAAGGAAAAGAAAAATAGTGTAGAATAATAATTTTACAAGAGTGCCTGTGAGCCAGATTTTCGTCTGCGAATTGGAAGCAATTATAAGTTGGCTGTTAGTGCGAGCTTCAATTTCGATGAAAAAAAAAAAAAAAGGAAGAAAGTACAAAGGCAGATAGGCGGTCGCTCATTTTTCTAGTGCCAACAACAAGCTTCAGCTGTCGGATCAGCGACAGCACGCGGGCAGATGTCGATCGACCGCGTGTGCAAGTATGTCCGGGAGCCGTAATTGATTCACATTCTGTAACGAGAAAGGGTAAAAGGGGTAGCGACGAACGGCAGAGAAGCTCTATTGCGGATTTACAGACAGGGCGGCAGACTGCCGGGCGGCAAGGGATGCTAAATTATTTACTGCCTAGTCTATCTGTACGTTGGATACTTACCGACACGTGTTGCATGTCTATAGTTGTATACCCTTGCTTGTTCCTTCGCTACACGAGCAACACTCCGCACGGTACACGAAGTAGAAATTTTCCATAGCGAGAAATCTTTCTTATTAATATAATCGTATCGCATATAGGGGAACTTGCACGATCGAGACTGGGTGTATTATCAGGCGATGAAGATGCATTATCAGGTGCTTGCTGGGAACTTGAATTTTTTGACGTTACAACTATCGTTTCGCCGATTTTGTAAAAGTAGTACTTTCTCCAGTTTTACTTTTGCTTCGCAGACTTTGTAGATAAAATATATACAAAGTTTGATTCTGACGATCGATTTTAATAATATTTCTCAAAGAATCGCCTGGTGTCCCGTTTCCACTATATAAAAAGAGAAGAAAATTCTCCTAACATATTTGTATTTCGCAACCAGAAACACGAACCTTTCCCAACCGATATTTCCATCGATATTCAATGGTGAATTTATCCGTTTTAAAACCATTTCAAGCTCAGGTTTCAACTTTTAATTACACAACGTGTAACAATTAGCGCGGAGAAGCATGGTAATAAAATGTAACAAATCCGAGAAATGTTATTAACACTCGTATTTGTGTTTCTGTCGAGATATGTTAAATAAATTTAATACACAATACGTTTAATCGATGTCTACATTTTTTTGGACCATTGGTTCGTTGATTAAACGTTGGCGGCCAGCTTGAACTCGAATGGTTCCTTTTTAATCCTTCATGTCGATGTCTACCCCTTAACGGTTGACTCGTTCTCATGGGCATCGTTATCGAGTGTCGGGTTTGCGTTCTTATCCACCAGATCTTGAATTACGTATCGTTCAACCACTTGATTGTCCGTCTGGTCGTTTACCGCCGTTTTTCCATGTCCTCGTTGGTTTTGATTGTCCTAGCGATTCCTGCAAGTTGTTCTATCGATTTTAAATTCAATATCCCCTTAGAAGAATGTTCTTGTCGACCGACTTAAAAAATTAGGAATTGTTTCTACTTCTGCTTTTATCGTTTAGATACTAAATTTGCAAAATTAACATATCCATAGGTACATCTATGAAAATTACAAATTTTAGACTATCCGTAGGTAATTAGATATAATGTATCTGCGGTATATTTAAAGTATATTTAAATACACATCATTGATCGATAAATCTAGCGTCAACGAATAATTTTTTAATATCAATCATTCTGACCGACTTACAGAATAAACTGAATCGTATAGAGTTTTATATACATGCAAGTTCAACGTAGTAATTCTGGTACTACGTATTGCAAATGCGATTCGATCAGTTAAAAATCGCATTTTATTTCGAACAAGCAATTGTAAAATATCTAGCGACGCATGGAAATTAATTAATGCTTTGGAATTAAAATTCGTCAGAAGATTTCGAGTTGTTTAATAGGTGGTACAGATTTTGCAATGCTCTATAAAACGTTAAGACGGATTAAAATTTTCTTCTCATATCCGGGAATAATTTTTAATCTTCGAAATAATTTCCTCCTTCTTACAGAGATACTAATATCGAATTTTCTTTTCCAGGTGAGTGTACCAATTAATTCCAAGTACGAGACAATGTCGCAAAAATATAATTCGTAAGTATTCTTCAAAAATGGTGTCAACGCGATTGTGATTGGTAGAGACTCAACCAAGAGATAAGAATTCCTGCGATTAAAATAATTCTACATACGTATGCTACATATATGCATATTATATCCTTCAATGACTCAACGCGTTTCTATCGCCTTAGACGTCAATCTGTTTCCTTCGCTTATTTTTTAAATAATTCAAGTTCGTATATCCCCAGTCCCACCGTTGTTACTTATGCCACGCTATACAAGAGGGTTGATAAGTTCGAGGAAATTACATTGTCAGTACACTTGCACTTTCACTGAATTTGTTTTCAAAACAAGCGATAATTTACTTCTTCTTTCTGCGATCGAAGTAGCCTTTATAATAGCAAATTTATCGATAAGTAAATTTTTAGTTAATTAATTTAAATCAAGATAGTATTCTTGTTCAAAAAGAATAACTTTATTATCGAATATCTTATTATCATACTCTCGTAGTTTATTTTGCGCTTTTACATTAATTCTTATCATCCGTTTATCGTAGTTTGTCGATCGGAAATTATTCGGTATGAACGTATACGTGTCCTGCGAAGATTAAACAGCGAATTATATTAATAAATCTTTAGTTACTAAATACATTGTCCACAAAAAATGTTGAGGCATACGTTTATTTTACATTGAAGCATTTTTTTTATCAGATTTCATTTTCATAGTGTCAAATTTTTCTAATCGTGTCACAGTAGTACGTAACAAATGATACTTGCACCTAATTAATTAATACGTGGATACTGTAATAAGTACAATGGCGTTCCAATAGTCTTCATAGTTATTGTATATATTTGCAGTAAATATCTTGTAACTTTTATGCACATAGACTTTAAAATTGCCAAGTATACTGCTAGAATTCGCGTAAAAATGGCAAAGACCTTATTCGACATTGTACGACGATAAAATGAAAAATCTCATATCGTGTACGATAAAAGTAATTTATCATGCCGATTCTCACGGAAGTAGCGAAATGATATTTCTAAAGTCCATGAGAAATTAAATAGGTAAATCAGAACATCCGGCATACGAGCAATTCGGTGAGCAACGCGTAGAAGCATGAAAAATAAGCATTTGATCAGCGTAAATATTTAAGCGGTTTAATAAGTAACGATATGAGATATGAAAAATAAAACTCGATATTTCGTCAGGGAAACCGTCGTATTATACGCATTTGCATTCGTACCATCGAGGAATTATCAAGAAAGAGTCTCGAAAGGAATCTCGATCGCGATATCACTTTCATTGTCGCTCTTGTCACACTATTCGCCGGAATGAAACTCGAACGAACGTCGGGCCATTTAAAAATCCAAAAGGATACGTCAGAATCGAATGAACTGTAACCGATCGAAATTCTTGGGAAACGGTATGACGTTTGAGAGTTTGCAGAAAAGTGCTGATCCCGCGTTCTTCCGTTCTATCTTTGTCCTCGGCAGACAAGCAGTTGGTACTTCCACCTGATCGTGGGAACTGTCCGGATAGCAATACGAAACGAATGTAAATCAA
The DNA here is from genome assembly GCA_905333015.3 of Bombus campestris. Lineage (NCBI taxonomy): Eukaryota > Metazoa > Arthropoda > Insecta > Hymenoptera > Apidae > Bombus > Bombus campestris. The sequence continues at coordinate 4,338,824 of HG995149.1, forward strand.
TGTCAATCGCACCTTCGCGTTTAACGCCCGTTAACTCGGGCTGCGGGAACCTCAAACAGAACTTTCTCAAATAGTCTGATTTATCGTGAAATTCTTTTGCATTAATATTCCGTTTCGTTTTATCAATATATCGTTATATGTTGATCTTTTGGTCTTCCATTGGCACGGTTACGCTGACATATATAACGTAGAAGTTCTTATCTAATTTCTTTTTCATCGATGCAAAAATGCAAAACTATAAACTAGACCTCTACAATCTCCTTCCGATAATGCTGATAAAACGTTTGGTTTCAACAAGATTCATCGCGAAGATAGATTCGAATTGTTGATTAAATATCACTATTGTCGAAGTGCTAAGGTTTCAAACAGCTTGCAGAGTACAATATACTGTTAGTTTGCGATTCGTTTGTACGTTCCGCGGATATCATAGCCATTTAGCGGAAAATCTTTTCGCGATTAAAAAGTGATAATATTAAGATGAATTTATTATATTTCAAAATGCTTTATTATATTTAAAAAAGCTACGCACCTGAGGATTGGTTCAACGGAACATCTTTGAACGTACAAGAATATTCTTGATAAAATACATTAATCGGTCCGACTCTAACGAAAATAAATATTGCAACCCGCTGAAAGATTACCATGACCTTTCACGCTGCACGTCGATCACAATTACTTCGATTCGGCAAATCCGGGACCGGCATGCGATCGGTAAGTTCGGAAGAACAAAACTCTGCCGGCTGACCTCCGCGTTGGCCGAATGTGACCGCAAAAGCTTGCGTTAACAGGAATAAAATAGCATGGGTGAATTATCCTCTTTGAATGCGCAAATCCTCCGGGCACAATTAATCGGACATGGTTGTCTCGTCGCTTAAAACTCCAGTCTTCGGTCGTTCATATCATCCTCTCGTCCCCTCGTCGTCCCTTTCTACCACTCGCAGACTTCTTTTCAGTATTGTTCAACATAACAGGAGAATCCTGTGGGCAGGGCAGGCCGAGATGGGAGAGGGCGAAGGGGGTGCGAGGGTCGAAGCCCGCAAAAATGAGTAGAGTTACGAAGTCAACGACTTTATTATTTATCTGCTTTCTGAGCTCTCTTTTTCGCGTCTCTCTTTGAATTTTCCTCGCTCCTCTGTCGCGGCGTCGCTCTCTCGCTCCTTCTTTTATCGTCTTTCCTCTCGCTACTTTGCCCCCTCCTCCCCCACTGAAAAACCAGTTACGAGAAACAATACTTGGGACGAGAGCGACGAGCCTACTAATTAAAGAGAACGCCCGAGACGGAGATCTATCCGCGAACGTCGCGTCGTCGGTTCGCTGCGACGAATTAAACGAGCGCTACGATCCGCTTACGAGCTTCCTTTCGATTTTACTCGATGTTCGTTAAGGTGCGCGCTACGACGGAAATAGCAAAGGTGCAATTTAGAGTAATCACGTTTAATCCTCAAAGGGAATAATCGTGGCGCGAGTGAGAAAAATTTGATCGCTCGCGGAGTTGATGACGAAATACTTGTGTCGGAAACCGGCAGATAATGCGAAGCACACGATTCATATATACCATATATATAGTGGCTACGGAAAATATGGTATCGTTGTATTTATTGTAGCATTTACACGATTAATCTGGTTGACCGTTCGCGAATCATAGCCAAGAGCGAGATAATCATCCGGTACTTCGTTACTTTGTTCAAACAAACGTTCCGTATTATGTATCGGTAGCTCTTCGAACGTTTCATCTACGTGTTTCCTTCTCTTTTTCCTCGCAAGTAAACGTTTTACCTGTACGTTGTACGAGCGAAGGTAAAGAATCTGTTTTCGAGAGCAGTTGCGTGTAAGCACACGCGTCGACGTTCGTTGTGACGTCAATGTTTCGAACACATCTCTCCAATGTTTTATATCTTTCATTGCATCTGCTAACGCTCCGAGTATGAATGCAAATGATGCATCAAAGACTAGCGGAAAAGCTCACTTTGTAGTTTGGCTTGTGTGTGTGTGTGTGTGTTCTTTTTAACGTGGACTTTTTTTTACGATTTCTCTAACAAGCGATTAAAGAAGATTTCTGAAACTTTTGGTACATTCCTGCTGCAATGATAAAATAGTGGCAAAAATAAAGATATATAAAGAATTTCTTAGAATTTCCTTCGTCACAGCAAATAATCGCAGAAATGTTCGTCCATGTTTAGTCGATATAAATGTGCATGACACACGCATCTGAAATAATTTCACGTTGAAATTGTAATGTACGAACATCGCGAAAATCGGTTTACGATATTTTCCAGTGATACTCGATTTTGAAAGAACGTCAAAGAGCATTATACGCGAGATTCGAACTACAGATGTGCTTGGTACGCGCATTAAAGAACACAGTATGTATTTCCGTCTTCTTTTTATGAAATATATTAATTTCTAAGAACATGCTAGTTAGAAATATAGGTGCTCTAATTTTCTATTATAAATATAGCGATATTATTCGAAATTTATAGAATTTTATCGTATAATTTTATTATATCGACCCTTAGGAAGTGATCTGATTAATTATCTTAAACATAAAATATACATATAAGAACTTGATATATAGCCGATATAAAATGAACGTTTAAAATGTTATTAACTCGGTTCATAACGTATTTTTAATTGATGCCTGAAAAGAACAAATTTTATCAGTTATTCCCAGATTCCATTATTCTCCTTTTCATTTTAAAAGTAAATGTTACGTTTCGTCATGTTGATTTATTGTAAAGACAAGAGCAGAAAGAAAATACATGCGTATGCTCATTGCGATGCATCCAGATACGAACGACCGTCGGTCCGAGGACAGATAAAATGTCTATTAGATGGTGCCACGAGGAAAATATTGTTTCTCCGTGGCGGAAATTTTGAGATTAAAGCAAAGTTCTGTGCTCAGAAATTAGATCGTATCGTGGCGATTGTTTCCCCGAGGACGTTGCGCACAACTCGGACATTATCTCTGCCTCTAAACTATACGCATTCATACGACGACTTTCAGGCGTTACAGCGTATTTCTTGCATTATACGTAGAAATATGTAGCTGGGTTTTCATTAATTGCTCCTTGCAAGCAGCATTCTTTCGAATTTTATTTACTCTCTAATTAAATTGACGAAAGCGACGTTTTCCTATCGATCGAAAGTAAGATAATACATAAGTTTCGTGAAAATGTAAGGTTTATTTTAAAATTAAGCGTGCGTTAATATCTAATTACGGAGATTTTGTGAATAATTGCACAGTGTTTATTTTTAAATTTTATCATAATGGATACACTGCTATCCACATGATACTTAGATACTTCGATACTGGGATATTTAGAAAACCAAGATAAACCAAAAAGGTATCATCAAGAAGTTGTGAAAATCTCGGAGATGGATATCTTAATATTGTAACAGCAGATACGTATGTAGTAGTTTCTAATTAGAAAGACGGGCGTTGTCTCTAATTATTAATCCATTATTAATTTGAACATCTTGATCAAATCTACGTACTACGGCTACAAATTGAGTAAAAATTTGAATAGATCTATGGAATTTTGTAGCCAAGAGGCAGTGCAGGTAAATGCGAACTGGGTCAAGATGGTAAGGTGAAATCGATATTTTCGATAAGATGATGGCAAATGTTACAATCATTTGTCAAATACGAATGAACCGTGGAAAGTGAAATTGGAATGGAAACAAATATTTGAGAAGATACGACAACGTTGAGAGCTTTTGAAGTATTAAATAAATACGAGTGCAAAAATTCGGTTTGGAAGGAAGGCACACGAGAATAAAACAAAACATATATTTTTATTCGTAAAGAATTATTTTGGATTTTATAAATTAGTTTATCTAAATGCCCGTACGAACAAACAACGACTAAATACAATTTTCTAAATGTGAAACAACGCGTATGAATATTCTTTATTTATTTTAATGTACATGTCGCTATAGGCGATTATATCTATAGGCATTTCCATGGCGATCGTAGAAGAAAGAAATAGTAGAGCTTTAGAGTTATTAAGTTATTCGAGAAAGATTTATGATTTTTCGGTATTACGCAACAGCGAATACTCGATATTTCAAAAATATAAGATAAAAACGAAATTTTGAAAGCGAAAAGAATCTAAAATGACTAAAAGCCAAACCACTTTGTATAAAGTATTTATATTAACGCGTGTCTCATGCTAACACGTATGACGCTAGACGAGACAGAATAAACCGTAATATGACGGTTTATTTCGATCGAATTGTATTAGCTGACTATTTTAGTCGAATATATCGCGAAATAAATTAATTACAACGTACAGGGGCATAAAAATTAACATTATATCTCTCATCTTCCAGTTTAACTTTGTACACGATAAATCCTTACAAGCAAACTACACTTTTATATTTTATATTTGTTATTTTAATTTCCTTGACATTTGTATTTATTCTACCGTAATAAAATACCGTAGTATAAAATTCAGCATATGTACTTGTTAAATTCGTAAAACGTAATTGGACCATGATAATGTTTATCCTTTGTCTTGTCGTCGCATGAATCGAGTAAATTTTAATTACTTTCTCGTTACAAATTAATCTTCATGCTCAACTTCTCTTAAAATTTTATATTTATGTAACATATTTATTTAAACCTCCTCGATATATAGAACAATCGCTCAAACTAAAATATTCTGTAAAGTTACGATAGATATCTTTCCCAAAATGCGGCACGACGAAAATAACGTAATCACGAAAAATTTCTGTAAGTGTCCAAATACTTTCACGTGTAACCGTATGTAGGTACATCGTACACACGTCAGACGATTAAATACTTCGTTACAGAATTTCCCACGAACTAAAACTATCACATTTACATATTATTTCTAGTACATAGAATATCGAATCGAATTAATTTTACTACCCCTGGAAAGATGAACGTTTCATTGCGGATGAGAGGATAACGCGTCCATCAGGAACAATTTAATCAAGTCATAAAACATCGTTTGCATCGGCGTTCTTAACAGACTATAAAACGTTATTATATCGAAGGTTGATTCAGAAGGATAGCTGTAAATTCCTTGTTCGAGTGGCCCGCGCGTGGAAAATGATCGGCAGAGCGGGTGCCGTTGAAGACGACGGGGCACGAGGGGCGCGGAGGTTAATGGGCGTGCATAACGAGAAGGGGGCCTACATTATGCAAATAGCCGTGGATGGCCACCAGCCGTCGACTTATATCTTATCACTTTGACTGGCCGCTCATTCATATGAATATCGCACCCTCGGGAGTGTGTGTTCAGCTTATGCTGGGGTGGCTTTTACTCCGGTTTAAGGAGGGGAGCGATTTGTTTTTTTTTTCCTTTTGGTTTTCGCTGGCTCGTGCGTAGTATTCTTCTTGGTTTTATCGTCGACCGCTAGAGAATAAACTCTTGCAATTAGTATGACGAGATTGTTATTCACACTTATGGCAGACGTCTCAAAGCTTCTCGTACAATTCCTTTTTTATTCGTACTTTGTTCCGTCCTACTTTTTACTCTCGCTTTTATCATACCTATTTATCTATTTGTTCACGTTATTAAGTATAGAAATTCACGAATAAGGACAATTCTACTCGTATCTAAATCTGTTCAACGGTTAATTTTTAACTTTTACTCGAGTAACGTGTTAAATCGTTACCCATAAATATAAATAAATAAATAAATAAATAGATAAAAGTATTAGCACAAAGTGTCGTAAAGATAAAGAGAAGTTGTTTTACCAACGTTCGTATTAAAACAAAGATCGAACAACTTTCGTATTCTACGGTCAAAAATTATGGGGATCTTAAAGCATCGAGAAAAAGATGACTATTCAATTCGTCGAGTTGTAAGATTTATCAGGATCCCTAACACGGTTTATAAACGGTGAAATCTCCATAAATTGTAGGAAACTGAAGTAGCGGAAATACGGAGGAAAAACGTGGATAAATATTCACCTATTTGATTAAATAAATATTAGCGTACCTTCAGTCGGAGTCACTCTTCCCTTGTGTGTTTCTAACGCGTCGACACGGCAATCGTTGATCAAAATAAAACGTCGCTTCGTGTCTCGAAACGATCGAAACTCTCTGTGGAAGATTAACACTTCATTCCTGCGGAGTCGAGTGGGCGATCTTTAAGATCTGGTAGCACGTTTCGCGCGGATCACGATTTGTCACGACACGTCTACATGCCCGCGCATGAAATTGCCCTTATCGAGGCTTTGGATTTTTAGGTATACGTGGAAATGCTTTGAAAGGGGGAACGAATGCTAGCGAGGTGAAATTATCGTCGAAACACCGATATTAAGTCTCATAAAGTCGTGCTCGCTTCGAAGAAATGCTTAAGCGCAGTCCCCTTGTTTCCACTCACGAACCGTAATTTCAAGTTTCCGATCATTTTCGGGAAAAAAAGTAGAAAATGCGTTATCACCGTGTTGTACTCGCCTTTTTTATTCCACGTGTATACGTACAGGTACACGCGCAATTTTCTTCTGTAGCTTTTAATGAATTACGACGTCAAGATTTCCTTTTTCAGACTGGTCGACGGATGAACGTGCTTTATTAGCAAATTGCGTTTAATTAGACGATATCGTCACATCTCTGTTTTAACGATGGATCGCGAAGGACAGAGGAAACACGATTAAGTCGGTCGCGAGCTTCGAAACAGTTTTGAAATAGTCGGAAATCGGTAAATGTGAGCGTGAGTCGATAGCGAGACTACATGAAGATGGGAAATCTTACGAAGAAATTGCGAAACTTTCGATAAATAGAAGCAAATTGACTATATATTTCACGGGTATTTGAGAAGTCAAAAAGTGAGAAGCTCGTCGCAAATAGCTGCTACAGGACGACCGAAAACATTATCTTCCGGAGAAGAGAAACGTATTACGTATATGGGATATATAGGATAATCCTGGGATTTCTGTTGCCAAAACTTGTTAGGGTAATTGCTAGTAATTTCGAAAAGAATATCCAAGCCGAATCGCGTCGCAGAATTTCGCGGGACGATGATTATCGTGGAAGAATACCGTGAGAAACGCCGTATATCAGCAAAGTAAATACAAAGGAAAGATTAGCTTTTGCGAGATACAATATTAACAGAGACAATACAGTCTGGAATAAAATCATCTTCTCGGATGGTCAGCATTATACGTATACGGAGAAAGTGAAATACCGAGCTATAAGAGTAAAATTTATTTCCGACTGTAAAATACGGAGACGACTCCATTATGGCATGGAAATGTATAGCAACGAATAGAACTGGAAATCTGGTCTGCGATAACGGAATTTTAAACAAATTTACCTAAATATCTATACATTTCGAACAAATTTAAAGAAAAGTGCGAATAAATTTGGGTTGACGGAAGATTTTTATTTTCAACAAGATAACGATTCAAAACATTCCGCTTGGGATTGTTCGGGAATTGTTGTTGCAAAATACTCTTCATACGTTAAAAATTCCTTCATAGAGACCAGATGTCAATCCTATACGATACTTACGAGCCAATATAGCAAGAAGAATTAAAAGTTACGAAATGAAAACATTCAGTTTCACAGAAGAAAATACATTTGACACGCTTCTGCATAGCATGGAATGTGGATTGCGACAAGAAGCGCTGTCTACAATCTAAAAGTTTACGTGCATATCGATGTATTACCTCTCGAAAAATTTTATTCGCAATAGTCTACGACTGCGCAATTTATAGAGCCGTTAGATTAAAAACAAATTTCTTTATAAACTGTTTAAGCGTTGCATATCAAGCTATGTAATGTATAATTAAAATGAAAGACAATTGGGTAATTCACGCTTAAAGGGAAAAAAAGCTCGGTCCCTCGATTTATTACTAGCACAAGTACCGGCGTAGATTAATACAGAAATAATTCATTCTGGAATTCGGATACTCTTCTGACGTCTCTAATAAAAGGTACGTCATGGTTAATGTTCCATCAATTACGTATACATCACTGGATTTTCTTCTAAGTCTACTAACACATTCTTAGTAATTTCCATTTGATATTAATTTCATTCATTAATAGTTTGGGACACGGACGACGTACTTCTTGTCTTTGAATAACTCTGTTAACAATTTTATATCCGTATCGTGTTTTGTTAGAAACATCGTATTCTTTGATGAATTAATAATGCGTCTTGTTCGATTCAGTCTTTCACTTTCATCGAAGAAAACGGAAACTACTTCTAAACGAATTGCGTAACAAATATTCTCAATATTTTTTAAATAAATATACATCCGAAATTTATATTATAAATTATGCGTTTTAGTACGACGCTCAGGTTCGAATACGTGCAGCGTTTTGCAACAAAAAAAAAAAGCTTCTCAGTTGTATTCATCTCATAATATGTGGAATTCAAATCAGAATTAAATACCTTAAAATGGAATAAACCAGGTGAAGTGCGATAAAACGGTTTGTGGTCAGAGTGGTCACGTATGAATCGACGACACTAAATGAAATTTAATATTATTTTTCTCTATCTTAAATTGCTTCAAAGTTTGCCTAGATTCTGTGATTACGTATGTCGTGTATTAATCTGATAATAAGTAACAATCATAAAATTATTAATTACACACATTATTAATTACAATTAATTATAAATGAACGAACGAAAGAAAAATATCGCAAGTGAGAAGATCTATAGTTCAAGTAGAATGGAGATAATGTTAAGTTAAGTTCTGATAAACAGATCCATATGATTATAAATATTAAAACATATTGCTGTACGTACACATATTACTCACTTTGATCGAATTTCGTTTAAAATTTAGTATTTGCGAGATAATAGGTGGAAGTTCGTAGGTACCAGTTCTCGCTCTCTTTACAGTCTTGTCTGACTAGATTTAAAGTTTGACGAGTTTCAGTAACATGTATGGATATGTATACACAGTCCTAGACAGAGGTTACTCTGGATACAACATGCTACGTCTTCAAGGGAGAAAACCACCTGTTAAAACTCGTTAGCTCGCACTTTCTATACTGTAATACCTACCGCATTATTTTATAAGTGATGTAATGTTTCAAATTAGTTCCAGGTATTTTAACAGATTAATATTTCGGTTTGCATTCGTTTTCGACACTGATTTATTAATTGTACGAAATATTTTCCACGAATATCTTCCACTTTTTATAAACTTAATGGTTGTAGAAAATAAAATATTTAATTTTCATTTAGGTAATTATTAACATCGTTATTTTCGATAAGCTTACAAGCATTCGTGGAATTTAAATAATTTTACGCTTTAAACTTTTCACGATATTTTTAACGGTACTGACAATGTCCTAACCAGCTTCGAAGAACTGAACTGCGATATTCGCGAAACATTTGTTTACAACATGATTCCATTCTTTCTTCGCGCGACGTCTACGATGCTATTAACAAACACGATGGAAAAAACTACAAATAACTTAGAATTCAGTTTACATTAAGCTTGAATTGATTTGAATTGATTTTTGGACGTAAGAGGCGTTTCATTTTTTCCTCCTATTACAGAGAATTCATCTTCGAACTCGCATTACAATACGATTAAAGAGAGTAGTCGTTTTACCAATTTTGCAATAAAGTATGTACGATATGCAGCTCTTTATCGACAGGTCATACAGAATTCATTTTCCAATCCTTATACGATATTTTTCCAATCTTTGCAAAGTGTCGATGCCCATGCTATCGATAGAGTTCTTTTTGTTGTATTCTCTTCGTAATTTCCTGCTCCGTTTCAAATTTCGAAGAATGTTATCGAATCTTAATGAACGATTGAATTTTGTTCACTCGTATAGATTCGAGATATTTTTGTGAAATGTTGGAAACAGTGGGAAAAATGAAATTAATTACGTTCAAATTGCTTTTAACGTTTCAAATTGGATTTTAAATGTTCAGCTTTTAAATAAAGCAAAGATATAAAATAGACGTCCTATGTAGCCATTAGAAACGAAGAAATATTTGAAGGTAAATTTAAAAGAACGGATAAAGCGTATTCGATATATTTATCGACAAAACAGGAGAAAATAGTTTCTAAAGAAATGAATCGCGTTGTTACCTATATCGAATTGTCACTGGAGATTAACGAATTACGTGACTATGTTTGACGACTGTTTTATCCATTATTATCTATCGATTGAAAAATCGTCAAATCAACTTGCGTCAAAACTAAAGTGATCTATTCATCTAACGTAAATTACAAAGTAATTCGTAAGAAGAAGAAGAAATTCTTTCCGATTCTTCTTATTCCGATAAATAAATATTTTGTATTATACTATAAGATGAAGCACTCAGCAGATATATATGTAATTTATACGACAAACTTCGAAGGAAAGGGAATTCTGACCAGCAACGTATTAAGAATTACTGGTAATAGATTCAGTAGCGGACGAGATATTCAGGTTTATCGAAAATATTCTTTGCGTAACACGAAGCCCTGATATTCGGTCACATCGGAGTTATTGGAGTCGGATTGGATATCGAATTTCCAACATGATATATACGCGTGCAGTAGATTAAAATTAAAAAAAAAAAAAAAGAAAAAAAGTGCAACACATAACGATTTGACGATTTCATGAATTTTCATTGTTCGAATCGCTCGATTAATGTTATATTACATCGTTGAATCGCGTCAGCAGTGTTTAAATGTGATTGTTAAATCTGTCAATAAGTTAATTAATTTGAACGATTTAATAGTCTGTTCTAATAATATTATTTGTAGTAATTAGAGCACGTTACATGTGTAGGATTATCAGAATTAATTTAACCCGACTGTAACTGATACTGCTTCCTTTTGTATCTGCTACAACAAATCAATCAAACACATAGTACATTCGTATCGATTAGAGCGTTAGAAATTTCAATCACCGAGTAGTGACGATAGAGATGAACAATGAAATAGCGAGATAAATTGAATAAATGACAATAAGAAATACGTGCGATTAAAAGTCATATCTTAATGGTAATTAAAATCGAATGCCGCAACAATATTATTCTTTTAATCAAGCATATCTTTTTCTCAAATTTGTCAACTTCAAAACGAATTTGGACACAAATCGTGTTTCTGAACATCGAAGAGATTAAGTTTTATTCGTAATTCTAATTCTACTTTTACCGCGCAAATTTTGTATTGTATTATCTGTTCGATCCGAGACGAATGTAAAATATCAGAAAAAAAGCGAACGTTATCCATTCAAGTTCTTTAATTAACGTTATAACTATAACGAGATCGGAAGCTAATTTATCTTTTATTTACATGGAAACGACAAAAAGCAGTATTCATCCCTGGCGCGAGTCTCCTTCAATTTCCCTTCCTTTGATTATATTTCGCGCGATGCTAAAGAAAGTTCTCCGGTTAATGCTGTCTCAATATTTATATCTGCCGGAAGCTAATTGTTCAAAAGAGATCCTTTTCTTTCACGGCCCGGCCGGAGCGTCGCTTCTTCAGCTCCGTGTTTTTCCTTCTCTTTTTTCCTTTTCGAATCGTAATTCGAGTTTCAAAGGGAAAGCTAAGTAGAATCCGAAACAAAACCACGTGGTCAGCCAGCTGGTAATTATTAACGCGACGGCAAGAAGCTTGCCGCGATTAATAAGGGTAAAGCAAAAATTCCGACGGAAGGAAATAAGAGAGAGGAAGAGAGAAGGATAGCGAAGAGATTGGTTGAATAGCCCGACAACGTGTTTCACCCACATGCACATACATACACCTGCGTTGTAATGTTTTGCAATATGATATTATGCGGCACTCACAATATGACAGGGTATTATCCTCACGCAGCGCGGATTTCCATATTGCGGCTAACGTGGCATTACGCGAAATCAACTGCATAACTACGAGTTTACCGTTAAACGTCGTTAGCTACCGCGCCGTGAGTCTAAATGCACGTTGTGTCTCAATATCAAGAGGACTTTTCTCGATTACCGACCTGTTAATCCACAATCGCTATTTTCTAGCGAAACAACTCGCGCCTAAAATACGTTGGATGCTCGGCTTTGATTCCAGGCCGAACTGCCGTTTCATTCTTGCCAAATCAAAGTATATAGAACCAAAGTGTATAGAATAATAAGAGAACATCGTTCTTTTGCTATTGCCAATTAAAATATGAATTTTGGATGAAACGTTCACCGTGAGCCAAGAACTTTCACGTATGAAGAGTAGGAAAACGAGAAGCACAAGCCACGTTTCTTGGTTTTTATAGAAAAACAATTTTCAATAACAAAATAGTAGTAGAATAGCCGAAGGTAATTATAGAAAATATATAGAAAAAAGATATAGCAGAATAGTAGCTTTTATACTTAACGATTATTAACTAGTAATCCGTTGATAACGTGACTTGTTAATTATTATACGTAAATGGAAGTTTCATACAGCACGCAATCGCACGTATGTATGTTGGTCGAATATACGTTTTCCTTCTAGAAAGTAATAAAATCTTGTTCCAAGCTTTCAAGCTTTCTGATACTAAATCCTTGCTAGATAAATACGCTACACGCGTAATTAGCCCCCGTAAGGAAAAAACCGTTTCAGTTAGTTACCTAAAAAAATATGGAAAATATTTCAGTTTTTAAGCTCGTTATACCGCCTTCGTAATTATACCTATTTTTGTACTGGCTAACTAACGTTCAATTTCCTTTATTATCCTTATACGATAAACATGTACAGAATGTCCTCCTCCTACGTCTTCTTGAATATTTTGTATATAATTAAAAATTACATGAAAACACACGAAAACGTATCATCGCCATTATTACAGTGTGCTATTAATGTATAATGTTGCATTCGAACGAAATAACTTTTACGTCGATACTTTTATTCCATACAACTATATTTACGATAAAGACTTACAGTCTACGTAAGATCTACAGAAAATATCCAAAATTTTAAGGTTCAGAGAATGGAACAAATCTCTGCTCGCGTACCATTTCCTTGATTGCGTTCATGAAAGTGTAAATTTGCGTAAACATCCGCATTCTAATGATTTCGAATGGTCGATTGCAATTTCGTAATAACGTAGACGATAGTTTCAAATATGTTTTAGACTAAACTTATATTTGCGAAGAATGGCGAATTATTAGGAAGCATAGGAAGCGATTAGATAAATTAGAAGTAGCGTTAAGTAAGACCAATATAAGTATAAATAAAGGATGTTAACGCCGAGCGGAATGTTGGCACATGTTATCGTGCCAATCATCCTAAGGAACGGTGTTTTAATATATGGCACATAAAACCGTATACCTTGTATCGAAACTCGGAAGTATAGTTGCTTTTAAAACGGATGCCCACGCCCCGCGTAAAACTTCTGTTTGAATGATAGGTGGGAGTGTCCGGAAGTCAGTGGCATAGCGCGAGCTAGCCAACGTAAATTACGAATTCCTTTGTTCGTCCTTTGAAGAAAGTCCGCCCTTGACGGCATCAAAAGAGCATCAAAACGTAGGAATAAAAAGTCTCGCTATCGACTGATATACTTTATAAGGATCTGGCTATTCTCGAGTGTGACGCGATATTACCGCAGGTGCATGCTCGTACTTTACGAAAACCATTTTGGTAAATATCGAGGTTCTCACGTAGTTCTAATAGCTCGATTTTTATTTTACTTTTTGACTTTATTTGCCTACTCGCCAATAACAAAACGTATTTGACAAAAGTAACAACGTTGCTTTATTTACAGCGATTCTACAAAATTTCTAATAATCCTAATATCTCAAAGTTTTCTCAGTTCTTCGAGTTGACAGCTCGAGCGTCCTACGTGTATAATTCGCGATAGTCTCGAGTTTTAGAAATCCATGAAATTGTTAATTATAAAATCCGTGATTCCTGTACAATTCTTAAAAAATCCAAATAACTCTATTCTATACAGTAAATAGTAAAAATTGATAGCTCAGCATGGTAATAGTTAAACTAAAAATGTATGCTTTATAACATTTAAAATAAATAATGTTAAATAAACAAATAATGGTTTAATTCCACCAGCAGACTTAACAGCAGAATTTAATCAATAATATTATTACATGTTATTTCATCTTTTCTCGCGAGCACACAATTCCACTGTTCTAACATAAAAATAACGAACGCCGTTCGTTTGAATATCAATTTCAATGTCTTCTATCATTAACGACAGAGTACTCGTTACTTAATTAGCGACCTTAACCAACTACATTTCGATTTTATTAGCCTCGATCGAGCAACGAGCGAAAGGCAAGAGCGACCGCCGTCAGTTTCATCCCTTTTCCGTTCTTTGATCAGAATCTTCATCTATGAAATTAAAGCTTGCAGCAACATATCGAATTAAAGCGGGAGGCACGTATCGGTGAATAAATAGCCGACCGTTCGAATCGTTCGTACGTCTCTTCGCGTGCATTCACGTTCGTTCTAGTTACGGCTTGTAAAATTTTTTAAGCGCTACGCCGGATCATTAATTTTTGTTAACACCGCTTCGAGAATATCGTAACAAAAGACAGAAATAGAAAAGCGTCGTTAACGGAGATCGATGCACGGGGTCGATGCGTTCTCAGGACCGTATCGCGTCTCTCTGTCTGACACAAGCCACGTAACGTTTCCTGACGGGACCGATCCGCTACGATCGATCCATACTTGAGAGACAAGGAAGAAAATGAAACATTGAATTTTTCACTCGGACAGGAAATTGCGAGTGCTTTTTAAACATCCCTGCTTTTTAAGCGCAACTTTCCGTAATAGATCTGCAAAACGGTATGAAAAATGCAACGACAAGGGTAATCATTTCTTAGTAGCAAAGTATCGGGATTGTTGGGAAAGTTTAGAAGTTTTGATATTTTTTTATATTTTGTTCATTTTCCCCGCGGTAAAGAGCGACATATATTTGCAATTAATACGATTTTCGTTTCGTATTTACGTTGGTGTAACGCGAAGGAATACTGTCGTACAGAAATTTCCAAATATAACCACGCGTTAAAGGATTATCCTTAGGTGTTACATCTGATATTAAATCCTTTGAGAAGGATCTTGATTTCCAGATTAATCTTCAGACGACTAAGATAACAGTCTGCCTGTTGCAATAGTTAACAACGAAATTACTTGGAATATCTGTATTTAGTGTAAGTAATCGATCGTGCCACATCTATTACGCGCTTTTCTTATTAGTACGCAGATTCTACAAACGATGAATTTTTATAGACGTAAATGTTTTGTTTATGCTTTGATTAAAATCCTTGTTAACGATTTTCCAATTTATACGAATAATACGTATTATAAGTTTTAGACACTCGGTTGACATTTTCAATTTCGACGATCGATACAACTAATACATTTTACACGGTAAAACGTATGCGAATGGATATCCGAGATTCCAAACGATCGTATTTATCTTTTACGATTATTCCACGATACAAAATTATCTATTTCACTATTCGTTTACTTATTTGCACAGTCCTTCGCGAGTAATAGCTACTGATTATTATTCATTTTTAATTGAATGTTTAAGGCGAGTTCAAACAATTCCGCTGTTTTCATCGAATTATTTATGTCTACTCGTATAAGGTTGCGCATAATACATACTGTGCGGTATGAAAGTTATAAAATTTCAACCTCTTAAAGGAGAACGAGTACATAAATTTGCAGTTCGCAAGAAAGTTGTAGATCGAGGCAGCGTAAAGGATGTTCTAACGCCATAAAAAACATTTCCTTACGTTTTTCTACGTTGGTGGTAATGATATCATTAGTAACTATGATAGCACAGTATAATTGGTAACACGATACCTTAGTGCTGCGTGAAACTTTGAGACACTTTGTATAAAATATAAACGAAGGCTAGTAATTATTTTCTAGCGCTAATGCTCCTTACAAACTAAACTTCCTTTTTCCTCTGTAACCAGTCTTGTTACTTTGTTTCTCAAATTAATAAACGATAATTGCATAGTAGCGAACTTCTGGAAACTCAACAACCATCAAACAACCATCAACATTCCATCATTTGTCATATGTAGGCAAGTTACGATATAAACGCCGTATACAACGTTTCGATATAATTAATTCGATATAAAAATCTAAAGCTTTATTATTATTTATTCGGTTAAAAATATATAGACTATGGTACTCGTAAGTACACTTTTCGACATAAAGATCAGCAATCTACTAGCAAACTTTCACAAATTTTATTTTATTTGGAATTTTATATGTTATTATAAGGCGTGTCTGACGCGAATGAAATAATATATAAAGGATAAAAACGGCGACGAAAATCATCGAATTTGTGGTATACGTCAGCAGAGTTCTCTCGCACGATCGAATTAATATTGTTAATGGAAAATTTCGAAATCGCAAGTTACAAGTCACGAATATCGATATGATAAATACCCTGCATAACGCGTTCACAAGTTTAATAACGAAATAAATGAAATTTCATAAGTAAATTTTACAAATTATAAATTATTCGATGGTCTCGTTTGATGAAAAATTACAGAATTACAAATAAGAAGTCTATAACCTACAACATGTAACTTGTCGATTTATTAATATTATTCGTAGGTAAATTACCGTGTAAAAAGACTGAAGCCTGGTTGAATTTTAACAAAGTATACGAATCACGAGACAAAACGAACGACTAGTGGCAAAATTTGTTGTAATATGTCTAAATGGCCCGTTAAAAGTACACGTGGCTTAGCTTTGTTCGCTAAAACGTCGCGTCGATTTTAAATATCGCTGCTTGAATCAAGTCGGCGGATTAAAAAGAACTTTATCTAACGTACAATTTAAAAATTAACGAATTCGAGAAGCTGAAGAATATTTTTGATAACAAGATTGTTGCACAAGGTTTACCTACGCAGTAATTTAGTAATAATCAATTCGATTCATTCAATAAGAAAACTCATAGAATCTAATTACAATATAATAAATTTATGATCGATATTGGCAATATTATTCGTAACACGTTAACGCAAGGGTAGAAATAAGACGTAAAAGATCTTCGTATCGCGTACAATTACGCTCGATGATATGCTAAACAAGTATAAAACTTGCAAGCCCATCATCGTTTATCCAATTTAATTGAGTCGTGGACGGCAAGAAGGATTATTGAAGGATAATGATAGATTTTCTCGAAGCAAGCAGCCGCAATTGGGTTATCTGTATAGGAGTATTTACTGACCTCGGTCTGTTGCGCCACTCCATCACTTAGGGTAGGGCATTTTCTCCATGAAGTTCCCTTGGGCTTCCGAGATTATGTCCCAGCGAAAAAGGAAACTTTGTGCGAGCTGCGTTTCAAACATGTCCTAAATCTTTCGGATATCCACTCGAATAGAGCCAATCGATCTTTCTTTCATTTGGAAAAAGGGAACGATGAAAGAGAAACCAAGTATCAATTTAACGATCTTTCTGATTTTTTTTATTTCACGTCGTTGCGATTTTTAATATTTTACAATTTCTTTTGCATTATCTTTTCTATAATCTTCTGTTTGTAGGATTTTTCAAATTTAAGTAGTACCGTTCGCGATTATTTGGAGAAACTGTTATTAAGAAATTTAATGAAAACGAATTTGACGAAGCAATGGTTTTACTATCGTATATTATATCGTAATTGTGAATATCTACTTAGCTCTTACCGTTAGTAAAGGATTTTATATATTATTTTTACTAGGTTTTTCTTCTTGAAGGAATTCTGTCTCGTATTCGTTACGTTCACCATCTTTTTCACAATAATCTCGATGCTTTCTACTTAAAAAAAAAAAAAAAAGAAGAGAGAAAAATTAGTAGTTAGCAACCTTGCGTCGTCTGAGATATATAATCTATTTTTTTATTCTATAAAATATCTAGCTATCAACGTGTCTTCTATGCTGACAATAGACGTACTTTCGTTGGGGAAGTAGCGTCTTTCCCAACCGATTATACACGCGTACAAATGCAACACGCATGTTATCTACGTATATTACAATTTAACGTGAAATCGTCATTAAAAACTAGAGCGGGTATTTCAATTGAAATCTCGTCAAATATCTCTAGAATAGCTCCATGGAATAAAGTCACTTTATAAAGTGAATTTAACGAATTTTTCCTCGATTCCATTTCCTCTGAATTTCAAGTAACATGTATCTGGAAACCATCATTATCCGCATTCAAATCAATTTTTAAACAATGCATATTTTATTTCATACATTGTTACGATACACATTGCAGAATTCCAATTACTTCTCCGTAATCCCCCTATCTTTCCTATAGTTACATCGATCAATGCTCATTCTGTTACTTTGCGTTACATAGCAACAACAACAACAACAACAACAACAACAATAATAATAATAATAATGGCTCTAATTTCGCCGCTTTAAATGTTGATTTCGCAAAATGCGTTACGCGATACATATAACGTTGTACACGATACAAGCGAAATCAAAGAGTGGAAGCATTAGTAATGCCACAGTTACTATTATTCGCAGTTAATTAAAGATTACACGCATGCTGTACGGTCGAACAAACAGAAATATTCCGCGATTTTCTGAAACAATTATTTCAATACCCGAAGTAAATAAATCGCCAAACTGAGTAGAAACCATATAATATATTCGTTTTCGATTTACTATTTCACGACTACTATTCATACTATTTCATGAATGAAAAATATCATTTGAAAATAAGAAACAAAAACTGTTCGCTATTATCCGAATTACATTTTTCGATATTCTGTTTTGCGCCGTGACAGTTTTTGTCGGTGTATAAACAATGTCCAGTCTATGACGCTTTATATGCGTACATCTGCTTGCCGATGTTTGACAATAGGCTCGATGATCGAGTGAAAATTTAACAATTTGCGCCTGAAAGCTCGATCGAATTCACCGTCACGCCTCTCTGCACTTGATACCGTATTTAAGAACAATACCAGATAGACGATATCGGGCACAATATGAAATCGAAGAGTGGAATTAGTAGCGATATTGTCAACGATAAAGGTTAATTAACCTTTGATTCTGGGAAAGAAGAGAATACGACTCGTATGGATCATTGAAACAGAATCAATCGTGCTAGTGTATGGATAACAGATTACTAATTAATTGGCAATTAGCGATTTATCGAACGCTAAATATTTCTCTATAGATTCTCACATAGAAATCTTCCTATCTTCTTTTCGTATAGAGATACGGGAAATAACTTTTCTTATATTGAATTAATAATATATTCTAAGAATTTATACAGTAAATACACGCGGATAAATATGGTATTAATAAAGTGATTTGAGAATTAAACGTAGGAATTTAATAGATTCGAGTCTGAATTAATCCATCGATGTACATTTTTTACTTTTATTTCATAATTTATGCGGATCCCATTTTTCCTCTGGAGAAGATCTACTTATGGAAATTGGATAGATAAAGTATCGAATAAGGACAAGATAAGAGAAGAATCAAGCGGTGATTGTAAAAGAGCGATAAAAATGATTAATTAACCTTCTCCGTTTTCTCCCCTTTATGATATTCATTTACGTTTTTTAAATTGTCTTTGAAAGGATTATTTCCCAGTTATTAGTAAGAAATTATTCGCAAACCATTACCCAGGAATTAATATAAAATTTCCGTTATTTTACCTCCACTTATAAATTATCAAATTTATTTAAAAGACAAAAGGTATAAAAAGAAGCAACTGATTTTAAATACGTAATCAAATCTATCAAAGAATAGATGTAGACATAAATGAGTTTCATTTTTGGAATTATTGATTTCATCCATTATTATATTATATAATCTTCCTTTATTTATACTTTGAGATGACAATGAAAAAGAAAATGAATAGAATAAAAATATCCGATAAGATCGGAACGATATTCCTTCTGAATTTTTAACGCTGCGAGATTCGCTGCGGAAAATTATGTCGATATAGATCTTCGTTAGATTTTTCTTTGATACCGAACGCAGGCTACCCGGTCAGTGACCACGAATCAATCCTAAGGTGTCTCCGAACCATTAATTGATATAGCTTCGTCGTCCACTTGCGTCTTTTAGCGCATTGTTTCATCTTATCGCAACAACGAGTCTTCTCGTATTCTTATAAACCAATGAATGATGCTCTCGACTTAACGGTATTTTTATCCTTATTTTTATAACTTCTCGCATCTATTATTTATGAAATCTTGTATACCTTTGAAAAAATCGAGTCGAATTATTAATATAGAAATAATACGTGTATTAATTGTGCAATTAGACGATGTACTTGCGATTACACTGATTAAAACAATTTTTATGCTGCGACGAGAATTAACAAAAATTGGTAAGAATAGAATACTCCAATTGAAAAACGTATTGATTATTAGATGAAAGAAAATCTAAATCAAGGTCGACGAATAGATAATAAATCTACGGTATTCATAAAACTGAGTAACTAACTAGGATAAAGGTGGTCAGCCGTGTACACAAAGCGGATTAGCTTTATTATTAAGTAGTCAGCAACGAAACTTTATGACCAGCAATATTGGTTTTCATTGTCCGTATCATGGTACATAAACTACATTTATATTGTTGCGTGCCTGTGGCATAACTTGCTTTATTCGCATCTTTATACAATGGATTAACAACGTTCATGCAGTTTTCTGATTAAGACAAGATCGAAACACGTCCGTGCAATTCGAACTTTCGCAAGCGATTCGCATCCTCGAATATTTAATCGATATCGCCGACGACCGAGAATCGTTTCCTCTCCTATTTCACCGTGGTTCGCGTTGGTAATAACATTCCACACTGCGACTGTCAAATACTCGTGTTCCACACCGTGACACTGTCACATGCTCGCTTCATTGCCCTCTTTCGCAAAAAGGCGGGCGACTTGATCGCGGCAACTTTATTCTGTCTATCGGCAAATTTGCATCTCAGCGACCAGATGCAACGAATATTCCTGCCTGAAAAACAGGTACTTTACGATTTATCTGCGTGGCTTTTTACAGACAACCAACTCATCGAAATTCGTCCAAAGCCCCGAGGGGAAACCACGTAAAAATCTCCAGTAAGACATCGGTATCCGTATCCGAATTTTCTCTATCCTCTGGGTGACTGATTTGCATTCTCGCCTTCGCTTTGTTTTTTCAGTTTTGAACTTTTTGTTTCCTGAAACCTTCTTTCCCTCGCAAACCGGCACCAGAATCCCATCGGTGGTGCAATTATGGAACACCGGTTGATCGGCCACCCTCTGCTTAGTCTAGCCTTTTCCAACGAGACGCCCTCCTTTTGGTCGAGACCGCGGAGTCCCACCTTCCCCTCTGTGCAACAGTCGGTCCGAGAACGTGTATTTCCCCCACAAGCACTCTTACATTCTGCTCGCGTCTTGCTCAGAGCAACGATCTACAGGCGCGTTCTTCGTGATCGCGTTGACCCGAAAGGAGATTTGCTTCTGTATTATTCAGGCTTCTTCATAGAACCGCCACAATCAGAGCTCGTTCGTACTCGCAAGTGGCCTCGGAGCTCCGAAGCGAATCCACGTTCCAGCGGCCCCGACATTCACCGATTTCAGAGTTCCAACTTTCTCCTACCGAGGTTCGCCGATACCACTCTTCGGATGACACGATTTTCCCATTCTTTGTCAGCGTTCGTCGTATCAACATCTTTCAGCCGACCTTCGCTCTCGTGGATTAAAACGATGTGGACGATTATCTATTAAATGTGGCTTTTTACAGTAAAATCGTTTAAAAATTGAATACGATGCCGATTAATCTCGTGTCATCAAAATTATTTTCTTATGTGATTTTGAGATTAAAGAATTATCTGTTTCTTCTGCACCCTCCACATAGTATCGAAAGTGTGTCTCTTGACAGAAAGTATGTATCTTTGGCTCCTATAAAACTTCGTTAATTATATCTTTATGCCTAACAGGTTCTTTCATCTTTTAACTATTTTATATTAAAATATTTCTTTTTAGTTATAAGATGAAACAAAATTAGAGTGGAAGAGTCGGATAGTGAAATATTAAAGGAACGTCTGAAAGAGATGGAAAGAGAGAGTAAGACGATGACGAAGTGACAAGAAGAAAGGAGAGAATTTTACCAAAGAAATGACCTATCAACAACAGAAGTAGAAAGAAGAAGGGATGCTTTAGAGAGTAAAATAGGCGAGGAGAGAGAAATAAAACTACAAAGGCAGTGGCTGTGCAGTAAGAAACAAAAATCAAAATATAATCGAAGATAGAAAGAAATCGAGAGAAATTGACAAAAACGTGAAAATACCTAACAAAAGGAAGAGGGAATATACTACTGCCATCGTTCTATACGTTTTTGCATCTTGAAATTTTCCAGTTTAGACATTAATATTCTATCGAGCAATGTTGCTCCTTTAAAATTGACGTATCTCAAATTTTCAACTAATTTCGGATATGGTTAGTAATAGGGTTTCCCTCTTTTTTTACGGTTAGTTAGCTTCTGGAAATTCGAGCATTCGATCTGATCGTTAACGGTTGATCGGTCGATGAATACTGCCTGGGTCCTTTCTGTTTCGATCGGAGCTGAACCACGTGTCTAGGGAATTAGTGCATCATTGAGGATGATACTAACCGATTGGTTTGCGTACTAAAATTGTTCGCTATCGATTCACGGCCGAATATGTGATTGTCGAAAAGGATGCTTTTATCAAAGGGATATCGTAATCCGGAATGCAAAGTAAAATTTTTTGATATAGACTTTTTACACCACACATTTATTTACGTTTCAATTTGGAATAGTCTTTTATAAAAGAGAGCTCTCCGATGTTTCGGTCATTTTGCTTGTCCGATTCGAAAAAACGATATGATTCTCGATACGAGTATGAGAGTGGCCATAACGTAAACCGGAATGAGAAAGAATATTTTGAAAGTTAACAAATATTCCATACTCTGAAATTTGCACGTCCTTGGCCTTTTTTGTATTTTGCGCGTTAAAAAATCGGAAAAGGAAATTTCTTTAGGTAGAAAAATTCCTCCTGTACGACGTGTATCTACATATAAGCCATCGGTAATTTTACGCTCCTTTGACGTAAAACAGGAACAAGACTAACGGTATTCATGTTGCATTTATCGTAAATGGAAAGGAAATGTAGGTATAACGTTAAATGGAAGATTTTACTATTACTGTATTAGCCGATTACAAATTTATAGCATGTTTGAAAAGCAACTGAATTTTTAAATGCTTCTTTTTTAGTTACTGTTTAAAAAACGCCGATTCGTTATAATTGTAGTCCCTTCGATTACAATTTCAGACATAAATAACTGCACTTAGCGCGAATTGACTCGACGAACTTACTTTTAAAGTATGAATGGAATACTTACTTCATTCAGAACTACTAACTAGAATTAAATAATCAAATTTTCATAGAAATATAATGCATAGTTAATTCGTTTTCGGACTACTGACAAAACACGATTTAATAATCGAGCCAAGAATATCGGCCAACATTTTTTCGCAATTTGTCAGCTTATCAATACTTCTGAAAGCATGCAGCGAAATATTAAACTGGCCTTTGAATTTCAATTCGACGTTATTCTAGTTCCGTGGTTGGAAATTAGTTGGGAATATTTTTATAAACGGTCCGGGGAATATGAAATACCATGCATATTGTAAAATAAGATGAAAATTGTGGCGTACGTGAATACACGCATGCAAACTTCTGCATAACTGTTTAAATGCAGATGAAGCAGAGTGGACGTTCGAATAGAGTGATTTAAATCAACTAACCCCCGCTAGCTCTGGCTGACCTTATATGTAGATAATACTGGTACGGGTGGCAGTGCTCATAAATCTCGTAAGGAAATTTCAGTAGAAAGAAAAATAGTTCTCGGCTACAGTGATTAATTGATTTACGAGCCACGAGATGCGCTTCATTGTATATTAGTCTCGCTATATAAGCATGCATGATCTTATATAATACATGTAGTAGAAGATTTCCGTTTTAACTGCATGTATCGTTGGAAACGTATTAAATTGAAAAGGTGGAACACAAGAATTTTGAGAACGCGAGGTAGACAACATCTAAGATTCCACGCAAACTAAACAGTTAAATAATATACCGTTAAAAGCGTTTGATCTACCTAAAATACCGTTTTATTTTTTCCCATGTTATCTCGTACGTTTCTAATAGAAGATCAAATAATCTAATAATTTAACGATACTGACAAATATGATTATTATTTCGTATCGTGTTTTCGAAATAGACGCGATATCGATTCTTAGAAACGTAACGTTTCGAGCTAAAAGTTGAAAAATTGGAGACAAATTTTTCAGAATTTCGTAACGTTTAATTTGTGTTTTAGAGACTCGTACGACTTGGATCTCGGACGTACGCGAATGAATATATTAATCTAAAACACATAACAAACTAATAATCGTTGTAAGTAGATGGTCAATGCGTAGCTTTTCTAACTAGATACGTGGGGAAATAACTTTTGAATTCTAACAATGTTACGGAGAACTAAGTATGAATTTCGATGAAGCGTTGGTCGGCTACAAAATGATAAACGTCGAAGGCGACGCTTTTTTTTCCAACTAGTTTGCAAAATACGTTCTCAATAAGCTGGCGTGGATGGAAAAGCATTACGACTATATTTTTTTCGAGTGGAAACAATATCGGCAATGAAGAAAAATGTAGATTTTTATGTTACAATCAACCGGTATGTGTTGTTGCCGATATCCAGGCTCAGCAATACCCGGACAATAGAAGCCAAATGAGAGTTGTACGTTGCGGTGACTCTGCCGGACCTACGCTCACCCTCTGCTCCTCCCATCGTACCAAACTCTCGCTAAACAGCTCTTCCTCCGTTCCTTTAACTAAATGTCAACAAATAAATTTGTAACGCGTCATTGGCTAAACTTTAATGTGCGTTACAGTGTGCGTAATATAGTATTTCAATTTATTGACAGCCATTCCCATCTATTTTCATACCGTTCTGTTGCAATAAAGGGTTCCTTCACCTGCGAAGCGTCGCATAAAATTGTTTAGGTGCTGCAGGAAATAGAACGAAGGAATGTAACAGCGAAATTAACGGTACTGAAAAAATTGTAATTTAGCTGCCAAAAAAATTTGCAATCCATTTCGATGCTTTTTATATTCCATAAAAAATAAGTAGAATCGAGCAAAATATTGTTTTTTTTATTTTATATTTACTTTATACAGTTATATTTCGTTTCACGTTTCGCTATCTCGATTATTGTATACAAAATTCAGTGCTAAAATACGCTTCTTGTACTATTACGCGAAAATTCTTCCGTTTCCCAATTAGTTCGTGCAATGGAAGGTCTACTATACGTACAACTTGTATAATTTTGAAGATATTAACGTTAAAGAGTATTTATAAGAGTATTTAAAATAAACAGTAATACATGAATTTATTTTTTGTCAGCAGCGGTTTGTAAACTCTACGAATTTAATGGATATTTGTATTTCCTCGATAAACATTTTCTCGATGAAATTAATGGTAGGAAAATTTGGTTACTCGAGACAGGGAAATTGATTAATTATCTACGTAACAGTAATCATAAAGTTATCGTATAATCTGCCAAGTTTACCAGTTGGAAAGTACCATAACTTGCACATCAGTTGGAGAAATTCTCTCTTGCAAACTTATCACGTCTCGAACTCTGTCGATGCGTGACTTAAGTACAACCTGGAATATTCGTGTTAGAAAAGACGGTTTACAAGAGTCAAAGGTACTCGCGGTTCTCGTGAAACTGTTTTTAAATTATATCAAACTGTTTTAAAAAAGCGCGTGCATCGAAATGATGATACGGATCTGTATGCATGTGTATGTATGTATATATATACGTACGATATAATGGCTCGCGAGTATTTGAACAGTTTATACAAATTTTTTATGGATACAGCTTGCTTCTCGATGAAATGAAACAAATAATTGATTTCGCGACTGAACGATTCAGTCGATAAGAAATGTAGAGAAAGAAACGAGAATTTCGTAATAGTGCCTATATACTGTTATTAGTAAAATATTATCCTCAGATATATTTACCCTAAAATTGAAAACTTGTTCTTATATGAATATGTTCTTGAGAAAGTTTAGATAATGAAGTTATTTTTTAAGGTTTGATCGAAAGAGCATAGTCGATATATTATCGACTTTTATAGTTGTACTGAATTTTTGAACATTATTCGTTATTATTTTTATAATCACGTTCTCTTCGTTCTTATAATTTTATAACATGTAGGTTACAGAACCGCGTGTATGTACGTATATTTCCAGAGAACCGTTTTGTATACTAATCATTATTGCTGAAATGCAAAATAATGGGTTATACACGTACACGTGTACACATATAAAAGCATAAACCACACAATGCTACAAATATGGGGTATAAACGACGATTAGTGGGCAAATTTTCGGCATTGTTTCATTGGAATTCGGTATTATCGTTCTATAACATCGTTCCATTGTTCGTATTGCCTTTGACTTGGTTTGAAAATCTGTTGGTGATTTTATGATTATTGAATTCAGCGAATGTCGAAATTAATCTTATTTATACATTATAACATATTTTCTACGTTGTATGTATTTCTGACAGCGATAAAATATCCCTTTACTCTGACATGATACCATGTATTATCTCCATTTTTGTGAACCCGTTCGATCCTTCCGTATTTTACTATTTAACGTTGATTTTTTAATTCGTTATAATTTTTAATATCATGGAAACAGCATCAATTTAAAATTTATGTAATTATTTTAGAGACGTACGCTTTGCATCTGTATCGCTCTCCGTGTATAGGTACTGAACTAAAATTTGACACCAGTTTCACCGAAAACGATACGTTTATCGTTTAGTTAATTAATAATCGTATAATAATTGTGAACGAGTTAAATGTACGATAAACATATACGCCACACTGATCATTCTGTCGGTTTCTTACAAAACTTTCTGGATTTCTTACCTATCGTCAAAAGAACCATACTTTTGGACCTAACAGACTACTCGTCTTCTTGATTGTTATATCGCAAACCTCGCTTTCGGTCGCCGAGTAATATGAAAATGAATAAAAATGTTCGTTTATATGGTTTTCAAGTATGAGGAATCTAGATACAGAAATTACTCGTTATTAATTTTTTAAAAGGGAAGGTTCGCCATCTTTTGAATCGTGCAACGCTAACGCTACGTTAATAGAGAACGGTTTGAAAGATCATAAAACAACGTAAACATTATGAGATTGTATGAAATATTTCAAATTTTGCAATAACTTGTAATTCAACATAGATTATTGGCAACGTAATAGAATGCAAAATTTATGACAATGTTTGATGCGATTGTAAATAATAAAGAAAGGAGAAAAACCATAATTCGTGGCGTCGATCGTAGTCTTCGCGATAATTATATTCACCGTATTTCATTACCACTTAATACCATGTACATAATGTTATAACAATACATTCCTTGATATCATCTATAAATTTCACTGGCGTACATTTTATTTATTACATTCATCGCGTGACACTCGACACACGGCCATCGCCGCTAATTAATTTGAATTCCACCTGTTTAATTTGATGCTGCGAAATTATTTAACGCGATTATCGTTATTTCAAGTGCAACACCATGTAATTTGATTCATCCTTGTAACCACCTGCGCATGACATACGTAAATATGCAAATTAAATAGGCTATCGTGTTCGGATTCTGTTTGTTCGCAAACACACCTTCTCATCTTCGAGAATATACATCTACCGCCTGGTATTCTTTCTTCGTCGTGCTACAAGGTAATCAGACGATCGTTATTATTACGATCGTTTCTATTGCGACTCGTTGCAAATCCATTTCCGCCGCCAACTGACCTTCGCGTTTGTTTCGTGTCGATTCTTGGTGAGTCAGAATCGTTCCGGTTCCATATACCAAATACCTATCTATGAAAGTACAGCCGGCGAAAAATATACACGGATTCGAATCGTCGCGTCGTCGACACGACGGAACATTAGAATATCGAATGCGTGCAATTTCCTTGGTACGTGCGTCGTTGCGTGTTGTACAGCTTTTCCTCTGCAATTAACCTACTCGTATCGTTACTCCCTTTAAATTTTCACCAAACTCGTGTACCGTTGCAAGATTAATTCGTTCAACATAACGAATAGAAACAACAAAGGAGAAACGATGTTACGCGTTTCGCGTTTGTGAGCTTGATAATTACTACAGTTGCCTTTGAATTTGAACGTTTCAGCAGGGAAGTTTCAAATTTGCCTTAAACTTGTCGCTTAAATCATATTTAATTATATTTGAAGATCAGAGGAGAAAATCATGATACGTGTGCACGCTTTACCGCTAAACGGAAGAATTTTAGTACGATATGATCGAAACGGAAGACAACCTGTTAGGACCAAATCTATGGCTCTTTTAAAAATAGCTGACAAATTGACGAAATTTTACTCAAGTCAAAGATATAATTATTAGGACAAGCAATGTTTTAGTGCCTCCAATGCCATAATATTATTACGAGCAATATTTGTCAAATTTTGAAAAGAACAAAGAAACACGTTTAATTCCAAAACCAAATATACAAACAAACGTTATAATCGTTATGACGATTAATTAACAACGTAATGAACTTTGGAACTGTTTTCTCGCAAAAGGTAAAGGAAATGTGACTTATTGTTATTACTGTTTATTATTATTATTGTTATTGTTATTGTTATTATTATATTCATTTATTTAATACGTATGCATCAACGTGACTTACGAACTTTCCCTTCCTAGTCTTTATTCGATGATTGTATCCTATTATACCGATTTTATTCTGTTCGATCTTATCCTAATTCGTTTCACTTTAGATTTTTATTTTAGGCGTTTGATAATCTAGTGGTCGTTTCCGAGACACGGTTAAATAATTTAATACGTTCTTTGTCCACATTTTAGTTGCACTATTGCTTCCTCTTTTAGCGTTCCGTAATCCATTCCCAATTGATCGGTCACTCACGATATCCAATTTACATCTGCCCTCGTTCCTTACTAATTGTCCCGAATTTCCGCTTCTGTGTTTCGTACGAAAATGTATGTGTCGTAGCTGTAAAAACAGCGGAAGAGTTATTTGCGTTCGTTTATTAAAATTCGATATGCGCGTGTGTATTTTATAGTTTCCATTTACTATTACCATCTATTATTGCGTGTACATGCGATCCAAAATATGTAGATATAGAAATATCATCGTTACTCATAAGAAACATAGTCCGTATAAAGTAACGTATATGTTAATCCTTATTTAACGATCCGAACAATTCTAAGAAAATTTTCGCAAATACTAACAGATATAAAGGAACGTCTATTAATAGAAAATGGATAATAGATATAGGGCAAGCAATTTCGTTCTGAGTGTAACAACATGTTCGTAACGTTTGTGTAAAATTTCTTTTTTTCGTTCACTTCCTTCCTGTGCAATCTATCAAGCCAAGATATTAATCATCAACTTTGATATACGACACGTGGCACTAAATGCGTACAACGCCCAGTGGCGTGTCACGAAGCGATGCAGATATATTGTATATTAATTTGTTATTTTAATTAAACCTAGTTGGTGGTCTTCGTTACGAAGATCTATCAGTATGGGATTCAGGCCTTTTGTCGCAGCGTTTGCCGAGCCTGCTATTTCTTTAACGGGCAATGCTCGGTACATAGAAGACTGCGTTTAAGATTCTCGTCATGCTATCGTGTTCCAGTTGGAATTGTAAATCGTAATATGCACTGACTTGGCGACATTAACTTCAATTTTCCATATTCTCGACAAGACTGCTATTTCGTTAAGCCGTGATTGTAATTTGTCCGAGGCTTCGCTGGATCAACGTTGGCAGCTAGGATTTCTGTGTCATCGGTATATCTTCCGTTTATACCAAATAAACAGTTCAAACAAACCTACTAAACACCAGCTTAACAGACATCTTTAATCTACCTCCACCTTGAACGTTAATATCGTTCAAGGTTCACGATCTCAATCGAACAGTTGCAACCCGACTGATCGCTACTTAGTTGATAGGTCGCAACAAC
Organism: Bombus campestris; assembly: GCA_905333015.3. NCBI lineage: Eukaryota > Metazoa > Arthropoda > Insecta > Hymenoptera > Apidae > Bombus > Bombus campestris. The sequence continues at coordinate 4,368,744 of HG995149.1, forward strand.
ATTGTTACACGAGTGAATCACGATCACGAATACGATTACAAGCACTTGAACATTAGCTATGTTGTCAAAACAAATTCGATATATATATGTACATGTTACATTTCATATAAATGTCGAAAAAGGAGCATGTTATGTTATTATTCACAATTGGATAGACTGTGAGTATAATTTTAATTAAAAGCAGGTATAAGGGAAAGCGAAGAAAATGTTAACGATATACATATGCCAATCTAGAAACTAGTGGCTAGTACGTGGCTAGGATTCTCTCTTCGTCCGCTCGCGCAACGCATTGTGTCCCTTTTTTCGCATCGGTCCTCGGCTGGTCAGTCGCTCATGACGTCCAATTCATTTTTGCATTCGTTTCGTACCGATGCTTGTAAATTGGACTTGCTGTAATTCAGAGAGAGAGAAAGAGAGGGGGGAGAGAGAGGAAAATCGTGGGTTTGGACCGGGTAATCTCGACCAAACGCCAGTCAGCAAATGTCCGTGCTACGTCCAAAACGATACGACGCGACGTACGCGTACACACACCAGTGCTCTCGTGTATGTAGAAAACGGAAAGAGAGACAGTCGGATGACAGAACGAGGAAGAAGCCAGGGACAAAACGAAAGGGAGAGAGACGGAGAGAGAAATTCGAACCGCTTTGCAACTACCTCACAGTCACGGGTACACGAATATGCTACCAAAGGCGCACACATGACTGCAATTCACCAATAAGCCGCATATTAATCACAGCTCCAGAGTGACATTTTGCGGAGCACCGTCGACTACATAGCGAAACGAGTACAGATTATAATATAGAACGGTCTTCTCCGGAATAAAAAGATTTGCGATAGCCTTATCGCTTCGTTACCGTCGTCGTCAAGGACTCTATTCCTATGAAATTACGACGTACGCGGTGGATGATACGATGCGACAAACGATTGCGAATGTCTTAGACGTTGTGCGTGTAAATGTTTCTGTGTTTCGTGATTTTCTATCGTTTAATTACTATTTTCCTTATTATCGAACGTTATACGGGCCATTCTTTAAAGGTATTTCGGAACAAGTGTCCGAATACGTTCACGAGCCTGTGTTTTATTAATATAATCTTAGCTTTATGAAATAATTACGCCGAAAATGTGCGTGAAATATACCGATGCAAAATATATGTAATTTAAAGCTTAGTTTGTGTAACAATCGCTAATATCAATGGAAATGTTCGAGTTTGGTAAGCTTTGTAACGAAACTGCTGTCACGACCATAATAGAATACCAATAACTTTGATAGCATCTTTGATGGTTGCGAATAGTTGGAGTACTTACGTATAATATCGAACACGTTAATATGTAGCACGCCGTGAAGTTTCGCTTGTTGATTCAAGATGGAAACTCGTTAATATACGATACAAGACTCGAAGAAATTTCTATAGAAAATTTCATTTACAATGTTATTTCAAAATATTTCTGGACTAAAGCAAAATTTTATTTTAAACGACGCTATAAATTTACATTTTAACTATTCTTTTTCAATAATTTTATTTAATTTTCAAGAACTTGTATCGTGAACGCTTTATCGCGTTAACCGTTAAGCACACCGATATTTTTTTTTTTTTTTTAATAATATCCATAAATAACACGACGAGATTATATATCGTATGTTTCCGTTGTATACAAAATTATATATATTACAACGAAGATTATATTTTAAAGTATAACGTAATTATAAATATATGCTATATATTTGTTACAATCACAAAACAGTAATAAAAGCATTAACTTTGTCTAACTAAGTGATTTTATAACGTGTATTATTATTCTTTCATCGTTTTATTATAAAATAGGATATACAGATAAAAGGCAATGATATTAAATAAAATATGCAGGACTTATTAGTCTTTAGGTTTTATTATTCCTTTATACGTTAGGAAATAAACGTATCATTATACGACGTTATATATTCTTTATTTAAATAAAAAGTGACTCTCTTTTAAGTGTACGAAGACCTGAACGAACGTTACTGTATATTTAACTTCCGGTTGAAACGATCGTTGCGTAAAAAATATATTTAAAATAAAACTCTAATCGTATCCCGATTGAATCGTCACGCAGCTGCTCGCAACAATCTATACAATATATCTCTACCTCATTTCTCCTTCCAACGTTCCTATCTTTGCTTTATCAATTCATTAGTTTTTCCCTTCTTGCAAACGATTCTCTTGGTCGATCGTTCGTTTCTTTGTTCAATTGGCTCAACTATCTATCGATTCTCCGGATCCCTTCTTTCATCTTTATCTTTTTCTCTTCCGCCGTTTCCGACAAACACGCGTTGTTAACACGTAACTGTTTACGATCAGATGAAACGAATGCACGTAATTCCGTTTGATTCGCAGCTGGACAATCCTCCTGCTCTGTTTCTGTACCGGAGCCCAGCGTTGTTCGGCCGCTGGATTGCTGGAAAAAGGAGATAAACGAATTACCCCGTTCGCCAAACAAAACCTCCATTATTTGTGCCGGCGTGGCTCAGTTCGTTACGCAAGACTGTGCCTGCCTCATTCTGTTCGACGAAGCCTCGACGCAGCTTCGACGCCCCGGATCGATGGTCGTTCGAAAAACAGGCCGTTGCTAATACTTTCAAAAAAAAAAAAAAAAAATCGCTGTTCACCGAAATTCTCTCGTACAGGCGCATGACACGCATTCGTGTGTAGCTTAGACGCGAAAGGGCGGGCAAGTAACTACTTGCGTAACCACGAAAATTGGCGTTTCATGGTCGAGCGTCGATACAAATTGGCGAATGATTTGTTTCGATTTCGGTTTAAGCTCGCTGTTTGTTAGTTCGCTGAAAATATTGTAGGAGCTTCGTGAGTTAATTTCTCGCGATGTTACACGTATACACTGTGGCTCTAAAGTTTAGGATCTTTTTCATGAAAACGATAGAAACGTATGTTTGAACTTTTACACATAATTTATACTGTTGCAGATGAATTGGTTGCATTTTTAACGAGAACGTCAATGAGAAATTCGTCAATTTATTATTAATAATATACCATTATGTATATATATTATATAATAAAAAAAAGCAGTACTTTGGAGGAAATATTTAGAAATTTGTGGTAAAGTCTTTTAGGAAGCTTAATTTTTCTTTTCAAAAAAAATAATAACGGAAAGATTTATCTTTATTTTCATCGAATCGATCTTTCACCTTTGATCGTCAAGAATTTAGGCCTACATGTACCACTAAAACTAATTGGAAGATTTCTTACGTGGCTGCTGCGAGCTCCATTATTTTAAAGACAAAGCTGTAAAGCAGGCTGCGCTATAGACGAAATTCGCGTAAAATGATTACTATACCTATTGAACTTGTGTCTATTATTTTTTTATCTATTTCCATTTAATCGCATTTCTCGTGTCAGCATCGGTATAATTCTACTTCGAAACTTCGCTTACCCTAAATTATTTCCATTAATTCAGTTAGCGGTTAATTAGTAGCGTGCAGCAAATAATATTTTAAGCGACACGTATTAAACGGAAGATGGCGTTAAATGAAATATTCGACGTTCCCTCTAACTTTTCAGAGAGAATATCGGTTTTATTCTTCTTGACCTGGGGAAATATTAAAGTTTACACGAGAAATCCGGCTTATACATCGTTTTTTTCCGAACGACCGAAGGTCTGCTAATTAGCCACTAGATCTCGTTTTTTGCCATCGTTAGCGGACAACAGAGACTCTTGGCCGAAGATGGTTAAAGTCAATGTAAGACCACTCGTCTTTGAGTGGTGCTCGAAATTGGTTTTAATTAAATTTCAACAATACGTTTCCCTTTCGCGCTCTACCGATCTAAGCGAGTTATCGATATTGTTCCAGCGAAATAGTTGTTGTCAGAACCAGTCACGTTGGATTTCAGCGGGGCAAGCGATTTTAATTGCAACGAAATTAATTACTCGCGATTGGTTAGCGAGAGAGTGTCAAGTATACTATATTGATTAGCAAGGAAACGATTATGATTTTCTTTGCTCTCCCCTTGAAAGAAACGCGCATTTGAAGCTAATTAAACGGTTTCGTTGAGCAGTTCTACGGGAAAAACTTTCGATCCGAGCGAAACGTAAGAATCCTCTTATTATTATATCCCAAAAAGTTGATGGTATTTATCGGCAACCGATCTTATCGTTAGTTTATATTCTCTTTCAATAATTTAGATTCGTTGCAGGGCGCTTAAAACGATCAAAGAGTTTATAGAATGGGATAAATATAAAAAATAGAACAGGACATTTGATTGGCTTAATTATCGATCTATTAGATTTTAAAGATTTAGTATTTTCATCGGAATTTTCCTATCTCGATAGCTCCACTCTCCAATATTCAGAGAAATAAAATTTTATAACTGTATCTTTTGTTACTGTGTAGTCGATCGAAGCAATCTCCAATAGCGACAGAACACTCTGTGAAATACAGTACGTGATTGAAACCTATCAATTTTTAAGACCGAATCTTTCGAAATTCATCTTGTATTCCCGTTCGTTCGCGCCATTCATTTTCTACAGCTTGCAGGCATACATTCGATATAGTCCATTGATACAACAGCCACCCCATTCTCTACTCTTTCGTTCAATTTCTATTACACATACACATGGCCTTTCCTTTTTGCCATTAATATAAGCATAATTACCATTAAGGCTATCCTTTTATTAATCCTTCTTTATTAATGCTATCCTTTAAATCAAATGCATCAAATGCGCTAATATTGATACAAGTAAATTAAATTAGATAGTCGAATAACTACCGATAGCGACAATGAGAATGGAAAATGGGTCGGATATCTATCTAGGTGCGCGGTAGGTTAACCTGCATTCGGTCAAGCTCGTTAATATCCCTTTTGCACGTGTTATCAAAAAATGCTTCCATTTTAAGTACCTAGATCGCATAATTCGATTGATACGATGGATAAGATAAATTATAACCTCCGATTATTTCATATAGAATTCCATCTGATGTATACTGCCGTTAAAATGTTAACATCAAACGTATAAAGTTGTTACATAACTTTCGTGCACTGCTATGTTCATCTTTGCATCATGTATAGCAACGTTTCCAGTCGTAGGAATTATTTCGTAGTCAATTTTCGAGTATTTCCTTATCATACGAATACGCGAGAAACGTTTGAGAAGGAACTAAATGATGTTTAAAAGTAGACATGTGCTCCGACTACGAGAGTAGATAATTAATGTAATTAAAGGAATTAAAGTAAGGTTGTAATTTGTAACCAAGACCTGTGGCATCTGAAGGAAATGAAAGAAGTCTGGTAGCATTTAAGGAGGGTCGAACAAAGTAGTAGTGTTCCGGAGATCGCTTAAACGTCAATTAACATATTATATTCGGGTTTCGAAGACCTACATCGCTAATGTGATAATACATATTCAAATAAGGCTTTCGCATTTTACTGGGGAACCAGTTCGAAGACTGGCACGAAGGAGGTCGAGGTGCGAGATGAAAGATCGATAGAATAAAAGACAACGAAGTCTCCCTTGCTCGAGCAATTACGTTAAACTACATTAGACATCGTTAGCTTAATCAAGCTAAATTAGACTTGGTTTAATTAATTGAACTGTATCTTTAAACTCTCCCGGAGAAGTACAATGCAATTGTATGACGTGAACTAAAATCGGTGCTCGTGCGAGTCTTAAATCGTTAATGTTCGTTATGCCCATTATAAAGAACGGTATTACATGTCGCACACGTGTGGTAGCTTTATTTTAATTACATAATATTAATAGATATCGAATATCAATCAACGTTCGATTTTACTTTAAATATCGTTCAACGTGAATTTTCTTCGACAATTTTCGTTACGTTGATCAAGCTATAATTAAGCGGCCTATACACACGCGCTTCTACGGGAATTAAAGTTAGTCTTTATTCTTCCATGGAACGGGAGTGAAATTTTCATTTGCCAAAGTGTAGAAAACCTGCCCAATTATCTTACGATTCCGACAAAAGTTCTGGCACCGTCGCTGTTACATTTTCAAATTAGTTAGTTGCCTCGCCGATCGCGAAGCTATTTTATTTTTACAACTTGGAAGAAGATTAATTTTTTCTTTCTAGCCGGGTCAGGGTCCCGTCGTGAAAACCTCGTGTATAATTTCACGCAGTTTCTCGATGCACTGATCTGTACAGGCAGGTTCAACATCGGGTCGAATTGAAATTTCAATTTCACGTTTTATCGATTTCACCATCGATAGTTGCAAATTGTGGACAGTCTGTATAAGAATCAGCAATCGACATAATTATATAATACGTCGAGTGCACCGCGAGCCTGTAATTGCATTAACAGTATACTAGCGGCAAACAGGATTATCGTAAAATCAACTTATATTCGATATGTGAACATCGCATCGATACGAATATTAAGTTCATTTTTCGTCGTTACGATGAAGAATAGTTGAACTAATAAAGATCTTCGACATTATTATTATTAGACTGCTTAAAATGGAATTTGGTTTGTTAAATATTCGAAATATGAATACGATCAACCAAAAATTAACGGAGAAATAGGAAAGACATACGACTGCCTGTAGCTCTCTCGAAGATCTCGTGAGAAAGTGACAAAAATGTACGACGCATCGGGAAAACGCAGTTGGTACTTTCATTTCTAGGGACTTGATTATTATGAAAGCGCGAGCACCGTGCAGTCTGACGACTGTCACTTATCACGGAACCGTGATAACTACTTACCTACCTGCTCTTCTTCGTTTTCCCTCTCTACCGTCCCTGCTCCTCCTCTTTTCCTATTTCATTTTTACCGTAATCACAGTGTTACAAATGTGCCAACGTTCTTTTCTTCGATTCTCCTCCCAACACCTAATTATTAGATCAACGAATACACGAATACGATATAGTCGCCGCGGACTTATTTCGCGGGCCAACGAATCACCGCCGACAGATTATACTTGGATTTCCTTCTTTACAGAATACAGTTGCAAATTCTGACATGTTTCAATCAAATTATGCTATTCGATAAACGATCATCCGATAATAATATCAAGAATACCGATCGACAATTTATAATTAAATAATTTATGCTATATTAATGGTTGATCAATTGTTACAATTGTTTCATCAATTGTGATATAATAATCCATCCTTAACGGTTTATGTAACCATAAACAAGTAATTAATAAATAATAATTAGTGGGTTTATTAAAATATTTATTTATTTTTCTCCTTTCATCGGTGTATCAATTAAATATTAAAACACTAAATCCAATACGAGAATAACGTATAAATCTGGCTTTTCAGATTTGTGCAAACTGCAGCCTGTCAGCTTCCTATTTTTATCAGATATATCGTTCGATGCAATTAGTTACCGATACGCTCCCAATCGAGTATTTTCGAAGAACCGCCGCGTCGCCAGTAATTGCGTAGGATTATCCAGCTGAAAAGTAACGACAGCCTGTGCAGAACTAAGTGACAGACGTTTTCACCTTTTTGACATTTCCTTGTTATCGATTGGCTGCTCGTTAACGACGCATTCGCTATCGGGTTTGACCCAGTTACTTAATTTCCTTGTTCTCTCTTTTCGACATTCTTGAAATTTTCACCCTCTTCGCGAAATAAATCCAACTCTTCCTTCCCGTTTGCTGATGCGGCGTCCTTATAGATGACAAAATTAGAACCATCACCAGGTTGTTTCGCTTTAGGTTTTTAATCTGCATGCAGATGAAGCATGCTTACAGCACAGCGTATGAGGGCGAATGAAGTATATATCACGAGATAGTTTTATAAAGAAATTTATTCTTCGGTGTACTTTAGTCGACCAATAAGAAGACACAATTTGCCGAATTGAATTGTATTCTTGACGATATCAAGTTTATATTCTGATCAGACATAAAAGGGGGAGAGGAAAAAGGACATTGTGGAATTTATATGACAGGTAGAAAAAATACGAGATTTTTAAAAAACGTGGATACGTATATATCAGAATTTATGTCGTTTCGAACGTCTACCGCAACGCTTTACTCGTAACCGAGTTTTATCGTTAACTTAAGAATACATAGGTGGAAACCAAAGTTTGATCAAACGGGTGCCATATCGTAGACAGCGACGCTGAAATGATTCTGTACGTCGGAAAGAAAATACGGTGCGAGTAGATTCCGCGAGTGGTAACGAGTGAGAAAAATGACGAAGAGAAAAAGCAGAGGAGAAAGAAGGAAGGAGATAGAAAGTGCAAAGAAGGCACGAGTTCTCAGCGAAATTAAAGCTTAATGCTTCTAACGAATACCGCGACCGACGGGGATATAAATCCAGTACGGGCGGAGAATTTGAGAGGGTCGAACGGTAAGAAGGCGGAGAGATGAAATAGGGTAGGAAGGATAACGAGGCAGCGAAAGCCAAGAGAGAGAAGGAGGAGGGGAACGAACGTCGAACGAAAACGAAAATACTCGTCGAACGAGAAAGAAGTGCGTTTAATTAAACCGACAAATAAGTGCGGTTCTGGCATTACCAACCGTCGCTTCCACGTTTTCTGCAGCCGCTGCTGCTTTGTGTTTGCGGATCCCTCGCGCTCTGTAGGAAAAAGGCGAACGTCGAATATAAGTTCGATGGCAACGCTTCGACTTACGTTTCAATTTGAATACTCGGCCACGCGGATATCGCCGATCGCCGCCCCATCTAATTAAATTTTCAATTAATCACGCGATCGTAACGCAACGTCATAGTTATCTGGCATTGGCTCCGGGGAGGGCGGCGGACGTATGTAACGACGCCGAGGAAACGGATGTGTAGCGTACAGCCAGCGGAAGTACCAAGGAGCGGGATGTGGCAGCAGGGTTACGAAAGATACGTACGTTAAGTAAAGACGATAGTCTTGGAAACGTAGCGCGACTCTTTGACGACTGATTCTCCATGGAATTATTGTAAAAGTTTTGTTTGCTGGTCGAGAGCACGGATGTTTCTCTCTTTATACTCGGAATACGTAGTACGCTTTTAGTAGCTTGTACATATATGTACGTATCAGTTGATGGGACTTTGCATCTAGTATTCCAACAGTGTGGCTAGAAATAAAACTGTTTTCACGCTCTTTTACGTTGTATCATTTAAAAGTTACACGTGTACATACATTTTTATTTTCCCTTTATTCGTATAGTTTTATCTGTATCTCATCGTAACGTAAATAATCTATACGAATTGTTAGTTGCTGATTTTCAAATTCCATTGAGAAATAATAATCGATTATGATATTCTTTCTCAAGTGGGTAGAATTTCAAGCGTAAAGAGTTAAATATTCTCGAAGGAGAAATTTTAACAAGTATTAACAAGTACCGATAATGCAATGTGATTCCTGTATTGTACAAAATAACATCGTGAAATACGGTTATCGATAGAATATCTATTTAGTGGAATATTTTTCGTTCATCAGAGAAACATATTTCGTTATTTATAATAGATGGGAAAGCATATTCGAAATAACAGAAAATGCGATTTCATTCGCGTTTCCTTTTTGCACGTTTAAAGCGGTTTCCACGCGATACGCAATTTGAGACAAGCGGGCAACTCGAAGAGATTGGGGAAGATCAGTTCGGAACTCGGACTGTTTCGGTTCAAAGGCGTACATATGTATATCTAAAACTTAAAAGTCTAGAAAAGACGTGAAATGCCATGAAACCACGTTTCTCACCGTTTCATAGATCGCTAAATGTACACGTATATACGTATACCGAAAAAGCAAAGGATTTAAGTAAAAATTGTTTTCAATTTTCAATAGCATCTTTCAACTTTATTTGCAAATCGTGCGAAATTATTATTATATATGCTATCAAGTTATTCGACGATTTAAAAACTCCATTATTTTGCACTAAATTACATACTTTGTTAGATGGTCGATATTTGAATTTTTCGTTGTAGTCGATTTCACTTGAAGAAGAAAATGTGTTATTGACAAAAAAAAGGGGGAAGGCCTCTTTTATTGAAAAATTGCAGTAGATGTATTCTTCTCTGTTTTGTAAAAACCGAGGTAACGAGAAAAATACACGAACCTAAATCTCTAGAAAACGACTTAATAAGAGAACACGCTTCGGAATAATAAATGCGCCATATTTATTACATAATGTTTCTTTTAAGCTAAAAAATTCCTACTAATATATCACGTTGAAGCATCATATTTTCTTTGAGTCCTTTAAATAAACGGCGATGTAAAAGAACGAAACAGATCGATAATTTGGTATGGATGAAGTTGCATTTCTCACTTGAATATTCTCCCTAGAGAGACATTAATTTTTGAAAGGCTGGCAATAATGTTTGAAACGACGCGGAACGTTTTGCATTGATCGATGAACAGTCGCATCTCCTTCGTGCCCCGTACGTACAACACGATACGTCGGAAGGAAGCCAAAGTAATCGCAACCGCAAGATAATCTTCTCCATTTCTTACCTTCGCGTTCCCTTACCGAGTCTCGCGGTAGAAAACTGCGTTGTATTGCGTTTCTGCGTGCATACTGTGTTTCGTGACGATTCGTTCTGCGTGCTCGTAACAACAACAACAACAACTTCTTGTTCGTCCCGAGTAACTACATATCTCGATGCGAAAAATTTCGTATCCTATTTGTTTTCTTCCTTTCTACTTTTACTTTCACTGTTATAAATATATTTCGTCTTATCGATACATTTTACGTATATTATTCAAATTTTGTATATTTCATGTGATCTATATATATATATATATTAGAAAAGTATAAGTTGTTATTGTTCCTTGTATATTTGAAAGAAGCGACACAATCAAATTATTTATTACAATAACGATATAGTAAAACTGGCAGCGATTAATAATTTAATCTCGTGTTATTTTATCGAAATCTTTTATTTCGTTATCGTTAATCTTCAATCTGATTATAGATTCTTTCAATTCTAACATACAAGAACGTATATAACGTTGAAAATCGCCACGTGCAAAATATCGTTTACTAACAAACATAGTTAAATAGTTGAAATATCTATTTTCACAGATACTCATAGATGAAATCCTTCTACCGGAATCCTTTCTCCCTCACCTTGACGTCTACGATCCACTACTCTTCCCTCGAACAGCTATTCTATTACGTTGATAATGAGATTTCAAAGCTATCAATTGCCATTATAATCCACCGCCAATATCCTCCCTATATCGCCCAAATAACTAAATAAGTAACTTCCTCCGCGCTTAATCGTGACGTTAAATATTTGCCATCGACGGTTGAGAATTTATTATGCGAAATTCATATCAGTCGATGGCTATGAAATACACTTTTTTTTTAATATTTATACGTTGTATGGTAATTTATCTCGCGATGTTTTACAGGCCGATGACTACAGGCAATTTTCAATTTTAACAGATACATTTAGAAAGTGCATAGATGACAGACACGTTTCGAATAAATAAAAATCCATTCATTTTTATCTCTGATGAAAGCAGCGTCGAACTCGGTTCGAAAAAACAACAATTCGTAACAATTTGTTACGTTCCGTAGCTTAAAATTGTCGTAGCTGAGATTGCAAATTTCTTTACGATATTAAGCGATTCATCTTTGCTATTATTTTTTTATTACACTTCTATTTATAAGTATTAGAACATCTATATAAAATGCGGCAAATCTGAGGAACGATTGGGAAATTATTAAAATCTTTGAAAATTATCGTTTGATTTGAAACCTATAGAGATTGTAGTTATCTTAGTTATCTTGCCTTCCTGTATAACAACGTTCTATTTATACCGCTTTCACAAATTATGATACCAGTGTTTCTTTTCTTTTTTATATTTACTCCTATCTAATTCCACATCTTGATTCCGAATTATGCATCTTAAGAGAGAAGATCAAGTGACGGGCAAGATGCGCGATTGATCGTGTTCCCTTTTCGTGATCCTCGCAAGCAGTTTCTACAAATTTGTGCACTGTTATCTTAGTTTTATCTTACTTTCAATGTATCGATTATAAAACACTTGGCTGATCGAATGCCGAATAAGAACAAAGTATCCAATATCGAAAATTACTCGACACGCACACACCGAGATAAAAATACATAGCCTATTGTAATATTAATTTATACATAAGTGATACATGCTCTTGCTATTGAAAGGTAACTTTTGTCACCATCGATGAATTTATACTGGTGTTAAAATGTTACAGTATCATTTAAATATTGAAGTGAAAGCATAAACACTTACAATATTCATCAAAGCATTGTACCTAGCTTAGTTTGCTATGGAACGAATGAATATTCAAGGAAATCACGAAGCTGGTTAACGTCACCTTGTATGACACACTAGCCCGCAAGCAATCCCGTGTGCATGACTTTTGCGCTATGCATTGCATCTCTGAGAGCCGTAAACCGATCCACCTCGTACTCGCCGATGTTTATTAGTTTTATAGTCGCGACGACGCTTTGTATTTCCGGCAGATTTCTCTCGATCGCAGAATTCTAACCTGTAAATATTCCAACTTGAAGACTAATTTCTTTATTTATCTTTGAAAGTTACGAAATTACGATTGAATTTCCACAAGGAAGATCAGATTGAAATTTCCTGTTTAATATAAGATTTATTAACAGGTGTCTTCTATCTATGATTAAGTAAGATAAAGTGAAGCGTAAAAAGATGTAAAATTCTGTTTCTTTGAATTTGTTGGATCATTTTTGCTTTTCATAAATTGAAACAGAGAAATCGTTCGTGGGATTGCAACGGGTTCGCTAGAGACGACGCGTTGCTTGTTCCAGAACTGATATCGTTCCAGGCAGATCGAAAAGTTTCGTAATCTACAACAATGAACATTTAAAAGAAACGAAAAAAGGTATATAGCGTATAGTATATATTTTAACCTTTTAAATAAACTATTACACGTCGTCTAGCATATGTTTACCTTTCAGTTCGTCCGTTCGTTAATTTGCCGCAAGCAATCTTTTCTCAGCGATCAATCAACAAATAAATAAATTTTACGTAGTATTTCACGAGTGTACAGACATACGTACATACGTATGTGTGGTATTTCTAGGAAACTATGTAGCATTTTTTTGTTTTGATGGAACAATTGTTTTAATAGAAGATATATGCTAGGAAATATATCACTTGCTAAAATGAAATTCGTTCTAAGATCTTTTCAATTAACTCTTTCCATCGATCAAACTGTCTAAGTTAATAGACCATTCCCCAACGTGCTTAAGCGATTATCTGCATTCAATTGTTGGAATAACATAGATAAATAACTTGACTCATACGGAGCGTAATATATCAACCATTTTCTTAAAAAAAAAGCACATTTACGTTTTACGTAGCTCGGTATTTTATTGTCGTTAAATTGTAGTGAAAATTAATAATGCATTAAGCTAAACATAACTATCACGATTATTCTATTCTAAAGATATAATGGCCACGCGTGAAATTATTTTTCGTTCCTACTAAAATCATATATCGTAAATAATATTATTTTACTTTACGTTAGTTTATACTAATTTACAAGTCCTGTCTCGATACAATTGCGAAAATTTGGCAATTAAATATGCTATCACACACGCACAAGCTATAGACAGAAACACACTGTAGTGGCACTTTTTCCCCAATATCTCGGAAATCAAGCTAGTCCACCCTCTATGTGTATAGGAAAGATCGTCCAAAATATCGAATTCTATAACATATGCAAAAATTATCGAATCCGTGGATACAATGTTTCTACAGTTTCACCGTTTATTTTTCTTGCTTAAATTTTTTCAGAATTCTTTCCTCGTCGGTCTAAGCTCCGAGCCTCTGACTGTAGAAAAAATGACTGAATCTGATCTAAAAATTCTCATTAGATGCCTTCTTGTATGGGAAATTTCTCCAATTTTCAAACGGTATCGGATAGTGAATTTGTGTCGTAAGAGTACCTGTAAGAGTATTATGGGGAGGGGGGAGTCTATATATTATTTATCTAATCTTTACGAATACTTAATTCCATCTTCTCGTAAAGAAACATCTTACAAGAATATTTTCAAAGAAATTTATACCTAGCTTACGTTTTTCTCATGCCCAAAACTTGTTTAGTTTCATTGCTAATTTAAATTTAAATTAGTCTAGAAAGTATGTACATACGTGATGTAAATTCCTACGACATATATCTTATAAAGAATTAGCTTTTCTTTATTCATGTATCGTTATTTAGGATTAAATTTTCGCAATACTAAAAGTGTCATTAGATATTCGTTAAACGCTATATTTCAAGATGCAAATATTTTACCCGCTATCTTATTATATCGAACGAACAAAATTTGTTCGAATTTTGTACATTAACTTGGAACAGACAATCCTGGGAAGTTAAAATGACATTTTACCACCAATAGCGCTATATATTTATTACAATTTATTAATCTGTTCTTGATTATTGGACAGCGAATCTTTATACGTTTTGTGATAGTTAAATTTACGTTAGCATCGTTTGGGTCTTCCATCGTCGTTAGCATCAGTTTAGCAAGGCACTGAGATTCCATGAAATTTTGTCGATGGTTACGCGATAAATTTCGCGAAAGCCTACAATAGCTCGGTCTTCTTCGCTGACTTAAATTGTTTTATTTCAGCAAACTGGGAAACAAGTATATAGCAGTGCTTCCTGGAAAATTCTTAATATAATGGAAGGCCATATTTTACAAGTACGATACGAGATAATACTTTGTATACAACGTAGGTGTAATAACCTGTCAACTACTGGGAGGATGGTACAAAGTATAACGTTGAACATAGCAGGTGCAGGACGAGCTGCCTTATAGCTCTTTAACAGTAATGCTCGACGCACGTATTATAACGTCTCAAAACTTTATGGCCTTACGTTTCAAATTTTTTCCATGCGCTTTTTCCGGTACCTCGCCGTTGTTATTTTCACACTTATTTCCCCGATTATTCGTCAGAAACTAACTTGTTCGCGTTTCTACGTCCAAGCTTCAGAAATCATAACTTTGAACTATCTATAATTATACGTGACTCGGTTGTTCATTTATTCGTCCTATATTAAAATGTATATTCGGCCCTTATGACAATTGTTCTATATTCTCATTTCGAATCATTTATTTACTTGGCAAATAATTTTTAAATTCATTCGGATGATCTTTCTTTCTGCAACTATTTTGCAACCATTGCTTTTCCGCTTTCAAGTCGCAAACTAAAAAACTATAATCATTTAGAAATCCCAATTATAAGCGATTAACTCACCATTTGTATCATTTTCATAAATTTGCATACATCATATATCAACACATTACGAATCTATAGCATCGTTAACGATACTCGATTCGTATAAACAAGTGATGGCAGTACCTTGGTTTATATTGTATTAATCGAAGTTCGAAGTGTTTAGTGTCGTACCCTTTCATCGTTCCCTTCAACATTATGCTCGTTATATTCCAGAGACGACGTTACCGAACAGTTAAAAATAAATATGTCGTATCGTTCTATAATCTGAATGCTGTTTTCAAACGTGACGATTGACGTTAAATCGGAATATAGGGCGACAGTCGAACGACGGAATTCAAAGTAGGATGAAACATTATCCGTCATATTGAAAATCGTACAGTGGCATATTATCTTCGGAATCAGATTGATTTCTTAGTTGGAATAAAATCTGTTGGAAGAAATGGGGTGCAATTTTATGTAATTGATTTGGATTATATCGGATTATAGAATTTGATAAATGTCACTTTATACGTCATCGAGCAGTGTTCTACATCCGTGATACCATCTATCGTTCGTACAATTATATCGCTAGGAAATATTACGTTGTAATTGCGAGGCTGTGAGTCAGCCAAGAACGGAATACATCTATAAATATTTTATAAAATCCACAACAAAAATATTTTTTGAAAACTGTACTCGAGCCATTGTGTATATGTATGTATGTTGATGACAAAATTATAGATTCTAAAGAAACAGTGGTTTCATTGGCGCTTCAACAATACGATGCGGCATGCCAACTGGCATTCTTAACGATCCAATTTATACGTAACGTAGCGTTTCTATACGTAGAAGAATATACAGTAAGGAGGAAAAATGTGAAACCACTTAATATTATATGATACCATCACTTTTCTATAACTCGAGACACAATCGTTGATGCGAAATTTTAGCAATTTGCGCTTATTGATTTTGAAAGCGTTCGTATTTTCACCCCTTTCATTTTTCGTCTCTCCTTACCTCGCACAGGCACCAGAACGCGGCAAGGTCTAAAAGTTTCTGCGACCACGTAACAACATCTTTTTTCTAACGGAACTGTCATAGATTTATCGCAAGTTCCTTTGACTTTCGCTGTCAGTGCTCTAAGAAAATATGATTTCTGCTGTTTTAGCTTTATTTCGTTACCAGACGCCTGTAATTCGTTTCTGTGTTAATCTTCAGACTTGTTTATTAACGGAGACAAATTCTTGATTTCCCGTTTAATATCGAAAGCGTCTTCTTAAACGTCAACACCGTTTCTATGGCTACTCTATCAATTGTTTAATTTCTTTATCGTTTCCCTTTACGCAAGAAATGTCAAAAATAGGGATCTAACGTTTTCGCTATACATATATCGATTAATAAACACCTTTTAAACCGTTCGATCATTAAATAGACTGAATACTTGCGTTTATCAAATAGAATACATAAAATATCAGCTGCATAAATTTTCTCAAAGAAATCGAACGGTACAACAAATGCCTCCACTATCGAACCATGACAGTAACTGTTTCTTATCTAGCAATGTGTGATCGTTACAAGAAATTCCTCGATATTCTAAATTTATTTCTTTCGTACCCGGATCTCGAAGCTTTCTGTCAAAAAGCCATGGATACCGATGAAAATATGGCACTTACAATTTCTCCGATAACTCTGTAAGACGAAGGAAATGGCGTTCTCATAAGTCAAGGACAGCTACTCTTTTAACATTGCCGGTAGATCGTTGAAAAGCAGTCGTTTCGCTTGGAATTTCTTCCTTTCCTGGACGCGTCGTATCTCGTTTCGTCTACCACTTTTATTCCATTACATTGCCGCGAGCCTGCACAGGTCACTCGTCGCTTCGAAACACAACCGTCAGGTGTACGCCAATACCAACACCGACTGCGTCAACAAAACAGACACTAACGTCACTAATGATGCTAACCGAGCTAACACCGATGGAATAAGGAACACGAACGGCCAGCGAGACCGATGAAGATGTGTTGCTGAAAGCCCAAGGGTCGTTCCAGCGCACGTTTTATTACTCTACGTGGCTCTGTGTCTTTTCTTCCCGTTGACGCAGCTATCCCCATATCGCTACTTACCTTACCTATCGCGTTATTTCCTTCTTTTTTCTTTTTTTCGCGTTTATGTGCCGTTTAATGTCCACCGATAAACGATGCTTTCACGCACATCGCTCGGATATTTCAAAACTATTATTATTTTAGAGAGCGAGCTTTTTCACTTTTTACAGTCTGCTATTTGCTGGTCTAGAGGATCTCTTTTCTTTGTTTCTTATCGCGTCACAACTCCGTCTATACGAATTCCATTTATTTGGGCGAATGTTAGCTAGTAATTAATTAACAGAATTAAACGAATTCCTGTCAACTGAGTTCATTTATCCGAACTATTATAAACGAAGAATCATAGGTAACTAGAAAAAATTGCTGTTCAAAGTTTTACTGTATACGCTATTTAAACAAAGCTTACGAAATATAGATGTAATATATATACTCTCGTATGACAAAATGTCATTTAATATCTAACCAAGTTGCAATCAATTTCGGCCAAATAAATTATTTAATTCGAAGATGCGATTTATCTAAACGTAAGCTGAAATCTAAAAAATATTAATGAAATTCAGTTACCGTCTGGTTCAAGATTTGATTAATTGATATGCGATTCGTCCAACTTTCGAAGTAAATTCCAGAGTAAAAAAAGCCAACTAAATTTCTTAACTATACGACCAATTCTTTACTGAAGATATTCGACCTTTTTCCTGTGTCATTGAAAGAAATCAACATATTTTTAGGTCCTATTCTTACGAGACTCACACTATATGTATATATGATCGGTTAACGTTCATTATTTCCTCATATTTCGCAATTTGATTTACGCAAAAATCGAATTGGTTAGAATTTGAAAGATGGCTGTTGGCGAGATTAAAAGGCAAAACTAGTTAGGAAGATTCTACGCGAAACATCTGTGATATAGACGCTCACTGATGTATTTGCCACGTAAACAATAATTACCGCATGCAATTAAGAGGATCCTTACTACGCGAAGAGGATGTAGGTGATGGGGTTGGTGATAGTCTGGCAACTTCTCGTTGCATATATAGCGGCGAGGCATCGAAACGGAACGACTGACAGCGCGTGTCGACACGGCAGATGAAGAGATTTCGACTTGGTTACACTCGATCTTGTTACTCTGTGTCAGAGCTGTGAGCTTTCTGGAAAATTTGAGTTAGCCTCGTTACTTAGCGAACGAATTTCAGTCTGTCGGCATTTTCTCTATAATCAGCATACGAGTATAGCAGCCGTGTCATTGAAAAATTAACATGCTGCTGGATAAATTATGAACGAATACGATAAAAAAATTCATATGCCAGATACTTTTCTGACGCAAACGTTTAGGAATTTTATATCTGACACGAAAGTCGGAGAATTCTTAATGCGACTCCGAAATGGAATGATTTCCAATGAGATATACGAAGATTGATAGAACGAGTGGAAAATTTTCGAGTGGTTTAGATTCATCTATCGATACTTTGTAAGTGGTATAGCTGGATAATTGACGTTAACCGCGTATAAGATAAGCTTCAAGTATTTTTAATATTAATCATATTACAGTTGCGAGATTTCATAGACAATTTAAGGAATTGAAATATCATTGTATAGAAATGTTCTGCTAATTTTCAAGTAATTATTTGCTCTCTTTTAATAATAAAAATTCACTTTCAAAGCAAATGATCCGTATTAAGCGACACAAAGCATTTGTGCTTTTGCCATAGAAGTTAATAAATACACGAGTACAGCATTCGTTTCGTCGATTAAAGCTTGCAGTATAATATTTCTTGGTTTCTTTCTTAGCGAAAGTAATAGTACCATCCTGATCTTGCCAATAATTATTGTACATTCAATGATCAATAGTAAGTTATTAGAAATTCTAATTTTTAAAATTACGTTACAGATTCTTCGGTTTTTACATTTTCGTCTCTTTTTTTTCTGAAATGTGCTATGTCTTACAGGATTTTCCTCTTACTACTTGTTCCCACTCTGCTGTATTGATCATGTAATATCTACCTAGGCATGCATGTATATACATACACCGTATCCCTATTCCATTATCTATTTCTGCAAGACCAAAATTCCACCGCATAATCTCGCCTAGTTCTCAAGTCAAAGTTATATATACATATAACTAGACATTGATTTTTATCATATTTTAAATTTTGTCCTCGGTGACATTATTTTCTTATCGTGTTTTCGCATTTATACATGTATATTTGTGTCTAGCGTTTGTTCAGTCTGGAATTAAATGCTGTTTGCGTATACAATAAAGTCTTTGCCTCTATTTGTTTTATCCGAGCAATTCGGTCTTAACATTTATCATCCCAAATACAAAATGCAAATCAATACCCGCGTAAACACAAAAATAGAATGAATGAAATCTTCTGTAATGAAATGATATTAACGACAACAAAAATGAACCGAATCTGACAGATAGTGCGCAACTGTGAGATCAAAATTCATAAATACGGTTCACGATTTCGTGATTTCGCAACTCCGTATTTTTCGAAACATTTCGAAACCAGCAAAACGACGATCTATATCCTTCTAATTTCACGTGGCTCCTACTTTATCGCGCTTGCATTACAAATATACATTTACTTCGGTTAAAAAACGGCTGACACGTCACGAATGTCAAAACTGATCCATTTCACGTAGAAAGCCCTATTTACGATTTCTTTGTCTTTCGTACGGTAGATTTTTAGAAATTACGATCGAAATATCTTTTTCGAACGCAAGTTATGCTTTCCGTAATACCAAGAATTAATGCTTTCCAGCTAAAATATAGGTATGGAAAATATAGTATGGCCAAAATTAACTCGTGATTAATTCAACTGAAAACTATAATAGTCACTCACCGATACATATAGCGTCAGCTTTCAGAGCTAAAAATTTTTGTCACGTCTCCCTTCCCAAAATCGCTTCATGTATCACTCTGAAAGAGAGAAAAGAGGGAGCTGGCCTTGGGGGAAGCGGAAGAAGAGTGGTAAAAGAGAAAAGAATTCTATCGGTTGCGACGAAATTGAATGCGATCGATGGAAAATCGCCGTCCAGAGAAATATTGCTCGATTAACCGTTAATGATTTCGGTTTCACGCAGAAGCCACCCTCGAATAGGTACTTTGCTCGTGAACTTTAACTGCACCGCGTCGTCCCTTAAGCTGTAAAAGGTGCATCGGCCGGAAAGGAATTCGTGGAAGAAACGATTTCCCTTGATATGAAAATCGTTCGACCGAGCAGGATTTGCTAGCGAGGAACATATAACGTATTGTACGAATGTGCGCTGAAGAAACGCGGGAGTACATAACGTGTCACGTGTAGCGTTCCGCATGTTCGGTCTGCTCGCGTACTTAACGGCAGAAAGAAATCTTGTACCTATGTATGCCCGACGATTGCCAAAAGGGTCGGGGCAAAACGCACTCAAATCGATTTTACACGAATTCCTCGTGTCATATAGCCGAGGGATGAAAGGGACAATGTTGAAAATCGGACGAACTTCTATAGTTATTCGGATTGAGAAATTCTTTCGCAGCGTAATTCTACGCATTCTAAGAAATCAGGGACTAATGGATAATTTGTGTGGGGCAATTTGTAAGGAAGAAATTATAAAGAAGCGTTACCTTTATAACAACTGAGATACAAATTATTACGATGATTTTACTCACCTAATTACTATTCGTTATTCTCGTTTTGTTTGCAAAATGTTTCGATATAATCTGTGAATCCAATATAATTAATAAAAAAATTATATTATACAAAAGATTATTTTCTCAGATTATTTCCCAGATTAGTGTTATACGAATACGTATGTATGTATATTTGGAGGGCTGAGAATCAGAATGTTGTTATCAATCAATTCGCTGTTCCGTTTCATGAAATAACGCTTTGCGTTTATTCTCATAAAAGATTCATTTGTTTAAACCACGAAAGTGTATTGCGACAGAGAAGGAAATTATAACTTAATCAATTGTGAAATTGAAGGAATAACGTTTTTAACGATTGGAATATGTGACTAAATCCGAACTCTCAAAATCTTTACTTACACCATTGTGGTTCCGAGTATCATTTTATCTCGAAAAATGTCGAAAATCGTATTATACGTGTGTGTGATGTATCGTAATTTTGTAAAACTCCCCAAAAATTACATTATACGTACACATATTCTCTTATCTCTTGTCTAAAAATTATCGTCGATATGATGCGTACCTGTGTGTTTACATCATACGTGTATGTATGTACATCGGATAGTAAATAATTCAGAAAACATAGGCGGTGTGAAAAAGGAAATTGAGGCCGCGGTTTATGCATCAAATGCCTATTTTCTAACGCTTTTCGAGTCGGATCGCTGAACTTGAAAAGGGCCCGCTGTCACGAACCAGGTGACAGCGCCTTGAAAACCCAAGTGGCCAAAATAAATAGACCGACACGGGCCGGGAAACGTGAGGTCGTTTCTGGTGCATGAAAGTGTAAACCCAGGTAACAAAGTGTGTCTCGGCACGAAATGCAATCTGTTACAAGTATCACATGCTGTTTCTTTGCCAACACATCCTGCCAGCAATAAACGAGAAACGCGGTGACAAGTGATATCGTTTATACGCGTGTTCTTCTGCATTAGACGAGATATCACGGATAATCGATCGACTCTAGGTTTCATCCTATTATTTTATTCGACGTTACGCTAGTTTTCTCGGATTCTTCGCGTTACCCGTTCAGAATTAGCAAATCTCGACCCGCGCGCACGTTACGATTGTATTTTGCTTACGGATTTTCCGTCTCTGTTTTCCCATGGAAATAGAGAGCTTTATATTTTTTTCCAACGTCCGTTAGATTTTTTTTTAGCTTTGTTCGCGTGCACTGCGTTTGGATAGAATATCAATAGAACCATCGCAAAGTAGATAACCGATTGTTTTGAAACTTGACAAATAGAAAAATTTGAATTGCGATTTTATTTTTTACATGCGAATTGCTAAATGTTATATCGCGGAATAAAAAGTTGCAGATAAAACTATGCGTATAGAATTCTTTCTATTTGAAAAATTCCATTTTGGATATCGGTATTCTAAAGCATCTTTTGTTCGCTGAATTTTCATCGTTTGCTGTTTTTAACAATTGGAATTTATTAGTATAAAAATTCGAATTACATTCATCTACTTGAGGATCCGAGCCGTTAAATTTCGCCCCTGGAGCTGAATGGCGAATCGGTTAAACGTTTTACCAAATCGTAGAATATTATACAACACGAAAAACTAGCAATCGAAAATTACGAGAAATTTTTTAAGGAACAAGCATTTTCTATCTTTTGCTGTTTTCAGCGATGCTCGATAAATTAATATTACGTTTTAACATTTTTTAAGCCTCTCCAATTATAGCGCAATGAGCGATCGATCAAAGATTTGAAATATCGTCGATTTAGGAAATTACAAAGCACATATTTGGTAGCGGCGTTAGTAGTGTTAGGGAATAATTGTGTCGCACATATGTTTCAGAGAGACAAACAAAGCTCTTTGTTTTCCCGTTTCTCTTTCCAGGTACAACGAGTTTTCAACGAGTCACAATCGCACACACGAAACTCGTGCAATTAGTTTTTTACTTATCGTCGACAATGTTTCTCTTTTCGTACTCTAGAATATGGAACGCATTTCTGTAATTCACCTATTAGCCCCATGTATTTTTCCTTATCGTTCTCTTTACTTATCGTTCTTTTTACTTATCTAATGTATTCGACCTGCTAGTAATTGTACAAATCGTATTTGGACTAATATATATCTGGCCCGTAACAGTGCGCCTAACGTTGCTTAAAATAAAACGAAATTCTCTCGTTGCTTATGGTTTAAGTAATTTTTTATCCTACGTAACATACCTATCCTATCTCTTCTAATTTTAATTTTTATTTTTAACGCGAAAAGCGAAATAACACGTAATTACAATTTACGTAGCTTGAAAATAAAAAGGACGCGAAATATTTGGTAAGAGTATTCTTTTCATCGGAACGGTTCTTCTCTGTTCAAAAATTAATATTTAACGTAATTATACCTAAAACGCGTCAAATAATAGATGAAATTTTGATACGTGACTTTGCTTTCACCTACTATTTATACTTAATACGAGGATCATCGAAGAAAGTTTCTGATTTTTCATTAATCTGATTTAGTCTCTCTTTGAATAAAACGATATTTAAAATATAACCATAATATTCGCTTAATTTACGCCAATAAGGTATCTATTTTTGGTATTATCGTTGAATTTTTGTAAATTCGTATTTTGCTCGCATACCAGTTTCTAAAAATCGTTTTGGAGACCACAGTTTAGCCAGGTCTAGTCTACGGTAAACGGTTTGCTTCGAAGCGTTTCACTTAACCTACTTACCACCTTTCAGTCTCTTCCGACACAACGTTTCTTTAGATTTCCCAATTTTTGAAACAACAGAAAGAAATTTTTAATTCCACGCGTTATCTCCTTCCACGTTATTTTGCTCGATATTAGTTCTTTTCCCCTCGAAAGAGCACAATTGTCTCGAGGACCCGTTAACCTTCGCCTTAACTATTAAGCTGGAATGGAAATACATTAATGCAATCTATGCCGAGATTTTAAAATACTTTCATAAAGAATCTAAGCTTGACATATTTACAAGTTATAATTACTTCGATCTAATCGAAGATTCGTATTATATTTAAATATGAAAGTTAACGCCGTGTCAACTGCACGATTACTAAGAGCGTTGTATTACTTTGTCAATCGTGTAGCTTACGGTGAACTCGAATATCATTAAACAGAAGTTGTATTTTGTATTTGCTGCACGCTATTACATCGATTAAACGTTACGTGGATTGTTTGTAAACATAGAGACATAAAGATAGAGTAGAGAAAACGCTCGTTCCAAATCGATGTTAGGTTTTTATGTTTACTGCACGACTAAGCAGCCAGCGTTATACATATATTAATCGAGGTTCAGATATAACGTATATTTATAACATTTCAAGCAGATATTTCAGCGTGTAAACGATTGTCGTTGTTAAGCTGATAAGTAAAAGTTTGGATATGGAACATGGTGATTGTAAAAATTTCACAAGCCTACTACGCTTATCCGTTGCTAGCCGCGTAACTCACGCCGATCGTTACCTTTCGGTAACACGCCCGTGTCCTGGGTATCGCGTTGACAACAAATCGAGCAGAGATTCTATTTTCATGTTTGGCTGTACGATCCGGCGAGCCATTCTCCGGACGGAACGAGTTTCGAATGAGTTACCGTTACGCGCATTAAGCCCGCTACGAATAGGAGAGAGGCGGCTGGAGAACCGCCGGTGAAGAGAGAAGCCGGAGGGACGCGAGTTACTGGAAGCGAGCGTGAAGTGATTTCAGAGGGTCGAGATATTTCAGGCTGCAGGAACGGTGAAATAAAGCGGCCGCGTGTTGTGCTGTTCATGGCTCGTTATTATGCTATATGCCATGTCCTCGCAGCTACTAAGGTCCTTGTCGTAATGGAAATGTGAAGAGAGACGACGCGGCGCGGCGCGCAGCTCCCCGGCGAACTTACGAGCAAGGAAGATAAATGCGAGGATGAAAGGGACGCTGTTGTCGCGATACGGCCAACCAAACGAAGCTTTAAACGCTGTTCAAGCCACGTGACAACGAGACGTAACAGGGAATTTATCGAAGTACAGATTGAATAAAATCGGACCAGTTAAAATGGTTAACTGTATAAGTACTGTGCGAACAAAATACGATTGTGATCGAAAAATCATAATATTAAAAATGATAAATGACGAAAGCGTTGATATTCACGCAAATGTAATTTTTTTTTTTTATCTCTGATGGAAAGCTTCTTCGCCTTTGGAATATCCAATATTTACCGTTCAGTTCTTCAACTATACGTGTACGTTATTCAACCTTACGAGCCTCGAACGAAATTTATATACGCGATGGAAATTAAAGTATACGTGAAACGACATTGTATCGATTTACGATCTATTAAAAGTATACTCCTACTACTAACGATATTTACGTATGTATATCTATCGAGTACGCGATAATGTCGTAAATAAATTCAGAATGGAAGAACGGAAACTCGACAATTCTTTTTCCTTTTCGAAAGAAATGTTATTTGCGAAGCGAGCGCGCGTTATATCGTAGCTGTGTATGTACCAACGCGTGCAAAAACTATATAGATACCTTTCGAAATACCTTAAAGACCATCGAAACTTTAAAAGAGTCGGTATTTTACGGTGATTTGCCGAGGAAATCGGCCCGAGCGATTACGCAGTTTGCGCCTCTATCATTGCTAAGCGGAAAATGAAAAAGATGAGAATGGGCGAGTCGACTGGAGAATGCGTAACTTTGTCTCCATTATCGTTGCTCTGCCGCAGGGTTGGGCAAGGAAGTCCGAAGAAGAAAATACTCGGCAACTCGGGGATCGAGCCGTGCATATTTGCTAGCAGCTGGCATAAAGAGGCCGAGATACTGTCGTCATAAATAGGAATGTAAGCACCCACGGGACTAAGCAGACGAAATTCTTATTATTTTGCGGCATTATAAAGGGGAAGGAAGCGCGACGTCGACGTCGACGTCGGCACTCCGCTGATTTCTACCCATTCCCACGAAAATAATCTCGCGGAAGCACGCAAATCTGATTTTCTTGCATTCCCTTCCCTAAAATTTCCGAGCTCTCTCCTTATCTTCTCTTGGTTTATTTCGCTCGTTAACGCGAGATCCAACGTATTTACCGATTCATACGAACATCTATTAAACGTTTCGGAAGAATTTAGCCTGTCGTTTAGTTTCACGTTTGTTTTTTTTTTTTTTTTTTTTTACCTTATTAGAACAATTGTAATTAGTTTTCTAACGTATAATTCCTATAAGCAAAATTTATCAAATTTCAAATCAAATATAAATTTTATTTCACCAAGAAATTAATTAATATCGTAGCGTTAAATATCGTTGTAGCAATATTTAAATATTTTATCGAGTGATTATGAAATAATTGTCGATAATACGAATATAAGTCAATTTCGTATAAATTAATTTAACTAAGAAAAAATTGAAATTCTTTCCGTTAACTTTACTCCGTTAGCTTTTGTTATTTTTACTGTTAATCGTGAAAAATCGAATAGAAAACGTTTTATCAAATTATCAGTCCGTTAACGTTCGATTTTTTTTATTTTTAGATGTGAAGTAATTTATGCGATTAGTTTTATTAACAATTTACCACACGTTCTTTTTCATGCTAGGCATTAAATGAAACATTCATCGTCGCTTTTTTCTTTGTCTTTCGATTCATGGAATCGATCGGTACGACCTCCGATTGGACCACTTAAAAATAATTTACCAAAAATTAATCCATGAACCTTCGACCATAAATCTTTACGTATACTTTTGGCAAAAGGGGAAGTTTATTTCTATTTCATATCTGTTTCTCTCAATTTACATGGCAAAGTTCATTGCACTGGAGGGAAAGAAGGGGAAGAACGGGCAAGAACGGGCAAGAACGGGAAAGAACGGGAAAGAACGAGCAAGAATGCGAAAGCCAATGGGATTGAATAAGTGACGAATATTTAACGTCGACCTTCGCTCGGTCCATTACTTTTCCCATTTACGGGCATTAATTGCTTCACTCGGAAGTACGTTTTCCAATTAAGCGAAAAGCCATTGACTAAACACAACCGGCAATGGAAATGTTTCTTACGCAATTAACGTTACGTGAACTGTTTGCAGAAACTTCCGAAAGAGTCTGAAGGGGTTAATAACACCTTGTTTCCGTGAAATCTGATGCTTTCTATTTCAGCTTGTGTATGTTAAGATGTGATTGCCGTGTACGTGCCGTGAATCTTAGATTTTAAAAAATTCATCGACTCCTTTTTATACGTGTACGTATAGAAATATATATAGAGACGTAAACACGGATGGAAAAGGATATCTTCCGTAATTGCAAAGGGAACTTCAACGTGTGTGCGAATTACGTAAATCTTTTCGTACGAACAAGCAACCGTTGATGACTTTGCAGAAGAGAACGACGAAGGGGAAGAAACGTCACTTGCAACGAACACGCTGCACCACTTTTATTCGATTAACGCTTTAAATGTAATACAAATTAGAAAAGGAAATGCACGGTTCGAAAGTAATGTAAACGATTCGTAGCATTGATGGCGATTTAAATAGCACTTTTATTATTAGTTACTACCGTCGCCTTGTTCCGCTTCTTTTTCCCGCGCCCAATAAACGTACAAGCGTTTCATTAATATTTCGTTCAGTGAGAATGAAAATTCTATAAAAAATGACAACTAGTTTTTGCATCGCTTTGATTGTGAAAACTGACTTGGAGCGCTACTATTATTATAAACATAATCGATATATGTTTTATTAAATTACAATTAAATATATATCAGACAAATATATAATGACAACGATTTATATCGATATTGAGAATGTAAACTTCGTTGCGCGATATTAAATCAAATATTCTTATATCTAAAAATGAACGAATCGAGTAATTTTCAAAATAAAATTTGTTAAAATATTTAGTAATAGTCATTTATGTTACATATTTTTGCGTTATATCTTTCATATCGCAAATTATATAGCCAAACATAATCTAAAATTAATTTTTGGTAACTCTTTGGTTTTAAATAAAGTGACATGTAAAATTGATATTTATTGTACAAAATATCGAGCGTTTTGAATGAGATACCGTATCTTTATCAATAATTTTGCATATTTTGACACGTTAAAAGCTTTCATTGTTTCGCTCTGATATAGGCAAAAACGTTTCTCCCGTGAGATATACGATGCTAGTTTATTACATTTTCTGCACTTTAACGAGAACACTTATTCACTTGTCAGTTAACAAAGTCTGTACATCACTGGCACCGAAAATATGTTAAATTACTTCACACACGTGACATGTAGCGGTAGTTCATTCGAATCGATGTGGCCATATTCGCTATTTTATAGAAAACCATCGAGATCTTTTTGTCCAGTTTATTAATACAGTAATATCCAATTTTCCGAATAAGACATTTTTTTACAAAACAAAATTTAATTCAAATCGTCATTTTTTGTTAAACGTGTGCGTGTTAAATATTAACAAAAGATTCTCAGTATCTTTTTATACCAGATGAAAAAGAACGTTTGGAACGTAAAATGATACAAGTGAAATGTGTATAACTCTCCTCCTACTTTCGTGTATTTTACGCACGAAATGATATTGATACTTATCAATTGTCTGCATTGTAAGGAAAATAGGGAAAAATCGTATTACGTTTGCAATGTTTTATTACTATCCTATTTTATTGAACGTATGTTTCGACGTATCGATCGACTCGTGGACCAAAGTGTATGAAATTACTCGAGACATTGTTCTTGACAAATACTTTTCTGAATCACCTGAAAACTCATAAAGTCTACTTTATTCTACGTGATTGCTCGATGTTTACTCGTGTTCCATGCTCTATCCGGTAGAAAAAGCAGAATTCCAAGTAATCTCTATAAAGGAAATAACCTGATTGATAGAAATAAGTGAAAAGCAAGAAAAAGAGCGGATTTCCAACTACATGAACGTATTCTTTAGGGGATGCGATCTAAAACGACGCTGGCATCGGTAACCATTTCGAGACAGCCGATCTATCAAACCGGCCTAGATCGAGACTTTTAATACGCTCGAATTTCCCGCGAGAGTTACCCCCCGCAAGCAGCTTGGATGGATAGGCACGTACAATGGAATTATGGTTCCCCTATGTTCCCATTACTATGCCATCTACGTTATGCGTTCTATGGTTGTGGTTGCTCTCCTTTCGATGCCCTTAACGACTCCCTTCGCTGTTTTATGCCCTTCGCAAATAATCTCCGTGTAACTGGTCGTGTATCCGCCTAGGGAGTGAATGACCTTTGATCGATGATATTTCCTCCTAATGCACGATACGAATGAATCGCGTAGGCCGTGCTCGAGTTTACAGACCATTTTGTTAGCATTATTCCGAATCCTTACTAACTTCGTATTAACTTCGTAGCGTTCGCTTCGTACAGGCATTTCAATTGATTTTGCCCAATTTTAACGCGTTGTTCGATTTAAAGAAAAATTTCAACACCATTAGTCGTTACTGTATGTCAAATAAAAATTTTCACGATCATTGAATTTGATCAATTTCTCAACTAAAAGGATCGATATCTACCGTCAATGCGATATTTATTGATAAACGTGTCGTTTGTTTAATTAGATCCTTGATCGGACGTAATCAGAAATATCGGTCGATTTTGATCTATTGTAGATAGATATTTGGAAGAAAATATGTCAATTTTACAGTAGTTATATTTAATTAATTGACCCGAATGTTCCTCGTAACTAAAGTTAGAGTATCGAATACAAAAATTTAAACGATGTTTCGCCCTTTTCCTTCCTCAGGCTGGAACGCGATGTAGCGAAATGTATTATTGACGAGTTTATAATTAAAACATATATAGTCTTAGGTTTAAACTAAATCTAACCGTAATATGATTGATGCCACAAAAATCGTTAATATCATACCGTGGAACGTAATTTGCAAATTGTACAACTAGGTTGTAGACGCACGGCCTGATATTTGTGTTTCCATGAAATTCTAATGAAGGCTTTAAGATTAATTGACGGAAGAACATGACAGACTGTCCTATTTCATATTCTCTGGAAACAATCCAGCAGTAAGTTTAGAACGGGTAGTCGCATTACCTTTATGAAAGCTTATTGCATCTTTGACCATTCTATTTTGACCGAAGGTTGCTCACTGATTTTTTACATTATATTTCGCGTCTGTTACATGCTCGCATAGATCGACGACAACGATCGATCTTCAAGCAGTACTTAACTGAAAAGCTTTGCATGTTTAGGTAGGTATCGAATGGCAAACTAACCGAGCAGCGATGACCGGGTTATTTCTGATCCATACCCTTAAATATCCAGTACCGACTGCAAGAGGCCATATTCGACACCATGTTCGACTAATATGCAAATTAAGCAAACGCTAAAATATTTCACAAGGTGTGCGAGTTTTACTATTTTCAGAACATGAAACTTCACGAAAAAGAACTTAGTTTCTAGTCGAAAATATAATTAATTTGCCGAAAAATGCGACGAACACGTAGCTCATCAGAATGAGAATATTGGATGGCTAATAACAAGTATCAATATATCAGTAATTTCTGGTAATTTTGATCTATATTTTATTCGAATCGTTGCTTTAGCGAAACGTTAATCCTTCGACTTTTCTTATTTTTTTAGATCCGAATTTCAAGGAACCAATTACCAATGTAACTGCACCGGTTGGAAGGGAGGCAATTTTATCTTGCGTGGTTCAAGATTTAGCAGAATACAAAGTGAGTCTCTAAATACAATTGATTCTACGTATTCTTCTATTACTTTATAACGAATTTGTACTAAACAAGACAATCGTTTCGAAGATTGCTTTTTTGAGAAATTTATCAAACTTATTCTCTAGCGTATGAAATTTGTTTTTTTAACCGCTAGCACATTCAGAACAATATCAATTATCAACAGAAGAGAAATTTACTTAATTTTCTATAACATAACGTTACAACTTTTCAATCTTTTGAATTTGATAGCAAATCGATACTAAAATTTACTAAAATTTGTTCAGAATGCTGCTTTGTTTCTCGTTGCGTGCACGCGTATCTTATGGCAAGGTTGGGCGAACGACTCACGAATAAGTACGGAAAAAATTGCCGTGAAATTTCTGGCTGGCCGTTTTGTCTCCGCGTATGTCCTTCGAGATAGCGGATATCTAAATTGCTTTAAGTTACCTTAAATGGCAGCATAGTTTCGACGCTGATAATGCCCTTTATCAACCAAATGCCGCCTGAAAAATTATCAACGAGGCTAAAAACTATCACTACGTTCTTGGTCGAAACGTACTTAACCAGCTTGATAACCATTAATTTAACAATAAAAAAAAAATTAATTTGTTACATTTCTTTCTTCATTTCGGTAATGGTTATCAAGCCATGGCTCTTTTAAATAATAAAAGAAACTTTAGCCGTTCGATGAATTTCGATCGACTACTTAGGAAAATTAAATTTCTGCCAGTGTCTAACTTATACATACCGTATTGTTCGACGGAAAATTTGTAGCGCGACCTAAAATAAGAAGGAACGGTGCAACAATGCAGCTAAACTTCCGTAATCTAGCAAAGAGCAATCCAAGTTTCAAGCGGTCATGGAAATCAAGCGGGAACCGCAACTCCGTCGAGTTGAACCGTCGGCCCGTTCGCGTTAATGGCAGCGCCAACCTATCATTGCCAAAGATATTCGAAGATCCGTAATTTATAGATGGCCGTTAATCCGGATTGGCAGTCTCAGCCAGGCTCGGGTTAACTAAGGCCGACTAGTTGTGTTCCCGAAACGGCAAACACTCGAATCTTATCGGATTCCATCGAGACGGTATTCTTGCCCTTTCGTATCCCATCTTATAATTAGCAGCCGTTACTGCCGACGAACATTTTCGTTCGAGCCACTCGAGTCGATTCGATCGGCCCTCGAAATTCCATACGATATAGACCGAGCGAGATCGACGTCTGCCTGTCTACTTGCAACTTTCCAACCGACGGCGACGACGACAACGACGAGTATTCCTTTTTATCCGTCCACGTAATTTTGTTAATTAATTAACTAACTGCTTCGCTTTGGCGAGCAAGAGGCAGACCCTTGAACCTTGAAAGATAGTCGGAGATAGAAGGACAAGAGGTGGAAAAAGCGATGAAGAAACAGAGAGAAATTCACTTAACTTTTTCGTGACCGTTTAACGAGGTCAACGGGTTAAACAACCTTTCTGGATGTCTATGCTCTAGATTGCTTTTTGCTTCCGAGTACTTTTAGTAATACCTGTCTCGACCATCCGCTGGCCAGACGAGTCCCGACTACGTTTGAAAATATCAGTAGCCGGTTTTAAGTAACGGACTTCGATTCAAGCGAGATGAAATATCGAGGAAATGGCGAAAATCCGTTACCGCGAAGTCTTCTCGATTTCTTGTCTTGGCTCTTGGCCGATTCCTTTCCCCGGTGGACACCGCTGGAGTTGCTTCCAGAAACAATTACGTTTCATAAAGAGTCGGAACATTTCATTTTAAAAATGACATCGACTTTCAGTGTAAAACGTTAATTGGCTTTATTTTAAAAGGGACAAGAAAAAGTTTCCTTGCGATGAATCTCGTTCGGCAAAAGGGGAGTCCGGATGGAAAATTACGAATGCTTGGCTTCCTTTGGTAACGCTATAAAGCCTCAGACACGCGTGGCATGCTGTAAAAGTGGTTCAGTTAATTTAAGGAAAACTCCGTTCCAAGAAATGTTTGACCCGTTGAATACCTCTTTTATATCACGTTTTTCTTTGCTTGGTCGCGCAAAGTAAGAGGCCAACCACGATTTAAATTTGCATATGGAAAATCGGGCGCGGGGCCTCGGAAAATATTTGTTCCGGTGTTTTTTGATATACGTACGTTTGAAATTTGAAACGCTACGACACCGTTCCCCAGAGGTGTATATTTCTCTTAAATGCTGTTATCGTCCGATTTTCTCTCAAATGTTTTTCACCTGGCACACAGTTCTCCGTGATTTCAAACAATTTCATATTCCATTTAATACAGATATAACAAAGTTATTATAAAATTCCACTGTAAAACGAAAATTACCTAAAATATTCACGCGAGTCTCTCTTCTACAATCGGACATTCGCTGTAACTAACTTGCCTTTTACACCAGACGCTATAAAGCCGACTAATACGATCTCCAGCTGTTTCAACTAGTTTCACATATTGTACGAAAGCTCCATCATCGCGTTTCCACGTTTAAAGCAAACGCGTTAAATTCGTGGTGCGAAACGAGTCTTGCACAAATTCGCTTTTTGAAAACAGCTTCTATTCTTTCAAACGATGTAGTATCTTCCTTCGTAAAGTACTATAGTTTGCAACGTATATAGAAGTCGTATATAGAAGTCGAACGTAGAAGAGTACGTCATATTTTACGTTTGCACGTCGATTTCATTTGGTAGATTATAGTAAGAGGGAAAGATATCGTAGGGTATTCATCCGATCGAGTCGCGTTGCATGAAATTCAAATGGATGTATTTAGAAAGGTCGGCAGTCTAACCTGCAAACGGCGTTACATTCTTCTGGACGAGAGGAATAGGTTATCGTGGCTAAGGGATGAGACATTGTAAAGGGGAGGAGGAGGAGCTAGGTTGGAATAATCGCGCCGTTTATAAGCCGCGCCGGTGCGTCCCTCGGTCTTCCGGTTATGCATTAAGATGACGGATAACGGTTGCAACTATGCCGGAAATCTGGCAGCATCACGATCTACAGATAACAACGCCTCTCTAGTATCATTTCGTCCATATATATATAGGTGTAATACGTGATGAAAATGATAGCAATTGCAGTTAAACATCGATCGCGATCGTCTCTAATCGATATCGCAGATCAAAAACTAAAGTATTGAAAACGTTAACGTTTTAACTAGTTTACATCGCATTCGTCATAGCTATTCGTTAGAGCATCGTACGTACCTTGAACATAAAGTTTTCCACATAAGTTAATTGCCTACACACTACCGTTATAAAATTGTCAAAGTTTGCTACACCGAATTTAAGCTTTAAATCGTACATTCCCATTTCCATGATATTAATATTTATCGATTTTCATAAACAGTCGCTGTACATCATCTTCGGAATGAAACAAATAACAGCGCGGATTTAACATTCTCTTCTTCGTTTTATAGAGGATCTCGAGTTGCATCGATCGATGTATTAAAAAATATATTATTCCATTAAAAAAAAAAAAAAAAAAAAGACAAGGAGCGATCTTTATGTGCTCGCTTACAGAGAAACTAACAACATCGAAATATGACTGCAGCCCCTCCTCCCCGCCCTCGAGCCATTCAACTTTTATTCGACTGGAACATTTCCCGATAGAATCAACGGTATCGAAAATATTTCAACTCTTCGGTGACTCGCTATTTGGAGAACGACGATATACATATTCGTATAACGAGGTGTCATTTTTTTACAAATTATTTTATCGTAATTTCTCTATTCGAGAAATAATTGCTTTTAAATGTTCTCGGTGTCAATGCTGCGTGATTTTTTAACTTTTCACTCTTCGATGCAGTAGAATACGTTTCAGATTGGATTCTACCTACATTTTTCTCCCCAATCACGTGAAAATGCATTCACACGATGGTTCGAGCGCAATTCATGCGTTTGAAATGGAAAAAATTTTTATTTCATCTAACGAAAGAGCTTCGATGCATACAGACCAAACTACTCTTTTTCTCTAACACTAGGTTCCCGAATGGTTCGCTCATAAGCAGTCATTTATCGATGGAACACGGTGTACGATGGAACCTCGTAGCAGCCTGTGTAATCGTCCTTCTCCAAATAGTCTTCAAATTATTCGAAATATATCGAAGAACGATTCGGAAATCGATTTCGGTATTATTCGTTTCTGCATTCGAATAAGTTATTCGATACTACGTCGGATTTAGAAAATTCAAACGTCATAATTGTCTCAAATAAATGTCAATTCTGTGAATCAAAAAACAGAAGAAGACGACGATGTTACAAATATTATTTAGAAAATTTAGCATTCCTATGTACTTTGTACATTACTGTACGTATATGTGTAAGCTGCTATTGCGACAGCTATCGGTCACGATAGGTGTATAAATATGTATACAGAGCCGGGATAACTCGGAAATACGACAACTGTTAAATGAAAATTGAAAACGCGATTAAAATGAAAGTCGATTATTTCGTTAGTGCGCCATTTCCATCAAATACGGATGCTATAATCGAAATCGGGAAATATGCGTTCAAGTTGACCGGAAACTATTTTAAACGGTTATCCGGTTTAACAGTTTGTGCGTTTAATCCAGCAGAGGCGGAGGAGTGTCATTATATAACGGCACGATAGATCGAGCTAGAGAAATGATTGAATTGAGTGAGAGGGTCTCGGATTAACAGATGCATCACTGCTTACAGAGAGCCATGATTAATCCGTGGCCCGAAAACCAATGAATGGAATGGCCTTCGGGGTGAGCTAGAACGAAGACGATGTTTGCAAATAGGGATTGATTTGGGGCAATCTGATGCGTCGTAAACCGACAATAGAATCTACGGTACAGATCTAGTTCTGAATCGATTACGATCGAATTAACCAAACATCGAAAAAAAAAAAAAAATCCGCACACTACGACCGTTGCACAAACGTTACGCGCAATTGTAAAAGGAAATGTGATTCCTTCCGACAATTTGATTATATACACGGTAATGATTCGACCGAATAAAAATAGAGAAACAAATGAATCGTATTTGGGAATTTTAATCGAAAATTTATTTAAATTCCCTACTGAAGCGTTCGTTTGCGCGAAATCATTGCCAAGGAAAAGGATTTATCGAGTTGGTTGAATTTCAAGCAAAGTATCTTAAATATCAAATTCCTTTCGATCATAGACGTATGCGCAACTTTGAAATATAGCCTCGATCATTTTATGAAAGCTTTTTAACTTATTTTCTTCCCGCTTGATTCGTAACCAAAATATTAGAGAAAAATAACTATGACGCTTACAAAGTGATACATCACTTTTTTTAGACTACGGTTATAAATGTCGCTTTAATACGTACGTTTCTTGCATCGATTCTCCCATTAGACTGATTTTTAATCGTTTCGCTCGATATATTTCCATTAACCACAACTATAAATTTTCCACCAGCTTAAATGTCTTTTTAATGGTAAAACTTCTTCAAGGTTAATTCAGGTTAAAGCGGGTTACACGAGAAACAATTAAAAACATGAAAAACGCTCGCTCTTCAGACTTTATTAGAAAAATAAAATAATGGAAACGATGTAAGAACGATAAATAGCGATAAATCAACTAAATCCTCCGATGTATTGTGATAACGGTCAGGCGGTTTCGTGTAGATTATTTCAATTTCATCATTTACGCCACGTGTAACAACAAATGTAAATTGGATAAAACTTTAAAACAAGTTACAGATAACTACCATAAATCCAACAATCGTCAAATACTCGTCCATAGGTTATTTATCTTCGTATTAATCGCTGCCAAAAATCACGCAAAGCCAACTGAAATAACTTAAAAGTATCATAACCTACGAATAAATATAGATAAATAGAAATAAATATTAAACACATGAACTAGAAAAACCAGTACTCGGAAGGGTTCCGAAAAGGAAGAATAACGAAAATTGCTTCCATCGACTTGTTACTCATGATCGGAAGAAAGCGTCGTTGAAGCGAACGAAATCCATTGGAAAGTCTCGGGACGAAACAATTTGGAACGGCGACCGATTAGCAAACGATAAGCAAACGACAACCAAGGAACCAACTTCTACGGAATAGAATCGCTGAACGTTGCTGAATTAAGCGAGATCGTAGTTAACGCTCTCTGTTCGCCGAACGTCCGGACCCACAGACAGCCCTACGCTTGGCAATTAAAATTCAAAGCACGACGATACCTCTCTGGCAGAAACGTAAACCCTGGGAGAACCTATGACCAACCGGTTGCCCGTTATACCTTGCAGTAGGAACAAGGTCTCCTTGGTCTGGCAATACCGGTACTTACTCCGCCATAATACATACATGTAGCCGAAACATCGAAGAAAACACTGCTTGTTATCCAACGCGTCTCGACCCTCGCAGCTCGTTCATTCAAGATCGCTTTGAAACAATTTTCGTTTTGCAAAATCGATTCGGTTACGGTAAAAATGGCAGAAAGGTGCCGTCGAGTCGAAGATAAATTTAAATTTTTCGCGCGGTTTGAAAGATAATTAACGTTTTTTCTCTGAGAAAACTGGAGAAGTATCTATAGTTGCCGTAGAATTGAGCATATTCTTCCTTCGACGTCAAACATGGATTCTCAGAACTACGAGCATGAACAGCGAGGTCGAAACTTTCTTACGTTTTAAACTATTTCATCGAGAAATAAGAAAAAATGTATCAATATTATGGTCGTTAACGGGATGTTAAGACATAAACTATGCAAACTGCTAGAATGTAACCGGGATGCCGGCTAGTCGGTTGCTAACGAACTCGAAAGTTTTCCGCAACGAGTTTCTTTGGGACGAGTAAGCTCCATCGGACTAACGCGAGTTTTACGTAACGTCGAGAGGTTCGCCTCGTGAACGCGTAATTCAACTCGCTAATTTCCAAGCGATTGAGGCGCAGCCAGGCGAAACAAAAAAATTACCGAGAATTCGTTGAACGCTTTGACGTGCCACGCGATAAACGGAAGATTAATACCGTAATCGTGACACGCTCCACTGGCGGCCAGAAAAGTAAATATTTGAAACGTCTAATACTCGCAGAATATCGCCTTTACCCGTCGCTGTAAAAGTCGTCCTGGCGAATATCGAGCGGAAGATACTTGGAACCTCAGTGTCACGATTTACTTAGTGTAATTAAAACTCGTGTAATAATTAACGGAAACTTGAGAAATCTCGCATCCTGCATTTTTGCGAAACGATCGTGTCCCGTAGGAATAGAAATTTTCGAAAATATTCAAGTGACGGTAGTTAACCGGATTGTGACAAATCTAGCGTTAAAAGTGACTTTTATTGAAATTATTTGTAATCTTTCTTTCGATTAAACGGCGATAAGAAAGAAGAACAGAAAGAAGAAAGAAGGAAGAGGGAACTAACGAGTTAATGCGCGACAATCTTTTCTAGAGCGCAGCTGCTATAAAGACAAAGAAGAACGTCCTGAACAATTTTACCCAAAAAAAAGTATAGCGTATACATTGCTCGGAACAATTAGGGGATCGCTGCTGTATAAGTACATATGATTCGTACGATATCGTAATAAAAATTGCTTGTAAAGTAATGAGATTTTTAGATAATTATTCAAAAAATGTAAAGCGTTTAAGCGACAGGGAAAATGATCGTAAAACAGTTTTACGTAATACATCGAATAAAAATACCGCGTATAAATTTAAAACGTTTAACTTTTTCTCCAATAATAGGCGTTACGCGTAAACAATGTTTCGTTAGAGATCTCCAAAACTTCGAATCTACTAGCTAAATCTTTGTTTTCCTATCTATCGTTCAATTTCTATCCCCTTTCTTCCTTTTTTTTCTTCTTCTTCTTCTTCTTTTTCGCAAAAATGCAAATTAAGGAAAAAGGAAGAAACGACGAAAATCGTTTCGCTTTGTTCGTTCGTCGTCATACAGCATGTTTAATCAAACCGTAGTTATCGTAGAAATACAGAAAATGGATATATTCTGTAGTAGCGGTAATTACGAATACAATGGAATTTTGTTTCGAGTCTCGTGGGACAAATATGCATTTAGATCGAACATTAGCGGAGAAATCAGCTGATCCTTATCCTTCCTGGAACGGCGTATAAGCGGAACAACGCGAATGTTTATCGAAGAGGAGTTTATCGAAAGCGAATAAAGAAAGAAGCGTATAAAATAGGTAAAAGATCGAATAGTTTCACTTTCTTTCTGCTATGCTAATGAGAATGTCATTCGTTTAATAATAATACTTGTATTAAAAACGGCGTGGCAATAATAGGACAACGTTCTGAGAAATATTTATCGTCTCCCGTTTGATTATTTAATTCGTCCTTTCCCTCTTATTTTGCTTTTTACCTTGAATTTCTAAAACATGAAGATGCGTATGCACATCGCCGCATAAAATGTACGAGAAAGTACAAGTTATTTTTACTTTATTTATTTGCAACGGAAACCCATAACAAGATTAAATACTTAACAGCTATTCTATGGTTGCGTACTAAGGTATGATATAATACGATATGATGTATGATATCGGTTGTACGAACTTGTTATCCTTGTATTTTAGTACGCTATTCGTCAGCAATAATTATACAGAAAGGGGATTTCAATAATGTTACCATCGTTCGGCTATAATTTCCAAGATAATACGCATCAAGTATAACCGTAACCTAAAGCCTCGAGCCTCGTCCGAATCGACGGACATTGTCAGTAGACAGTCTGCGTATAGTGTTGTACGCCAACAGTCGATGGACAACGTACGCAGGTTATCTGAAAACAACGTCGTTTAGTCTAGTATGTACTCGTGGAAGTGTGCCGTGATGCTGCCATGAGAAATAAATCTAGAAGACAGTCTTAAGATGAAGAGAAATCCTGGAAGAGGATTTAGGAATTTTGTAAGGACGGTGAAAAGTGATTTTGAAATTTTATTACAAAAAATTGACACAAAAATGAAAAGAAACGCGAGGATGGACGCGAGGAAAAAGGAGAAGATCACAGCAAAAGGAACTTGTCAGCGTAAAAACGATTAAAGATTAAATCGAACTGCGTGTGTTGTCCGATCGCACGTTCCTCCAACATATATCCCCAGACGTTGTCTCTTATTTTCCATCCTTGGATGTCTTTCCATTAACTGCGGATATACGTCTACGGACAATTGTCCGTCAGTGCAGGATTAGGTTTTCATCCGCGGAGTGTGGAATCGGGGATTCTGTCTTGCGTTGTCTACAGATTTTCCACGAAAGACAAATGCGTACTGTCTGTGACACGTGTCTGCGAACGATTGTCCGTTGAAATAATTTGGTG
The DNA here is from genome assembly GCA_905333015.3 of Bombus campestris. NCBI lineage: Eukaryota > Metazoa > Arthropoda > Insecta > Hymenoptera > Apidae > Bombus > Bombus campestris. The sequence continues at coordinate 4,408,552 of HG995149.1, forward strand.
ATCTTTCCAAGTGTATGCTTCCGATGAATATTTTATAACTTGTATATATATATACTTTTTTTTCAGATTCGTTTCAAACTTTGTCAATATAATGAAGACGATCGTGTCTCGTCGCGTGTTAGAGCCCGGTGACCGTTTCGTCATTTTCTCGGTTCGATAAAAAATTACTTGCTCTCGTGCGAACGATTCTTTCTATTCAAAGAAACGAGGCAGTTACGAGACGTAAAGTTAAGGGGAGAGGGACGTAAAGATGATGTAAAATAACAAAAACATTAAATACATGACGGTAGTGCTTTACTATCTCGTTTACTGAGATAACATTTTTTACGACTTTCCTTGTACGTATAGCAGTTAAGCCGTAGATCCAAGACGTGCGCATTACTGCGCATAAGACGGTACAAACTGGGCAGAATATTGGCTCGTACGATGCACTTGAATCACTTTCTTACTTACTTGGATTTTTACCGTGCATTCCTGGGAACTTTTCATCATCGATCGTAAATGTGATTACCGACAATCGCAAAGACCAGGAAATGTATCTTGCGTTAAAAGTGAAATATTCGCGACTACGGATCAAATTAAATACAGAAGCAGTAGTAAAAGATATATTTTAACAGATTTCTGAACAAAGAGTAAACTAACGGGAAATTTTTTTAAAGTAAAACGCGAATGACTCGAGGGAAGAAAAATTACTTTGCTCGATATAGGTACATTGTTTTGTGCATAATAACGCATAGTAAGACAGTAATAATAAAAGAGCTTTTGCTTATACATTCTTTTTCAATATGTTTTAAATATATCTACATCTCTTTAAGCGTAAGGTACGTTTTTATACGGTAAATATGCTTCTACGTAAATTTTCTAGTTTTCTTTTCTTTTTTTTTTTTTTTTTTTTTAATTTTACCAAACAGTTGGAAAAGATTCAAAAAGTCTTACGCTAAAATTGATAAGAGTTTATAAACCAATATCGTTGCTATCGTACTCGATATTCTATTAAAAACTTAGCTCAAAAACATTCGCGTTATAATTCCGTAATTTTTACCTAGAACACGAAAACGCGCACGACAGTTTGCAAAGTTAAAGATAGAATACTGCGTCTTCTATAAATCTTAAAAATTGATCTTCTTCGAGACAACGGTTCGCGCAGAAATTTTTGCCTCTCTGCCTCTTTTATTTAGCTTTCGGAGAAGAATTACCTTCATTCATTGTGTACCACGTACGTTGGAATATCTAGCGTGCTGCACGCATAAAATATATTTGATTTGAACCACGTCCCGAGAAATGAATTTCAAAGTAAACGTTCGTTCATCATTTGGTACGGAGATCTTCAGACGCTGATGATAAATTTGTTTGAAACGTAGTGAATTCTCTAGAATTCTACGTTTCGGTATGCTAGTATTTATATAGCGGACCAAGTTCGATCTCTATTCCTTTGTGTACAATCGGAGGGGGAGAATGTAAAGGAAACTTTGGTGCCGAATCTACCAGGAGAATGGAGATTCTAACGAAGCTGTAAATTTTATCGGTAATTCTTTCAATTCCCGAATAATTATCGAACCTAGACGAATTTCACGGTAGTAAAATTACGATAACTATGATAATTGCGATATAAAGATAAAAATAAGATATAAATTCTGTAATCACGTTTTAATAAATTCATCGATCTAACAATATCATTAAATTTCACTGCTTTTATTCAACGACCTACTTAACGATCGCAATTTTATAATGTACGTTTAATCAGGTTATATTCTAAATACCTTATAATTTCGACATGGATTCGTGTAACGTAAATGTCGTACGTTCAGATCATGAATCGGTACATCGTCTCTATTTGATCTTCATCGTTTTGTGCATAACTGGAACGGGAATACGTAAAGGAACCTTTGACTCGGGGTTTGTTGAAGAGGCAAAGGATAAGCGGTGACGAGGATTACCAACGCCACACTTGTATGACATTTCGTACTGACATTTCGGGAGATTCCCCCGGGATCGTGGTTAATGCTCTGCCAGCCGTAGATTACTTTGAAGACCATAATTAACTTAATATGCTCGTCATTATGACAAGTTACAGTGGATCTCGCGTATTATCCGTTCTGATTAATTGCACGACAAACATTTGCAATGCCACCACTCTTCCTTTTACCGCTCTCCAAATTTTCATTCGTGTTTTACGATTTCTAGTGATTCTGTTTATACGATCGAACTGATCGTGTGTAACATAAGGGATACTACGTTTATCACAGACATAGCGAACATATCGATATTATAACATGTTAACACGTGAAATGCGAAATAATTGTAGAAACTGTAAGTTTTATGGTAAGTTTTATTCCTTCCAAAGCAACGTTCGTTCGAATTATTTTCTTACCTGTGTCGTTGTACGGGTAAACCAATAACGCTTCATTCGATGAATTGTCATAAAATCTTAACATAATCTTAACATGGTGAAAATAAGCGTTGTCTCGATCTTTCTTACTCGACTGTAAAATTCAAACTTATTATATTTTAATTGTATGACGTTGGTTCTATCGTTTCAATTGTTTCCAATTATTCTCGATTACTCTGAAACGTATTCTAATATTCCTACCACGTTTATAATCCATATAATTTCCATCGAAGTATATAGATCTCTTTATTTAGAATATATTATTGGAGAGATCTAATGCTTGATTTAAAATACAACGTATAGTTCTCAAAGTACGCGAAATTACACGTAGATTAGGACGGATACTTTCTTCTTCGCTTTTCTCTTACCGGCAGAAATGTTATTCCATCGACAACGTTATTTTGACCATTATCGATTCCACGAACTAAAGTCAATTCAACCGATAGAGAGAAATTCACGGCCGTGGGAATTAAAAACGCGTATTTTGATCTCCGCAGAATCTAAGGAGGAGAAATTTCATATTTTCTTCCCCCTTTTTCCCTCCGTTTTCCTTTTAATATTTGAAAATGTAACCAAGCAATACGAAGCATTTACCTGTCGTTAATGAAGTTACGCCAGCGGCAAGTTTCAAAGTAGCTCGGTATAGTTATCGAACAACTTAAGAGTGGTTCCCGCGAACGCGAATCAACCCTGGAAAAGTTGAGGGCGGGAAGGCTGGGACAGCTCGCTCGGCGGTTAGGGTTTTGCTAACTTTATTTCCATACAGACGGAACGAAGTGAAACGTTTACTAGTCTGATGAAAGCTTCGATTCAAAATTCGTTTCTGCCACTCAAACTGCTGTTTCGATGCACAGGACGTTTCAATCTTAAACGTCAACTCGATTTTCTTACTCATATCGAACGGACATGTAAACAAATAGCTCGCGCTCGAAACGTTACTCGAGAATACGAAAGGAACAAACCGTCACACAGCGAAAATTACGACGCGATAAGAGTAATAATTATGGTACTATATAACGATATGCAGCGCGATATATGTACCTTGAGTTACAAAATTATTTGCCCAGAATTATTTTCGAAGATTAGAAATTGTTTAAATAACAAAACGACACAAAGGACTTTTTAACGCTTGTTATTTAGAAATAGATAATTAAGATTCCCAACTAACTAAATCATAAAGAAAACGATGATTTGTACTTACGAAGCAACGAATTGTACTAAAACTATGCTGAAGTTACATACGAAGCGAGAACGATACCTTTTGAAAAAATATATCGATACCTTTGTAATCTGAATTTGCGAATAATTTTCTAGTTCACTGTACGATAATAAATGCTCTAAAGTTGCTTCGAGATTGAAATTACTTTATCAACTTTGTTTTACAACAAAACAATTAGTTATTGGAAGTATGGTTTTTCATTTACCGAAGTAGTCGTAGAGGGTTCGAATTCTTTCGAGAAGTAACGAGACGTAGTACACTCGTATGTTATAAATGTTTACACGTTATAACGTGTAATCGTTGCATAATTATTTTACACAAAACGTCAACTGTCGTTGCAGTAAAGTATCGAGATATTCTTCAAAGTATTCCAAAACGTCATTACTTTTTCAAAATTTCCTGTATTCTTTGATGTATCCGTTTATTTCAAACTTTCAGTGCTTGGTCTATCCTTCCTTTAATACTCGAGGTGCCTTTAAGGTTGCTCACGGTAACGTACATACGATTTTACCAGATATACGTCACATTCTCGACCTATGTTTTATATTTTTCATTCCCTGGTACACGAATTTGTCGAATTCCCTTCGAACGAAAGATACGATTCGCGTTGAAGCGATCTAAGTCACAGTTCTAAAACTAGTCGGCCACGTTTTCAAAAAATTAGTCTTACGAAGCCAGCCCGATGTTGCAGGGTTAAGGGATAGGGCATAATCACGAAGGCACAGAAATTCGAAGCTGTTATCTGGCCGTCGATCGAAGTTGGCCCTTGTCTTCCACCGCTGTTACTTATCTATCGACGGCCAAGTGACCTGTCAAGAAGTTCGAACGAGAAACGGAAATTGAGAAGTGGAAATTGAGGCGAACGTCTCGTGATCTGTGTTCCGGACGCCGAGAAAGCTCGAAAGACTCGCGGAGTGGAAGTCGTCGGCTACGACACGCTTCTGTGTCCCGTGGAAATGAGTAGTTGAAATGCTAAACGATGTAACTGGCAGAATTAAAGATCTTCGATACGAACGAACGGCGCATCTCGGTTAATTTTAGTGCCTGCACAGTCGATGATTAACGTTGTATTAGAATAACGCTAGTTATTCGCTACATTTACCGTGAATCTTTAACAAATTTTATTCCGCCTGGTATCTTACGTTACGAACCTGTATGGAGGCTGTCCAGGGGTTTAACAGCCACGCGTTTCCCGTATATTTTATCGGTGTAATAAGGCAAAAAATGGTTGAGCGTTAACAATATTTATTTTGCAACGCTTGTCAGATGTTACGTATTGAAAATTATGTTATATTTAATTATTTTGCAAATGTAACGATGTAAAGGAAAATTAGCAAAAATCCGTGAGATCACTCGCGAACAGAGTTTGAATTCTTATTTCACTGTCATAATGTAATCATTATAAGCTTCGGTATTTGTGTATCTTCTGTCGTAAACAAATAAACTCCGCAAATAAAATGATTAAATTAACTTTTATAACACGGTGATTCGACAAATAGAATATCAAAGAATTTGAAGGATCGCAACTGTCCGTGACAATATTAAAAATACGAATCTCTACAAGTTAAGGATTAATGTTTCGTGCGAGTTGCAAAATCGAATTTATGCAGCTATGGCATCTACACGTATTGAATATCTATATTAAAACAGATTTTAGACAATGTCTAAGTTATAATCTGGTAACGAAGGTACGTCATTCTCTTAAAGTTGTAAACGTCACGAAAGTTCAGAAACTTGTCCTGTACGTCCTAACTATGTTCCGACAGAGAATTCTCTCTTTTTATCTTTCCTTCATCGTCGTACGTACGTTGTACGATTGTAAAACTAATTTCGAGTAGCGTTTACCTTAAAATATATTTCACCAGCGACGCCTGTACGTTTCTAGTAATAGTAAGAGATATTGAATAACTCGTTGTTACAGCCTGTCCACGAACGAGTAATCTCAAAACTGTATCGTTGGTATCGTTACTCGTTTGCTTATTTACGTGTCAAGATACCGCGCTTCGACAAAGTCGAACAGGATATCGTTCGTCAAACGTACCACAGCGCGTTATAGAAGCGAAAGATCCGTCCGATTAGTGAAAGGACTTATTCGGCTGATTCATCTTGGAAGGTGCCCTCGCGGAAGCGCAAGTTGACGGAAAGTATACAGAGATCCAGGACAGGTGGAACTAGTCCAGGACTCTCGGATGCAGATATCAAACCTCTCCGCCTGTAAATCTGCCAGAGACCGGTGTGAAACGGTGGGTGGTTGGATTAGGAGGTAGAGGTCGAGGACTGGTCGACCACCTAGTCGGAAGCGCGGCATGAACTATTGCATTTGATATCCAGTCCGATGAATGGAAACGGTGAAGCCATATCCACGCTTGGCGCCATCTCTGGCCACGATGTACGCGAATGTAGGTATAATACCCCTCCATGCTTCCGCCAAGTATGATAACCAAGTATTTACGGCTTCTCTTGCGAATTTCTGTAATTTACGGAGACAACCGTCCTCCACCGTCCACAACTATGCGTCATTGTTACTTTTAATGCTCGCCACTTGCTGCAGTCTCTTTCCGACGCGGTCTTCGCCCCTGCAAATAATGCAGACACCGTTGAAGTCGAGCGACGAGAAACCGAAGGTTTATTTCCAACGCATCGATATTTCCATTTTACGTCGACGAGTCAAGAAACGAATTAAGCGAATGACACGTGTTATTGCAAGCGTTATCAAGTAAATGTACAATTCGAACGAAATAGCAGCTCTGTATCGAAGCGTTAGATATTTCATGTCGAAGCATAAAACGTTGACACAATGGGTGGAAATGTATTATTTAAGATACAGTAGAGGATGGCATATATATGTAACGCTTTTAAGAAAAGATTGGCATTGACGTTTGCGTAATATCTTGGAGCGCGAAGAAATGATTTGCATCGTTCGATGATCCTTATATTCGGTTTATCTTTGAAAATACATAACAACTTTTTAAGGTTTTAAATAGGATTCTTTTTCAAATAGGTTTAATAAAAACTTACTTCACGTAGAATCATAACACACGAACATACCGAGCAAAAGCATCAGAGATACGATAGAATTCCATTTATCTAATATCTATTTATTACGAAATTCTAATTAATGCTTGATTAACTGTGCTTCTGCCAATTGAATCTACTTATCTGAACGCGAACTCCTATTATATAAACGAGAAATTCTAGTCAGTAGGAAGAATTAGCGAACTATTATATAAACTTCAGTTATTTGAAACTATCAATTCTTTTTAATAAAGTTACTTGCGTTCCAACATGAATACCACCCACTTTTTATTAATTCGTTGCATAATTAGATGTCGTTTCAGGATAAATGTTATCAATGAGTGTTACTTGTTTCATGTATCCATATAATTAAAAATTTTTTTGAGTCAAGATATTTATTCGTTAAATCCTAATAAATGGGAAATTTATTAAATGGATCGCAAAATTTTGAAAGGACTCCTCGTAATAATTCACATAATAAAAATTAATCTCGCATGAAACTTATTGAGCAATTAACGCACAATAAACGATGAACGTTCGATTAACAACGAGCGTGTTAAACGATTTTGTTAAGTACTATCAGAAATGATAATCGAACGATACTGTGCCCGCTGAATGAAACAGATGGAACAGAATGTTCCAGTTAAAGACCAATAGTGTCTGCAGACTCTTTGTCGATACACGAGGGCTAATACCGTTTTATCGAAGAACGATACCTTTCTTTATTGACCATTTACGGATGTTCCATTCAATTGCTGCAATTAATGTCCGACTAAGAGTAATAATCGTCCAGATAATGAATTCAGCATTCCATTATTCAGCAGAAATTTAAAATAAATAACTTTCTTTCAATGCAGTCAAATATACAGCGTTTCTCACAACTGGGCCAAACCATAGCTTCGAAATGATAGATGGAGGAAAATTTTATGAGGCAAAATTGAGTGGTGTCGTGTAGTGCATCGTACTGTATTATGGTATTATGCGGTTGTTATGGCAGTGGAAACGTTTAACGATGACCTCTGTTTTTTTTTCTTTTTTTAAATTAAGCTGTGTACAAGATGTACGCGAAGAGATATACATGCAGTTTAATTTAAAAACGATGTATGTCTCTTTATATACTAATATCGATCGATGCGTTTCTTTTTTTTTTTTTCTTCGTAAAAAAAAAAAAGTACTAAAGCGAGTACTTGATCACCGAGGTTCGAAAATTTGCTAAATTCAGATCTAATTGGTTTATAGTATGTATAACGGAATCGTTCGCCGATCATCTGAATCTGTAGATCACGGAACAGGAACAAATACGGTACGTCTCTCGTTGACTGTTTCGTTAGCCAACTTTCCGCTCGTGCATATTACGTGTTTGAGACTGAAGGTAATTCATTTAAAATGTATTGTAACTTCAATTTTTGTAAAACTTACAAATGCAAGACAAGGAACGCATACGCTCCACATTACCGTTTAACATCTTTCTTTATATTCCACGTATTTTCATAGGCATCTGATACAAAATGTATCGAAACGATATGTGAAATTTTCAATAAACGTGTAGAGCGAAGTGTTAGCCGTAAAAATAGTTGCTTTACGTGTGACGTTATCGTTTATCGTTTATTTCGATTCTTTGTTTATCTACCGATCAACGATAATTATAACAAGATTATTAACAAGATTTGTAAAAATTATACTTAAATAATCGTAAATACTCGCGTGACACGGAATATACAGTGTTACTCCGCTTCTAAAAAGTTGTGACTATTTAATATTCGCAAAATTACCATAGATACGGCTCATTCTCGAACAAACATTACACCAGAGGTAAGAAAGCCGCGATATTTCCGGAGGAAAACGGAAAGAATTGCCAAGCCTCGCAGTCGCGTGCCATAGGCAAAAGTCAGAGGCACGTCGCTGTAAAAATTACAGGACCAAGAGATATCCCGCCGGATAAATGTTTACCCGACGAAACAGCAATTCCATTATCCTTCGCCTTTGAAGGCGGATGAACGCGCCGTAAACGAAAATATTGCCCGAACCAATAGTAAAGCTCGTGCGCGCATAAACGTGGAAATAAGCGTGATCACATGTTGGTAATCGTAGCACAAAGGATTGAATCGAAAATACAGGTACGCGTACGGACGATTCAACGTTTCGCAGCCGGAATATAACTTCAATGGGGTGTTGGTCCCCGTTGTGAATAGCGTTCCAGTATCTTGCGCTTTTTTACAAACAGATCACATTTTCTTAACGGGTTGATTTACTGCAAGCCAACGGTTACGCTTTTGCAGCTGCATGCGCTCTCGCGTAGTCTTTTTAGCGTTCCCATTCCCCGCCCCTCTCTTCTTTTTCGCCGTTTCTTTACCGACCAGCGCCAAAGTGCAGCCAACAAGCAGAATATTTACTTTTCTTTGCTGCTGCAATTTTTTTCGCCTGACTAGACCGCGAGTCTACCGGAAGCTCCTTCGATCGAAAACGTATCCAAGGACATTCTAGAATCACGTTCTTCTCGAATTACCGCTCATGAAATCGATATATTAGCGATGGAAAAATATAACGTAGGATTCCTGACGTATTAGATTATCGTAGAATGCAACTGTAGAAATATTTACGTATAATATTTCAAGTGACTGTGACGTTATCTATGCATCTATAGTTCATAGATATACAATGGAATTTTTAATGTATCGTATCGATGTTTATCTAAATTTATATTTTTTCTAAATACACCTAGAGAAACGGAACCTAAATAGAGATTTATGTCATTCTCGAAATATTATTATATAATCGAATCTCGAACTTCGTTATTGAAATTCAGTACATTTTGCGCATATTATGCACATTCTGTACACCTTTGTGCAATTAAATATTCCATCAATTATAAACATTCGCAGCTTAACGAAAAGTAATTACGTAAAAATGTCAAAATTTAAATGAAATTTCTTGTTTAATTTACCAATTTTTGTTGGAGATCGGAATTAAATACCTGGTTACATTTATCGCGTCGCATTTCACAAAATTAGATGGTTATGTTTATTGTTTTACGTGATACATTTTTGTGCATCGTTGTTACTTGAAATTTCGCATACCTTTTTACGTCGCAAGAGTTTCAACTTTCCGTAACATTGTGTGATTAAAGAACTATATACCTGCGTATCTATACTTTTATTCGAAACTAAGTTGAGTAATATGGCGTTAAGCACATCTATTATACAGCCTGTTTGCGATGTTAAATTGAAAATTAGAAATACCATTATCCTGTTGGATACTGTAGCGAAAGCTTTCAATTTGTTACAGGTAGCATGGCTGCGGGTAGATACCCAAACGATATTAACGATAGCTAGTCACGTTATCACGAAAAACCATCGAATAGCCGTATCTCATAGCGATCATCGCACGTGGTTTCTCCATATACGAGAGGTAAAAGAATCTGACAGGGGATGGTACATGTGTCAGATTAACACGGATCCAATGAAAAGTCAAACTGGTTACCTGCAAGTTGTCGGTAAGTAACGCACGATCCTTTAATTTTTTTCCGCTTTTATTAATTTCTATTAAAACACGAAGAATATATTCTTTTCTCTGGTTTTCGGTAATAATTCTTTTCTCATCGTGGTATCGTATTATGACAATTTGTACGAGTGACATGACGGTATAGATCAATTTCATCGTGATAAATTGCTTTCATTTCCATTATTGATTTATTTGCTATCATTATACCCAAATAAATCTTTATCTGAGAAATATTTATCGTATAGCGAACTTTGTTTCAAAAATTTACTCGTACTTGTATCGCTTTTATTTATTTATTTATTTTTTTTTAATAAAAAAGCGTAATATTTTTAAAGTAAAACAGTGAAATCCAAGAGTGAAATTGCAAGCAGTGAAAGGTTAAAATCAAAGAATAAAATTCTTAACAGCGACTTTTTTTTATACAAAAACCAAACCGTAGTGTATAGAATGGATTATATCACAGAGTGACAAAACAAATAACTAATATTATACGTAACGATTCGTGGTAGCTGATACACTTGATATACAGCAAGTTCGGATTTAGCGGGGAAATTAACAATCGTCTGTTCGTTCTCGCCGATCATCTTCTGTACGCGTATGAATTTCTATCGAAAGGAGAGCGTATCACGCACTTATCAGTCGTATCCGGAACAGCTATTACAACGATTATGTCACGCGAACGTTACACAGCGATATACGGATGTAATTCGCAATATCTTAATCAAGTCTGACAAGCCGTGAGAATCTCGTTCTGTAGCAAACCCTATTCCCATCTCTTTACAGGAGTGATTTGTCGCTCGTGTACGATGAATCAGTTGCGCTTCATTGATACATATTCGTACGTAGTTGACTAGTCAAATGACATTCGAACGTTTTATTATAATCTTTTTTTTAGTAAACGATCTTTTAACCCGTTGCTGGACACCACTCTTTCACCTATTTCTTAACGTATAGAAAATTTAATTCGGACACAACAAAATAGACACAATAAATCTCAGCGTTCTATGTTAAACGTTTAAATTATACGATAAAATTCGAAATCACCGTTTAACGATTGTTACTTAGAAGCTCTATATCTGGTAAATACTCGCTGCAAGAATTTCTAATAAGGAACAAATTTAATTTAACGCTAGAGAACAAGCTGAACAACGTTGCGCGTTTACGAACCTAATAAAATTTACAAATTCAAGCATTTAAAGGAACACAGGATTTCCTGTAATTTTTACCAGAATAACACATATAGGATATATCTACATACTTATGTCTATCGTAATCTATGAATCACGTTCGGCTAAAATTAAATAAGCATCGTCTTGATGCCGTATCGCACTAATCGTGCATCGTCGACAAACATCAGGCTTCGGCAGTTAAAACGGACGTAAAGCCACGTAAAAGAACTTTCGCTTCTCTACTTAATTCGCAAGGCATTAACCTTATTATTATGGAGCAATATAGTCGCGAGTTTGCGAGAAATATGTAACTCTCTATAATATAGAAGGTTGCACGCGAGCAATCTTTACAACCCTTCCCGGAAATGAAACCTCGTATACGCCCTTTCGCCGATACGTGCGCTCTCCCTTCTTCCTCCATATGTTTCGTTCTTTTAATTCCCTCAGCCCTCGTATCGGCACCCTTGCCCCGACTCTTTCATTTTTACCCTATAAACGCACACGATGCTCTTTCCAGAATGACCAATTCGATTAGCTAAAACGTTTTCAAACTTCGCATGAAAAAAACCGGCCACGCGAAGGGTTTACATAGATAATTTATACAGAAGAACGTTGCATAGTATGAAAACTTATTTTATAGTGGCAGTCGTAAACGTGTTCCATGCTGCGCTCTCTTTACCTTTTTTGTTCGCGTCGTATATGTGGGTTACGATATGCATGTTATTATAAATATAATGACTCTTCTGTACTGTAAAAGTATCGTAAAAGTAGGAACAGCGTGCTCCGATATCGTAAGACAAATACGTTTGTGGAAGGAAGAATTAGGTAATGCAGAATGCAACTAAGAATTAAATTACATTTAAATTTTGGACTCGTTTTCCAAATATCAGTAATACGAGTGCTCCATTTTGCATATTTTCTACCTATGTTTTTGTACATTATGCGTATTGTGGGCATTTTTGCACATTTCAATAATTTATAAATCCACAGATACCTGTCATCTAATGAATAGTTTCATCGTGTTTCTATACGTATATGTATGTGTATCTTTTTTAACCATCAGGATCGAAGTTCGTCGAATTATAAAAGAAACTTTCTTTTTAATCGCCCGTTATATACGTGTACTTAAAGTACTTGTAAAGCGTGGTACTTAACGGTTTGAAAAAAAACGTTTCGTAATAATACAATATATATAATAAACGAGATTTATCACACCGATCTGTACAAGATGATTTCTTTCTATTTAGAATATCAGTTTATTCGAATTCTGTCTTTGTGACACGATAGAAGAAGAAATAATCAGACAGAATTTTAGTTGACCATTTCACGCAAACGCTAAACGGTGCCACGAGGCTCGTGCACGACAGCATTTCTAAGACGCAAACCACCGACGAATTGGCTTTTTCCGTGTAACGAAGTTAACAAAAAGTAAAGTTAATTTATAGCCTGACTTCTGAAAGGCTTTCGCATAAGCAATTCGATGTTGTAACATTTGCCAATAATAATCAAACTTGTAAGTTCGCAACTAAACTAACTCTGTATTAATTACTCTCAAATTACAACTAATCGAACCAACGAGCACAAACGTTGCTGAATTCCAAAATCGACCAAACTATTACTTGGTAGACAAAGGGAACCTTGTATAAGTTGGTAATAAGGTCAGCACTCATTAGCGAATTCTAGTAAAATGCTCGAGTCGAGACAAAAAGTCGAGCAACCTGCATGATCCTTCTTACGACCACATCAGTGGCTGAAAAAGGACTCGGGATGCGTCATCGTTCGTTCCTTAAGTACCTTCGCCTCCGGCTCGTCCCTTTCGTAACGGACAGTACTTCCGGTAGTCTGCAGCGGCAAGACGCAAGGTTCGTTGACCACGTTGGTTGTATACTTTACGAGCTTCCGGCTGCGTTTCCGGCGTTCCTAGCGAAATCAAATTGGTATTCTCGAGATGCGGCGGTCTCTTGCATCCTATCTACGGCAATATAATTCTACGAGTCTTTTACTTGCTCTCTCTCTCTCTCTCTCTCTCTCTCTCTCTCTCTCTTTCTCTCCTTCTCTTTCTTTCTTTCTCTGCTCCTTTTAGTCGGTTCCTTCTTCGGAAATGCGAACCTTATTCGAGCTACGAAATCGTCTGCGTACTGGCTACGACGGTCCCAACTACTTATAGAACTTTATCTTCCTCGTGAAATCGTCCACGTCATGTCGTGTACATCGCTTAAACTGCTTTTCGTGAAACTGTACGATTTGTATGATAAGAAATAAACCGAGATTCGAGCAACCTTGCCGCAGCAGCTTAATAAATCGTCTACGTGAGATCGAATTTTTTGACGAGACTCCCTTTGGCTGTTTCCTGATTTGACGTTAGTTTCGCAGCTTGATCTTGCACAGTTCGCGTAGATTTAGTTTGGTTTGTAAGGAATTGGGAGAATTAACCATCGCCTTCTCGTCGTTTATGGGTAGTCGTGTATAATATCAACGGATAGAAAAGAAAGTAATATAATTGTAATTTGAATGGCGATAAATAATTATCACTTGTTTGTTCCGACAAGGTTTGGTTCGAGTCAACTACGTGTCTACTAAACGGAACAAAATTTTACTTTCTCTTCTGGTTGATTAAGCGATCGTAAAGTACCACCGACTTGTCACTGATGCAATTTGACTGACATTGAAATCAAGAAAATCAAGAAAAGTGTATCTTCTCGTTTGTGTTTTTCTCTTGGAATCTTCATGTATGACAAAGCGATTCGATCATAGGTTCTGATAATAACATGTTACTTGCCATAACATATTATGCCAATGGAGAAACAAACTACTTCTTCCAGCGCTTTTCGCTATCGAGATAATTCACTGTGCTGTGCGCGTATAGACGCTCGTAGACGCGCAAAGATTCGACGATGTATTGCTACTCGACTGCCCTCACGAACAGATTATAATGCTAGCAAGTACTGCTTTCATTGGTTTCATCGTTAAAGAAACTTGGCTTTGAGTTTCGAACGGGGGGGGGGGGGGGGTTCTCCGCTCATCTCCACTCACCTCCACTCACCTTGTGACTCTCACCGGTTTATCAGCAAAATTTGCAGATTCGTGTTCAAGCACTTGTTTCCAATTCGCGGGCGGATTCCTTTAAAATAATACGCTAAACCATCGAGTCGCTAACTTTACTCATTAAAATATTTAACAGTTAACACGGATATAATAAATACGTATTTCGTGATATTATAATTTTATTTTCTAGTAAGTCAACATAATTCATAGCATGATCCGACAACATAAAATTTATAAAAATAATTTTATAAGATATACTGGAAACGTTTCGCTAGAAAGTCTCATCATACGTCGCGTATTAAGAATTTCTGTTAAAAGCTGTAATTGCTGGCAAGATCGTTTGAAAATAAATTGTTGCGAAGCGAAATTGCTGGCGAAGAAATTTCATATAAAGCAAGGTGAACAGGGTAAACTTATTTTGTATACGATTAAAGAAGCGTCCTAATTTCCATACGCGTATGTATTTTCACCGAAACATTTGACTTTCTCTCGAAACAAATTGCGCATTAAAATTTCTTTCGCGTGAATCGTCTCGTTGAATTTTACACGCGAGAGTTCAAATGATCTTAAGTTAGCGGAATTTCTTACCCCCTGTAACCTACACCCTTGGACAAAAAGATAGCACATGTGTGCTATCATTAATTTCTCATAGATAGAGTCCGAATTTCCCAAGTTTGACGAATGGCATATAAACAGTACCTTGTAGTAATAAGGTATATGAGCTTGAAACTGTATCTTCGCTATTCCTCTTGTATTTATCAACAATGATTGTGAAATCCGGTCGGCGAAATGATAGCACACCAAGCATTTTGTTTCCATTCCTTAGTATTTCTGTGTATTCTGAGTGGTGTAGACGTAGTGAAAAGTAGAAGAATTTCATTAGAAACCTTACAAATTTCGATTCAAACAATGGGACGTGGAAAACAGCTAAATAGTGAAGAGATTCAAACAGTTTTGAAATTAAAGAAAGAAAACTTTACTATTTCTAAAATTGCAAAAGTTCTCAGTAGAAGTCGGAAAGTCATTTATAATTTACTGAAAGATGTAAATAATTATGGAACAAAAAAAAGCAGTGGGAGACCTTCCGCGATTAGTACTCGTGAAAAACGTGCAATTTTACGTGCCGCGTCAAATTCGCTTCTCACGTCACGTGAAATTGCAGAAAAAGTTGGCGTAAAAACTAATCCTCGGAATGTCAGACGTGTACTACAACAATCCGCGCACATAAAGCGGATGAAATTAAAACGAAGACCAGCTCTAAAGCAGATTCACAAGGAGCATCGATTATATTTTGCAAAAGAACATATACGGTGGAACAAGAAGTGGAGGAAAGTTATATTTACAGATGAAAAAAGATTTAATTTAGATGGCCCAGATGGATTCAATTTTTACTATCATGATGTAAGAAAAAAAAAATTGTCACAAATACGGCGTCAAATGGGTGGAGGTAGCATTATGCTTTGGGCAGGTATTGGGTATAACGGAAAGACTGATTTAATATCAATTCGCAGCAAGATGAATGCTATAACCTATCGTAATTTGATACAAAATCAAATTGCAAAGTACGCAACACATATTGCGAGACAAGATTTTATTTTTCAGCAAGATAATGCTGCAGTTCACACCGCTAAGGTTGTGAAAGAATATTTTTCAACAGAAAATATTGCAGTTTTGGACTGGCCTGCATGCTCCCCCGATTTAAACATAATCGAAAACTGTTGGAGTAAATTAAGCAATGCCGTTTATAGAGAAAATAGGCAATTTGAAAGTATTAATCAGTTAAAAAAGTGCCTTGAAGAGGAATGGAGAAATATATCGCTGGATTATATTAGAAAACTATATCGTTCTTTGCCGAAACGAATGCTGGAGGTGGTGGAGAATAAGGGAGGATCCACACATTATTAAATTTTAAAAGGTTTTTTATTTTTGTACAATTTAGTAGATAATAAACACTACAACTTTTGAAAGTGTGCTATCATTTCGCCGACCGGATTTCACAATCATTGTTGATAAATACAAGAGGAATAGCGAAGATACAGTTTCAAGCTCATATACCTTATTACTACAAGGTACTGTTTATATGCCATTCGTCAAACTTGGGAAATTCGGACTCTATCTATGAGAAATTAATGATAGCACACATGTGCTATCTTTTTGTCCAAGGGTGTATTTGGTAAAGAAGTTGGCAACTTTCCGCTTTACGCTTTGCAAGTCCATTCTAGTTTCGTCAGTATCTTTATCCACGAATATAAAGTGTGCAAAAGCGAGACTGTCGAACTGATTTTATTGCAGGTACACTATATCGTGCCATGTAAATATTACATATGCCTCTCACATACGATATAGTGAAATGAACCATTAAAATTGCACAAAGTATCCGTTCTTTGAAGTATCGGCTCGATCACCAAAGGCAAACCAGTGAATTTCTCTACAGCAAAAATATTAAATATCCATACTTCTGCATAATTTATAACAACGTTCTTTTACACGCGGAACATAGAATAACGTTTATGGCAATTGCTCTCTTTTCAGATTGAGATTATTGGTTTTTCTATATTTTCACTTTTTATATGATACATAGGAGAACGTATTTTCTAGGGTAATTCTTCGATATTAATTTCATAATGACCAGTATCGCGTATGCGTTTGTTCGATAAGATACATTATAACCTTTGCATGATGTAGCGAAAAAACACTCATAGAAACTGTCAAATATGTATAACATCGTAAATTTCATACCTTCGTATCATATTATACTTACGCGTGTTAATTGTATAGGATAATGTCAAGGAACAAAATTAAACGATCATCGTTGGAACTCGAAACTGTTGTGCAGGTGAATTATATCGCGCGTAAAGTTACACGATTTTCAAGATTCGAACTGCTTATACCGGAGTTTCATCGCCTACCCGAAGAACCACAAGTAAAATATCAATCGAATATAACAACACAATTACCGTTAACTATATTTCAGACCTGCGAACATCTGCGTACGCATATGCGCCAAGTTCTACGAACGTTTATACGCGCTCGACGAACAACATTACAAAAATTCGCGCTGTAGTTGAATTTGCTTTACAATTATCACGCTAAATGTATTTTTGTTACTTGATAAATTTACGTCGTAATTGCTACCTTTTGCCTCGTATTCTTAGCCGTGTACCTACTATGTTCAAATATATTTATTGCATATATATAGTAAACAAAGAATCTTTTGAAGTTTATTTTTGCGCTGCTTGCTCACAATCATCGTAAAGAGACCAAAAACTTATTCAGGTCGCGAACGTACCTTACTGCTTTAAACAACCTATTCACGTAGTTCGTACAATACAAAAATAATCGTTATTCTACGCGTCTAAGCAAAAAACTTTCCCATCGATATCCCAAAATATTCGACGATCAATGTGCAATAATTATAGTACCTTAGTTTCCTGAGTTATATTAGTTAGACAGTACAGTAGGAGAGCGTTTTCGTACTACGAGAAGCTGAGGGTCAAAGCGCAAAGCGCATTATTAAACGAATTATTCTACACATTGCGTTGTAGTGGGCATCGTGCTTGTCCCAATTGAAACACCCTAATTAAACGTTGTAAACAGAGGAGAAGGAGAGAGAGAGAGAGAGAGAGAGAGTTTGCTGGAAAGTTCTTCCTTGTTGCCCGTGGCAAACACTTCGTGCCGTTGTTATTCATTACGTGGCTCGGGGAGGGTTAAGCTGCACGTTAACCACTTCTTCTCATCTTTCGAGCTGTTGATCCAACCTCTTCCCGTGGTACTTTTAGCCAGAGGAGGCAGCCTCCTTCCGCGTTGCCACTCAGTGCCATTACTTTTCCTCTAATATCGCGAAATGCGCACAATCTGGAACGCTACTAGAGCAACCAAGAAAACCATCCGATTCTCCGCCGTACGGCCAAGTAATCAGCCGTGAAGAACCCGTGGATTACCCGTTTTAAAGGTGCAAATATCACGCTTCGCCAGCGACCGTCACGCCGTAAATCCACCGTGAACCCTATCTTCGAGATTTCTTCGCGTACTCAATGGAGCCTGTGCTACCTGACGCGCTTAAACTACGCTCTTTGTGTATCTGCTTCTTTTCTCTTGAATTTCCTGCTAATGCATTTGCCAAACGATGTTTCCTCGTCGCTTCTAAACGGACTAATATATAGCGATAAACTTTCTTTGATCGTAGTGTCGCGTATAGATAGACAAAAAGGATAGATAAAAGTATAATTAATAGCTTTTTCATATAGAAGAAAACGTAGACGCGAGCGCCGGTTCCAAGTTAAGCATTTTACGCAAGAATGTAATCTGACTGTTCACCGGACAAAAGATTCTATATATTCCAAAGAATCTAATTAAAATAATAGTTACGCATTTGTATCGCTCTTATACCGTATAACGCATACGGCGAAATACAAAGTTCGAAGAATTTAGCATCTATCTAACGCGTTATCTTATCTCGTTTTATTAGTTATATTAGTTACATTGTAATTCGGTAAACATCCTATTAATCAGCCAACTTCAAATTTGATGGTCGAATCAAAATCCTCGTTTAAACGTACCTACTACGATAAAACTAAGTAAATAGATACGCATACCAGCGTAATTTATCGATTTTTTTACGCGATATTATATACGATATAGCATGAAAATAATATTTAAAATAATATACACGAATACGTGAAGCAGGATAACAGTTTCTAAAAGCAAGTAAAATATTCCTGTAAACGTCTTTACTCTTCGCGTAACAAAAAGATACCTTATTTTAGAATTCCAACCATTATACAACTCAGAATTATACGAATTAAAGATTTTATCTAGGTACAGACATTACGTTTCATTTATCGTTTCGAGGAATAATCTCCAGTACTCGTTTCTAATAATCTGCACAGTTACATACATATACCTGTTTACCCGTTATAATACAAATTAACGTTTTTAAACAAAACTATGAAAAGGAAGATTAAGAATGTGCAATAATCTTCTGGTATTAACGAAGTTATAAATCTATGTTACCGTACTAGGTGAATTTTATCAAGCTGTCGAGATCTTATCGATGTTTCGAACGTTCCTACGTAGCCTGCAGGGATATGACGCATTTAGCGATCTATACGAGAGGCAGTCAAGCTTGTGCTTTATGTACCAAGTAAGTAAACACACTCGGAACCCATGCATCCTGGCTACATATTGCCAGCAGTCGAACAATTTCGATTGGGTCGTTGAATTGTCCTGCAGATCGTGTGTCTCAGTGAAGTGATCTATCGTTCCCTGAACTCGATGCTCGTTTTGGGTGTCGAACTTTTCGCGTTTCCTCCGCCACATCGCCGTTCCAATCGCATTTTTACCTCTCCACCGTCACCCGTCCCTTTCCCCGACTGCTTTTCCTTCCTTTGTATTCTTTTCTAACTGCTTTTCCTCCCCCTTTTTCTGTTGGCCTCTCGCCTTCCCCTCCGCCTTCTTATTTTCGTGTTTCTCCATTTTTCGTCTGCTTCCTTAGCAGATAACAAGATAGCAACGGACCGTGACGGAAAATATCGTTCCGGTGGAGAAAATTGTCCAGAAGTCGTCACAGAAAACACAAACAACGTCTGCGAGCAAAAAACGAAAGAAAGAACGAAAAAAACGAATGGGAACCGAGGAGTAACTAGAGAGAGAAAGAGAGAAAGAGAGAGAGAGAGATGCCGGAGGGGGGAGGGGAGAGATTTTCCTCGTTATCCAGCCACAACCCACAGCAACGAAATATACATACCACCAAATACATAATAAAACGGTCTACGTCTTCCTCTTCCATCTCTCTCTCTCTCTCTCTCTCTCTTCGAAAAAATGGCAGAACTCTTCGTTCTACTTGTCTGGCCAGTGGAGGAACTGCTTGAATATATAATATAATTCGCGGTAAAATGCACCTCACGGTACAGAAAGCACGAACGAGTTTCCAGATAAATAAACGTCATCGCTACATATTCACGATAAGTAATAATTAATTAAAAAATTGTTAGAACACGATGAGACGTTTCATATGTCGGAATCTAGTATGAACTTTCCTGATTATTACACGTATTACACCATAATATTGTGTGGGAACATTCGTATTTAAGTATCCAAATATTATTTCACATCGAAATAATTAATTCTACAAAACGTATAAGCTTGTAATTTATGACAAGACTTTATTCGAAGAATAAATTATCCAATTTACCGACTCGGTAATTTCGGTGATATTTCAAACGTTGCGTTTTAATTAATATTTCCATCTCCGCATTAATCGACGCAATTCTATAGCCATTGGATGATGTTCTTCGTAATTTCGACGGCATGTTCCCAATTCAAAAATCAATCTCGGTATATCATGGGGTATATGTGTGTTAATATAAGTGTGCGATGATGAAGTTCACAACACGGTGATGCGAGATACTTCTAGTCGCAGCACTGGATTACTAATAAGAGTAGACTCGTTAGTCTGTTGGACGGGAAACTCGTCAAATCGTATCATAGTATAAGGGCGTATAAATTTTGGAAGTGCTTCGGTTTCACCCATTTTGCTTGATAGATTTGATTTATTTCACAGAGTCACTGTCTATTTCCATAAAAATTCCATGGAACTGACAGACACGAGGGAAACCAAAATAACTAAAATGACCGTACAGCTTACTCGGTTAAAACCATGGTGGATTTTTTTTGTTTTTTTTTTTTTTTCGTATTCGTGTCATCATGTCATCTAACGAATCAGAAACGCTTCAATCAAAAAATCAAGAATCGAAAGTTTTCCATTGCGCTTGTAACTGACTTGTTCCAGCAGTCCCTGCTCGAAGAATTCAAAAAACCTGTATATATGAAATACACGGAGACATTTAGTATTGCGACTGAATATTTATTCTAATTTATCGGATCGAGAAAGTCGCAAACTTTTGTAATTCATAAAAGAGACCAAGTTGCAACATTTTTATGCATATTCACCCTCTGATTTAGTTTTGTATTAAAAAGACAATAATCGAATGTGATCTACTGTACTGTATCTGCCTAAAGCACGTACACGAACAAATTTTCAAGAGCGTTCACGTTGATCCGGGTACACGATATTGCGTTCCAAACAACGGAGAACGATACATGGGAGTTAACGTTGTACGTTATTTTTCGAAATCCTGCAAACATCCTTTTACAGTTTTTATATCCTTGAAGATAACAGAGCGCAAAAACATACGACGTTGTCTTTTAAGTGTACCTGGATCAACGTGAATATTCTTGAAAGTTTGATAAAGCGTGTACAGGTTTGTTCATCACTGTTAGAAGAGAAACGCCATGGTTTAATATAATATAAATCGCACTTGTCGAATCTATCTTTCACATCCGATCCGTTTTATTCCCTTTCTGTCTAGCAAACAACCTACCATCCATAACAATAATCCATTATCTCGGCCATCTTTTCCTTTTCTCCGCTTTGTTTCGTCTTACTTTCGCCTTGTATCTCGTTATCGAACTCCCAGTTACGACCAATTCACGCTTCATCGTCGCATCTAATTAAGCGCTGGATGTCGCGCTATCCCGTACTCTGTGTAAAACTAACACGGTATTCTGTATTCGTCAAATACAACAACGATGATTAGGGAGCACAACGTACTTACTGCGGGTGTACGCGTCGAAATCGATCGAACCTTTTGACGACTCTATAAAGTGATCTATTCTAGCAGGTAATAGTCGCTCAAACGAGCTTGTTCGAACGCGCAAGATGTAGACGTGGTGAGTAACCTATCGGCACACTCGATAGGCCGCGAATGCAACGCAAGACACTTTGAATTATTCACGAAGTCACGGCAAGCTCGAACGTGCTAATTAACCGACAGTCCGTTGTCACGTAAGGTTTCTCCTTAACCAGGAAATTAAACGTCAAAACAGACATCACGTATACACGTACACAACCGAGTAATCAATCGGCGATATAAGCTGTCTTAGACTTGTATTAATAAAATCCTTGGTTGGACGTGTGTCCTATGGGTTAATTAAATAGATAATTAATTAGGATCGACGTTGTTTAATTAAAGCAAACGAGTTTAAACGACAGGCATTCGTAGCGATTCAAATCCGAAAAGACCAGAAAATAATGTTTTCGATTATCGATTGTACGAATAACCGTTGTAGAATCGAATTATGAAGTGGCAACTACTTGGTAATTCGATAATACGATTGGAAATTGCATTCGTATCGATGATTGGAAATTTGTAATATTATCTATAAACACAATGCTTCGTTTACGTTGAAATAACTCTCATTCTATATCCGTATATCGCGAAAATACCATTCATCTGCCTATGACGCGCGTGCCTGCATGATCACGCGACAAATCAGATTAGCCTTTCGCTATTGCAGAGAATTTCTAGATCACACTTTTTGATACAAATCAGAAACGTACTACCTGGTATCGTCATTTACATTCACATTTCACATCAACATTTTTAATATCTGATCCTTTGTTAATCATTGATGACAATAGTACGTCGTTAAGAATAATCTGCTGGTACAGAGATAACATTTGTACAATAATTATTCGATCGCGTTTGTCAAACGTCGAAATCAAGCCGTTTTACCGGTCGATTTATTTTTCTAGTCATTTATTAATTAAATATATCAGCAGCGCATTGAGAGAGTGGCGAGATCGTCAACCTATTCCCAATCGTTGATAAAGAATTCTACCCAGTCGCATGACCCAGTAGTCCGTAAGGATGAAAATTCATTTTCACATATATAATATCTTCGCTTCCACATGTTTCTAACTCTTTATATACATGTACATATGTCTTGTATTTATTGAAGATGTAACTCGGCATTCGAAATACTTCAAACGCCTGTGACGAATTAATCGGGAAATCGTAATATCGAAGCTCGTCTGGCGAACGAAAGCGATTGAAATTCAGGGATACTTCGTCGCTAAGTACAAAGCGACTGTATCGTTCGTGACGTTAAATGAAAGAGAGTTGTGACGAAAAAAGTAGAAGAACAAAGGGGCTCAAAGCGAGTTGTCGGTGAATAAAGCGTTTTTTATCAGCGTTAGAACAAGTGTATGACGAGCGGCGTGTATGAGTCATTATGTGCGTGCGTGCGTGCCAGCATGATACGCGCGTTAATCGCGATGAACTGCCGGTGCCTGCTTTTCCGAATATAGCCTAGCCACAAAGAGACACTAGCTTACGCGTGTCGGGGTAATCCGCAAACGCTACGTTCAAGCGGTCATACGTACGTTTTAATCGTTTATTTGGCGTACCGGTGCGCAAGCATCGAGGCTTTTGTGCGGCGAAAATAAATGGGCTACGATTTATTTATAAATCCAATTTGTTCTACGACACGTGAGAAAGGAGCTTTCTCTCTGCGGCCATAGGTTTCAATATTTTTCAACGAGCGAGTCCGCGCTGATTGGATATACGCGCGCCCCGACACGCACGCGTATCCACACAAAAACACTGTCCCCAGTCCCAGTATTTCTCTCTGCGATGTAACGTTTAACATCGATACGCCGTTCTGCTGCTAATCCTTTGTGCGTTTATTTGCTCCTACGAATCGACCGTGCGAGAGATCGATTTCGAAGATGGACAAAATTTCCAACGTTGTCACGACTAAAACGATCAGTGGCCGATTTTATAATGATTCTTTGAACGAAGCGTGGCTTCGATCACTTTTTTGTAAACGTTATAGGTTGTACGATGCTAATGCTAATATATCGAATAATATAAAGGTAATATCTTTTAGCTAAGTCAATTACAGCAGAGCACCGTTAAAGTTCTGCCAATTGAATTCATTTGCTTGAGCGTATTATTACTTATTATACATGTATAAACGTATAATCGTAGTGACAGGGGAAATCACTGAACTACTACTATGCGAACTTACATTATATATATACTGTTTGTTTCCTGATGGACATTCGATTCTGCCGTATGTAGTTGCAACATTAGAGATCGTTGGCTTACGTCGCTCTATCAAGATAAATAATCTATTCTAGAGGCAGAGTTTTAACATGTTGCAAAATTGAATCGAGATATTCGATAAATATAGCTACGCGCGTGAAAAAATACCGGAAAATGTTAATCGTCTGCCACTCTAATCGGTATTTTCTTCCTCTTCCTGCGGCTAATCCTCCCTATGAAAGATACGCGAAGGAAGTAGTGCGAGTGCTTGAGATCAAGGTGAAAGAAAAATGCATGGCTACCCAACATTTTGAGCGAACGTAATCGAATGTTTTCATCGTTGCTAACTAAGCGATATACTGAAATTAATCACACGGAGGGTGACTATTAACTCGCAATGTCTACTTTTAAATCACAGTTTATATTAGAATATTACGATTCTTTGCTGCTCTCCAATCGTATAAAACCTACATTATCGTATTAAACGCGTGGCTCCGATATTTTCAAAGACTTATACTTCTACCGCAAACTTTGATCATTTTTCGCCATCTAGTGTATTTATATTATCCTTTGTTGGCAGCTAATGCCGTATTTTTCTTCTTTATTGTAGATTTAATTACACATTATCATCCAGTTTGTTATTTTATTTATAATTATTAACAGCTAATTACCATTAACTGTTAACATCGAGAATTATTCATAATATCGCAGAGGGTATAATTAAGCTGTTTAAAATCAAAGCTAACGTTGAGTTACACGTCGTATTATACCGTCGTATCGATTCGTAGATTTAATACAACTCAAACTGATAACGTTGCAAAGAAAGGGCTTCGCGTATTGTTCTTGAAAACGCGTCATTGAATTTTTATTTTCCTTTTAATGTTTCGACAAAGAAATAACACGTAAAACGCCTCTTTGCGCCGCGTAACGAATTTAAGTTTATGAATATTCAGGCTGGATATGAAATTGCAAGTGTCGAGACAACAAAGTTCTGATTAAAAGCAGCAACAGTTTTGTTTGTGGAAGCACAATGTTCAGCGAAAAATTTTCGACGAATTTTAGAGTAATTATTCCATAATTTCGAGACACGCTGTGAAAATTCAGATTACACTACAAATGATAAATTTCGGAATTACGGAAAACGGAGAAACGATCTAAAATATCGTACGATTATTTAGCACGTTGACTTTTATTCCATTTGTTTATGATTTATAACACGGTTGATTAATTTTTCAAGTTTCTTTAAAAACAATTAATTTAGTTCCATAATAGATTTCACGTTGTGCGAAATTTTTATAGAAACTAGTTGTTCACGAAATATAGAAACTAACTTGCTCTTGTCACTTTTATAATCTTCTTGTGGGAATATCCAGCTTGCTGGTAACATCAAACTTGTAAGTTGCATATTTTATATGTGATAAAGTGCTTCGTTTCTGTATTCTGTTCGCAATAGAGTTTAGCTCTGCCGAGGATGTAGTTCCTTTTTCCGTGATTGCAAGTGGTTCTCGCATAGGTATACAGGTAAGTAACAGCAAATAGAAAGAAACGATTTTTCGTTTGAAAATTCAAAACTCGATGGTAATTTGTTAATTTTAATATTACGACGAATATTATCCACGTCATACTGCGTTCAAATTATCAAAGAACCTTTCTTACTATGACAGAAATAAAAAATTCGACCAACTTTGCTATCGCGTGCAATTACAAATATTCCGTTGTTCTACGTTTATATAAAAAAAAGACGATTATACATAGTTTTCGACCGAACGAATTTTTACCAACGAGATGTTTAGAAATATCTTTTCAAATTAACTAAGAGTCACGTTTTTTGTTTTCTCGTATCAAGATTTAGATGCAACCGTAATAATGTTTTATCCAAATGTTATATTTGCTCATAAATAAAAATCGAACACGTCGCTCTTTACGTAACGAAGCTTTATTTACGGCCGAAGCATTCCTTCCACATTACGGTTATTTATGTCACTGTGTCCATAATCTACAACTAAATGGCTCCCTTCTGTACGTGTCGTATCGTCTCGTATCGTCTCATTCGTATCTCGAGACACTCGTGTTTTACTTAAATTTATGTTTTACTACGCTATATCTGTATATTGAATGTATGTATATTGAAATTGGGTATATTGAAATCAAACGTACATAGATGTATCTATTTCACTAAGAGACGCAAAAGAGAATGAAACTAAAAGCTAACATTTTACAAGTACCATTTTAATAATTACCGGAGGGTTTTTGGTCCGAATTCCTCTAGTCTCAATCGGCTTTCAGCCGGCACCTCTGCGACTTCATTTATATTCGTAGTTGTATCGTGTTTATTTCAGCGCGGTTTCTACTGGTTTCCAGTGATTCGGGATCCATCCAAAACTATAAGTCTCGCGTGTCTGCGATTAATAACCTTGCAGTTGATGCGACTTCTAATAACGATAACAAAAACAACAACAACAACAGTAACAGCGAGGTACATAAAATTTACATTTAACGATTTAGTCAAATCGAAGACAGGAGTTTCCTCCACATTAGGTATTTTAAAATATGAGAAACGGACATGTTGAATATACAGTAGAAAAAGATTTTGTACTTATACTTTTAGCCAAACCATAAACATAACCAATTACGTAATTACAAAAAGGAATATCACATGCGAACGATACCATCCAATAAAAGCTACCAAACTTTTATCGGTGAGTAATAACTTGTCACATTTTCTGTTATCGCGTGCAATTAAGCTAATCAGTCGTATGTACACCAACCGTCTAATTTTGATAATGGAAACAAACGGCTGTTCTATAAAAGGCTATTACTTTTTTCTTGCGTCGTTGCTAGCTTCCTCGTGAACGAAACTTAACTCGGACCCTTTATTCGAGGGAAATTTATTAGACGCTGTCCCACGTGGTAGTCCGTCGCACAGGTTACAATATCGTTCGGACTCAATAACGAATCCTTTATTTTTGTACATGTCATGTCCAGTGGCGCACACGAAAGTATCGAACGATCGTTCGCTTTACGCATCGAAATTAAGCCACGCTCGGGTTGCGGTGATCGTTCGGTGAACGGCTCTTTTTCAACCATCTGGTTTCAATCCTAGCCAGACTGGCACGAAATGTCAGTACGATCGGTAGGAAGGACGTTTCACCAAGCTACCGCCTCGGTTACGCTGGAAAAGGGTGAATTCCGGCGAGCGTAGAAGCGATGGAAGCACGGCGCAGAATAAACGAGCCAGATTCAGATTGATGCAGGATGCAAGAAGTTGTTTTCGAACTAACAGACCTATCTCGCCCCCTAGACAAAAGGGATAACGGCCGGAGAAAAATTCCCTTGTTAACGATTATAAATTATACGCGGATCGTGCTGTGCTTTTCGCCCTTGTCATCAGCTTCGTTTTAAGGATACAGCACAGTTTCAAAGATGTTCCTTCGTGAGATATATCGGGGAAATCCTTCTCAAAGGAAATTCCATCAGCTGTTAATTAAATCCGAGAACAGTCTCGATATTATGATGCATATAAAACGTTACATTAAGTCGTAGGAGAAAGAGAGGTCGTCAAATATAGATTACGTACAAGCAGTTCTAAACTTCTTAGATGTTACACGTACGATAGTTACGTCTTTTGGTTAGTTTTACTCGTACATCGTATTGACAAACTTGGATTATTCGACTCCGAGACATACGGTAAATTATCACGCGCGTAATTAAAGATTTTACATCTACAACTGTACGTTACTTGATACTTGTACGTGTCTTTTACATATAGCCAAAAATACCGTATCGATGGCACTTTTAGTGTCGTATCTCGTCTATCTTTTCACTCTCCATCGAATTCACTTTAATCCATAACGAAAATGGGATATAAAGTGTCTTCGGCGAAACGACTGTACGTGCCGTCATATCGAAAACGAAAGAGAAATGAAATAAACGAAACAGATTCAGATCGATTCGGTTGTTTGATCTTTTTCGATAAAAGCTATTTATCGTTTAGTAGCTTGCCGTAGAATGTCGCAAAAAAATGTATTCGTATAGATACATTGTACATTCTGTCTGCAAATAAAAGCTCTGTAAAATAAAATTTTCGATATTCTATTTAAATCGTTTGTACTTAATTGATCGATTACACGCTTATCTTCGTTAATAATGCTGCAGTTATAGCGTTTTGAGATGGTAAAGACGATCGCCGTAGCTAAACGGAATAGCCATTCTATATTTAGATTGTTAGGTGAATAGGAGTAATTCCTCGGGGCTTCGTTGAACAACCCAGAGCTATGTCAATTACGTTTACAATAAGAGTAAAATAACTCTGTAACTTTAAATATTCGCCATATGTTTTTCCATTATACACGTAACAATTCGAGGTTGTTCGTGCGCCGGTAGTTACTTGTCTGTTTCAATCGCTCTTACGTCGCGTTGCGTCGTTCGCATGTTCGTGTTACGGATAAAGATGGACGTACGAGGAATTTAGATAAAAATATACATTTTAATTGCTTAGTTACATTTTTCCGTTACATCCCACTTTAACTTCCTTCGAAATTAACACTTTAACTTATCAAATGCTTGATCATCTGTATCAATACTGGACCATGCGAATATTTCATATTTACAGTCCGGAATTGTAGCTATGCTATATTTTCCTGTTATCGTTCTATCCAACTGGCTAACCAATTTTGTCGCTTCTAAAACAATAGCATTTCGCGACTAAATTTTCCTATCACACAGTGGAAATAGAGAATTATAATCGTAAATATCGTAGCTAAAGTTGTTCAAGGTGTAAACGGTGGTAAATAATCAGGATTTAAATTTTTCGATCATATATTAAACTAAAAAAAAAAAAAAAACTGTATATTAACCAATACTTTTGTTAGAATTATTATAGAACGAAATTGGCCCGATCATCGGCCATGGATTCGACTAAATCCACCTAAATACAACCTAGCGATGCGAACAAAAGTGGAAACAAAGTATGCCATCGTGTTATCTCCAGTAGTTCAAAACGCGGACTTCCGTGTGCTAAAGCAACGACTTATAAACGTCATTCTCGCTTAATCTTTGACGATGAAAGCATCACACCATCTCGAAAAACCAATCTCGCTGCCGGGATCTAAATAGAACGTTCAAACTGCGAGTAAATATCACGAAACTGTCATTACGACTGACGTGGCGGGATCGGAGGTAGTAGCGTCAGGAAACTAAACGCGAAGCTGTACGTTAATCTCGAACACGTTTCCTTCGCGCGTTGGCTTTCGTCATTTCGACGGAGTACCGCGTGTCTCCGTATCTAATTCGATCGCATCGAGTTAGCAGGTGTTAGGTAGCCACCGGGTGGTTTCAAACAGCGCGTGTACGTCACCGTAAGGTTAGAGGGTAAGCGTGCGAGCTGAAACGAACGCGGGGAGGAAGAGTGTGGTAGAACGGCGGAGTGAACGGGGATAGCGTACAAGTGGGAGGGCATCGATAGACTAACCGGGTGGCTTTGACCCGCCAATTCAGCATCACCCATACGGGTACTCAACCGCAAATCGAGTTCCGGCCGTAGGGCGGAATAAAATCGACTTCATCCCCCGAACAACCCTTCGCCCTCCACCTGTTCTCTCCTTTCCCTGCTAACCACACTAGCTTCCGGCCGATTCGCATGTAGGCGAATCCGGTAAGACATTACTCGCCAGGGACGCGTTTATTCGACTCTCTGGGAGGAAAACGCAAGCTGGAAAGAAAGAACGGAGGAGAGAGTCGGCGCGCCTATAATCGACATAGGCGAATGAAAGATAGCCAGATATCTAGTTGCTCGATGCATGCGTATTTATAATATCGTATATCCGTCTATGATACGCGAGTGTGCGCTTCCGCTTTAGATAGATCCGAGGGAAAATTGCCTTCCGACGTATTACATTTTTAATGCCGGAACCGCTTTCAAATTGTTAATCGGTGAATTCATTTTTACGTTAATTCGCTCTTGTTTCTCTATCTCGAACCGTCTAGCTATACAGCTTAATCGATAATAATAGACAAAGCGTGTTGTTTTCTTCGAAATTCCTTGGAAACGATCGTTCGATAACTAATACCAGTTTCAAGTTGCTATCTAATCGTCAAAAGTATTTAAATGCCTCGCGTAAGTAAATTATAACCCCTTGAAGCATTCTACGTTAAACGAAAGCTAATCTTCGGCACGTAAAGATCTATCGGCACACACGGCATAGAAGAATGTATGTACATATGAAATATCCAAGGCGAATTACTCGTCGTTATGTTGCTATATCTAATATGTCAAACAAATCTCTAATTACATTAATCAAAATCCATCTGTTTAGCTGTAGTCGTAAAAATATGAATTTGCATAAATACTCGCGGTCTACTAATAACAGCCACCTATTCGGTTTTCTGAAATTTTTATCCAGATGTTGCTCTATATGCTACTCTATATGTATATAACGCGATATAAAGGTAAAGAAAAATATTTTTTCGTAAAGTACACCAAAGAATTTAAACGCATCTCGTTTAATTTAACCACAGCGGTTAATCACCAGCAAGAAATACGAACCGCCGAATCCCACAAATTCCGTAGAAATGTAAAGAATAAAAGAAGAAAAAACGATAGGACATAAAGGACTTGTCTGTCTATGAACAAGTTCGGTACATGGAAACGATCCAACGTAGGAACTCTGGGTTCCGCAAATGGCAACCTAAATGCAAAGGCCCGTTTCTGTCGTCGACAAAAGTAAACGGCGGTGCGTTTGGGGTTTGAAGAGTCACCCTGTTGGACAGGAGACACACGGAGGTCAAGTTAAAAGAGCCGGATTTTAATTGTTCCAACTGGAAGTCTCGGGACCAGAGGAGATTCACAGGGATCCCGTTACGATTTTGTTTCCGTTGATGTCGTAGCTGCGTCGGTTACCGTTATCGTTCTCCTCTTTATTACGCGTATCGTACGGTCTCTTCGCTTACGCGAATGCACGGAGTTATCCGCCATGTATTTTACTCCCGTCCGTGTAATATACGTGCTGTATGAACGAATGCGCGTACGACGTAGTAGAATTTATGGGTGAACAGATATACTTAGCCGGCGTGGACGGCGTTGAGCGTAACTCGGGGGCACGTTATTGTTGCGTTAAGTGTTACGACAACCGGTGAAACTCGTTCCGTAAACGGAATGCGAATGAGAGTGGGATAGATTTATTGCTTCGAAAATACGGAAACGCCGACCGTATGTACACGCGAACACGAATTTCCGGCCACCGAATGGAACACCGATTGATTTCCCCGTTTGTCATTTTATGAATCTCGTTGTGTTTCGTTTTACGTAGCGAGGCTGACACGTGTTCGCTCGAAGCTTATGACGCTCCGGTGCTAAACAGTACCGCTGGGTGATAACAAAATTGATGTCTGGCCAAGTAGTACGACACGATAATAACGTGGACGATGGAAAGAAATGAGAAACCGAAGATTACGCTTTATCATAGTATTTCAACGCGATATTGTCTTTACAATTTTCATTTTTACTCTATATAATACGCTCACATAATACATCTCATACGTAATACATTATATGTACATATATGTATATCGTACAGTATATAGTAGAGTAATGTACAGTAATCACTGTATAACCAGAAACGCGTTTATTCGTTTAAACATTACGTAAAAAACTAAAATTATCAAGCTGTATTGTAAATAGCTGTGATATTATAATTATTAACGTCAACCAGTCTGTACGGACACCAGATATAATTGACAAATAATTCGTAAAAATCTATTTTACTATTCTGTACGACTTCTCTCTTACTTGTATGAACGCTTCAATATTATAAATTATAAATACCTCGGAATAATATTAAGTTTTTATAAACAATTAATCTTTAATATACAATATATACGTATACTTTATATTTATTTTAATTTATCCTTTCAATTTAGTTTTCTAACTTATTACGGAAATTTGCTGTATTAGCTTACTAGTTCTACGCGTTTCTATATTTTTAGATTTATTCTTCGCTTGACATGTGCCGTATCGAGTTACTAGTTTTACGCGTTTCTGTACTTTTAAATTTACTCTTCCTTCGGAATGTGCTGTATCAAGTTACCAGTTCTAAGTTCCTATTTTTTCTTTTCTTTTTTCTTTCTCTTTTTTTCTTTTTTTTTGGATAAGCCCGCCCCTTACGCGATACACACGCGAATCACATAAATTTGCGTAATAGCAAGCAAATCTCCGCATGCGCGATGATTATGTAGATACAAGGCTAAAAGGTGTTACGGTTTTATGAACGCGCTTGTATGGCTCTTCAAACGCGGAAAGAAAACATTCTCTCGTGTATTAATTAATAATTCTTGATTAAATACAAACACGTAGTCACGCAAGAACAGAGGCGATGGAGATTCAGATCCCTTTGTATGCGGAACGTCACGCATGACCTAATACGATGTTGGATGGCACGGGGTCAGTGTGATGTCAAACTTGCAGAAATAAACGTGGACCGGACGACTTCGTACATTTTGCGAACGTTTCCTACGTTAGTCGATCTTTAAAAATTGTGAATTTATACGCATGTATCTAGAGCTTCGTATTTACTGGTTTCACTTCGTATATATTTTTATACGCTCACGAAAAAAAAATTCAGTTTATAGAAGACTAATTGTAAAAAATAATAAATTTAACATATATTCCCATGAATGTTTCTCCGTGCACGAAACGAGTCCTATTATTCTAAAAATTGTTATCTATTTAACCATAAAATAAATTGGTAAAATACAGAAGTACCGTTACTATTACCGCGATAATGTTAAACGTTTTACCGACGATACATCGTCCAATATCGTAAAACGAATCACGTAGACACGAATGTTTATGATCCGACGTAACAGATCATTACCACTGATAAATCTGAATTTATGTTTCGTAAACTGAAAACAGGTTGCAATTTTATTTCCGCAAAACACCTGCTGACCCCGTTACGAGAAACGATACAAAATGTACAATACGAAGGTAGAAACTGCGCTTGTAAAAGTATCAAACGTTCTCTCCGGCACAATGTCGGTACTCGACAAAGGTGGAGACGTGGAATGCGATGGTAGAATCATGGCTCGGAATTATAAAGAATAATTTACGACTACTTGAAATTAAGATAGCGATGCTAATAAATCTGAATTCTCTGCAGGCGAAATTACGAGCATCGAGACAAAAGAAGCTTTCCGTAATATGAAAGAAATTTATTCGTTTAAGTGACAAAACTCGCAGCTGTTCCATAGATCGACTCGTACGATTCTAAATGAAATATGCTACGTTTCTATAAGTATCGTAACTGTTGGAAACCGAATTACGAAGCAAACGTAATCGCAAGTTCGTACTTCTTATCTTGGATATATGTCTGCGCGTAGATTTAAAAGGATACGTCAGTCTGAATGGCACGAATATTCCAAGAAGCCTTCTGTGCGCGCGCGTACTGTGCTTACTCTTTGACCGAAATTCCGATTTCTTTTGTCGTGAATATCACAGAGATGACAATTTTCTGTTCCACGAACATACAAAGAATACTCGCTGCGAATAAACAAAATAATTTTAAATCTGACATTTTTAACTAATTGTTCTAAATCATTGCACGGATCTTTTTAAACTTTTAAACATTTTAACATGACCAGGATAAATACGACACATTTACTTTTATCGGTATCGTCGTAACTTTTAATTATTAACCTCTTGAAATATACACATTTGTTAGAGACAATCGTTGCTTTTAAATTTAGATGAAACTTCTGGTATTAATTATTAGAAATTAATTATACATTTTTATTAAAACTTTTTATCACGTTGCAAATGTATTTTTTCCAACAGATTATCTTGTACAAGAAGATAAATGTTTCGTGCAATGTTATCGTCGATACAAATCTATATACACGTGGAAAAATTTATTTTTCTTAATATCTTTGTTAAAAGATATCATCACGGAGAATTTTACATAAATGTTTTATATTGTACAGCTTTGTTTCCCTCTGCCCCGGCAAGTTCTCGTTCCGCTTGACGTTGCCTTATTAATTATTAATACACGTTGATTGGCTAGTTTTCATGAAATCAAGTTACCAATCAGCGTGTCTTGTATAGGTCGCTTTCTCTCTTTCCACGAGCTTCTATCTAGGGGCGGGAGGGAGGGAGGGAGGAAATTTTCCGCGGTGATGTGTGGCGGCTACTTTTTAACGACATCGCGGCGAAGATATTCTCCAAACTTTTACCGTTACGAACTGACCCTTTGGAATTTCTGCTTTACGATGCATACGTAATCAGGGGATTGAGAGCTAGGCGCGAAACTCTAAAAAAAATCCCTAAACGATACCAAGTGCCGTCCACGCAGGATATCAAATCAACGCACAAAAATATCTATCCCGACTACATGGTAAACCGTGTCAAAAATCTAACACCCTTTTTGCGTTAAAAATATACATATAACTAATTTTAGTTTACGTGATAAAATAATAAATACGTAATAAAGTCGTGCATTCTGTAAAATACCCCAATTGCGTGAACAAATCGCTCGACTGTTGAAGAAAAAGATATAGAAATTAAAATTCCTTAAACTTGACTCTTGTTGCGCAACAATTTCGTCGTTTTTTCATCCATTCTGAAGAAGATGTATCGAAATTCATAAGATACTCGGTTAAATGTTATTTGGTTTAGTTTATATCAAGTAAACCTGCAACTTTTACATCATCTTCTATATATAAAATTACTTTATTGCCATATTCCGACAACGAATACATTTTTGTAAGAAAAGTTAGTCTTTTATCTTTTCAGAGGGAAATAGATTGTCATATATAATTCAAGGGGCTGAAACAAAATTAGCGATAAAACTATAATCTTCAGTTAATCGGGGAAATTTTTTCTTCAACGCAATTTGTGATATGACGCGCACTGGAAACAGGATATGACTTGGCAACGTGTAAGTTGTCAGAGTGGAAAAGAGGGATATAATGCATAGCAGCGAGAAATAGGTCGCAAAGGGAAACGGATCGTTTATTGTCAGACGTATTTTGCAACTAGAGAGAAGCTACGATATTATAAGCGCGGCAGCTATTTCAAAGTCAAAAGATTTCCAAGTTATCATCACATTTAACGCGCGTATTATTATTAAAAATAGTGCATCGTCCAGAGAATTTAATTGTTTTTAATATAATGTATCGATATGTTGATATAACGTTTAATATAATACGAGATCTTTGAGTTAATGTTAAAAGCGATAACATTGAAGGGTTTACAAAATCAATTATTAACTATTAGTTTATGAGAAACTGTTATTTTACTCTTTACGCCGTGTCATTTTTCTATCCAAAAATAAATAATTCGTTTAAAGAGTCGAAGGAAAGAGTCAAAAGTTTTCTTTAAATAATCATTATCGATATAAATCGGAAAGGATAACAAAGGTAATATTATCTCTATATTTCGGTTTGGAAATTCCTAGTATTAGTTATAACGCGCAACGTATTAAACGTCCGATTTTGTTGGATGAATGTTCTAAATTGCTTCTTCCGATAATCGCATGTACGTATCGTTATATGTCGCTCGAAACCGAGGATTTTTCTTCGCATTCGCCACGTTCCTTTCAAGGTTCGATAAACTATTTCAAGTCTCTCGTAATTTCTATCATATGATACAGATATAATAGTACACGCGTGACGATTCTATGCATCTTTATTTTTTCAAGTTCCTCCAAATATTCTGGACTATTCAACGAGCACAGACATGGTGGTGCCAGAAGGCAGTAAAGTGACTTTGCACTGTGAAGCGACGGGATCACCGGGACCTAACATCACCTGGCGACGCGAGGACGGCCAATTAATACCCTTGGCAAATGGACGAAAAGGTCGGTTTAATACTTATCAGAGTTTATGTTTACCAATAATTTAAAAAATACATTTTAAATAGTTTGAAATTCATCCGTGAACAAAAGTAGTATCGCAAATGATACAACAAATGGAAGATTGATAAAGTTTTCTTGATTGTTAAGAAGCTCACAATTTCTAACAATTTTCATAATTCTTTCTCTACTCTACTTTACTTTACTTTCTCTGCTCTATCGTTTATTAATTTTTTTAAAACCGTTGAAACAAAGTTTCGAAAAGTCGTAACAAAGAATATGTACACGGTGTTCTGCGAAATAATCTCTTCGTGGAGAATCGAATTGACTCTCGGGTAAAGAAAAAGGAAGGATGCTATGAAAGTGAGAATTTATCGTTAACGATAAAACTCATTATCCAACGTCGGTTATTCCATTCGATTTAATTAATTGAAAGCCAATATTTTTGCGACATAGTTGCGCGTTCAATTACATCGCGTACAAAATTGATCAACGTATGCACGACTACGATATCGTGTATTGTACTCGAACGTTTACGCTGATCCACAAGCGTCGGTATGCGTTACGAGCATTACGTTTCGCGTAATCGTGTAATCATGCAATCATGCAACAACTTTCGCTCCGTATGAGCAAACCGAAGATTTTCAAGTATAGGTGTTAAGCTGCAGAAGCATATTCGCCAGATTCGCTGTAACCGAGTCTTGTTTGTAATCTCCAGTGAGAGCAAACACACCGCGTTCGAGCAAGGCCAATAGGTTAGAGGCTGGTGATACGTTTGCATAGGTGGGGAAGATCTGCTATATTTGCATTGAAATTGGCAAACACCGGCAGATTGCTATGCGTACTGAGTTTCGCGTGGCTGACTTTCGCGTCCGACAATGAAACACCGAATGGGTTGTGACCGACGTTCGTTTAAACGCGACCACCTTGCCCTCTATGTAATTTCATCTTTCGTGTCTTAAACGACGATCAACGATACGATTCTGTCAGAAGCGAAATCGATCAACTTTGCTTTTCGTAAATGTCTCACTTAGTGAGACTATCATAAGTACTCGTAACTTGCAAAATAAATTAAGGCAATAATGTTGATCTAGTATGACGTGTATTTAGTACGATCTTATCGTTTCTTCTCCTTTCCAACTTATTCCATCGATGAATATTCTGAGCGACCGATACAACGATCAGAAATTACGCGATAAGTACGTATTCGATCGTAGCTATCGATGATTCGTCCCTTAATTTTATTTTATTATCTACGACTTATGTTCTCTTTGCTTGCAAGATCCATCTCGGTCGTCGTACAATAGATTGCTCGCTATCGACAAGATCAAAGATCGAGAGTGTAAAAGCGAAGGCTGTGTACTATTATTTTATTCTTTAAGATTTCAATAGAAAATTTGGCTCTACGAAGAATTTGTTTCGATTGGAGAAATGATTTTCGAGAACTATAATCTATTTAACTGGAAGACGATTGAAATAAGGTTCCTCGTAGAAAGTAAAATAAATACGCATATCGTTTTAAAGCTTTTGTCGCAATATTTACGCTGTTTGCCATTTACGTCGGTCTGTAAATGTTGTTTAAAAATACTATTTATTTAGCTCAAAACTAAAGTAGACAGAACCGGGAGAAAGGGAAACACCGAGGCAAAGTGAAATATTGTTTTCTACACGCTGCCAGCACTAATAGATACTTTGCAAAAAGAATCCAATATTATTCGCGACATTATATTTGTGTCTGTGATACAAAGTCCTTGGGGTTTTTATTGAAAATTTAAACATTTCACGTATCTATTTTATTTTTAGATAATTGATGTCTCATCGATATAAATGTATATAAATGGTATTCTTTCTCAGCTCATTATCGTCATACGGACGATATACAGAGCGGAAGAAAGAATACGTTATTTTTAATTTTTTCGCGAATAAGTTATGATATATCGTTCGTAGGCATTCGTTTCATAAAAATAATTTAATTAAAGTAATTTTCCTCCATCTTATTTACTTTATAATTTACTTTCCATTTTACACTTTGCATTTTGCATTTTATATTTTACGTTTAATTCGTTAACGTTTACTTTACTTTTACCTCACCAATACTTGATCAAGTTTTATAGTAAAGAAGTTTTTATATTGTTTCGTGCGCTTTTAGATTTTAAAAAACCTCTCTTGCTTCTGTCCCTTTTATCCTTTTTGTTATTTTATTTTGTTGTTTCACTTTGTTCCATATTCCACCACATCTCATAATCTGCCAACAATAACATCGCCATCATATTTTCAGATACATGGAACGATAGCGCACACATATCTATCGTTGCAGAAAATTTCAGACGTTATAATATTTAAATAAATCCGATATTGTATTATAACGCGTGTTTACAGCAGAACTCTATCCATTTGAACGACATTTATCGGAACAAAATTTTAGTTAATACCAGATTAATTGAAATTTTATGCTGGTTAATTCACTTATCCGAACGTGAGCTTCTGTTGTGTAAACGAAAAACGATAGGTAGCGAAGAAAATCGGCCAACTTTTACTATATGAACTGCAATTATGTAAACTGTCTGTCTTCGATTCGTCGACAAATTCGGATGAATCGAATTCGGATGTATCGAATTTGGAAACCGTACTCGGATATTATGTACTCTAAAAATTTCGTCGTAACGAAATTCAACAATAAAACGTTTTAAACGTGTAAGCCGTGTGACCGATTAACTGCGATTTATTTTGTAAGAAATGTAACGAAGGGCTGGTAACTGGTTACTCGTTAGGTTTCAGGCAGTTTTCGTTCTTTCGTATTTGACGTCGTTCAGTTTGTTAGCTGGGCACAAATATTCCACTAGATTTAATCGTGGTTACACCACGTACGTAGACTACCCAGACTTTCGGATAAGTAAACTGAATTTGCCGACCTGTACCTGGACAAGACAACACCAAAACTGTGTTACTGCCGGTTGTCTGTTTCCTGCAAATATCCGTTTGGCCTTTGACCATATAAACGAAAAATTTCATTTTATATAGCTGTCGAAACTAATTTTCTAGTAGCGCAACACGCGAAATTTAGACTTTAAACAATTGTTCGCGTTCCGCCAGAGAAACAACTTTGCTAAACGCAGAAATAGCAAAAGAAAGAAATAAATTAATTTTATACGATATAATATATTCGATATAAATCGATAAACGAACAGAGGCTAACATTAAATAAAACGATCAAGTAATCAGGTATTAAATGATAAATGTAAGGAAAAACATTTAAATTATTATGTTTTTATGTAATCTATACACGAATAAAAGTTTATCAAAATCGTATAATCCACAATATATCGTTAAATTAGATTTTATACGATACATGTATATAATATATTCTATTTGTACGACACGTAAAGCAATTAAGAGAAAAGATTGTTTTTTCAGACAGACGAATTTTCCAAAACCTTTCGGTGTTCGACTGCGAATTTGAAGTTTTGCGCTACTTTACGTTCGATGACGTTCCGTTAAAAACATTTGACATTTGATATGTGTATATATGTATATTATTCACGATACAGTTTACACTTTTCAATGTAATCTATCACTTTGAATAAAAATTAATACTCTGTGAAATTGCAAAAAAAAAATGTGACTAAAAATTATATTAAAATTGGGGAGAAAATTTGTGAACTCGGCTATGCTTTTGATTACTTTGCAAAACAAATTATAGGAGAAAATTTCGACGTAGTTTTCATCGTATTGCAGATAGTACTGCCGGGAAATATACTGACGCTGAAAAAGTTGTTCTAGCCCATTTCAAAAACTTCATGCTCGTATACCAAACTGTCTGAAAGTGTAACTTCACCGAAACTTCCCGGAAAAAAGGCGTACATTCAGGAAGCTTCAACGAGCAGTATCACGCCACTCTATATGTGAAATCTGTTTAATCGTAAATAGCGTACGTAAATATCAATTTCAAGAAGAGATACGTTATATGTACGTAGAAATTCGTTTCTTTTGCCATGTACACTGTGTCCCAGCATTTTCTGATCAAATTTTTTTACAGAATGTTCTAGTAACGAGACACTGTAGTAAGAATAAAAAAAAAGAAAAAATATGAAGGGAGTGGTACTTCAGCTTGCAATACCATCCGCTACTACTTCCATATTACTACATTTTCATGGATAATTTCATCTCTACCGATATCGACGACTTCTTCCTCCTTCTTCCGTGCTTCAGCCCTTTCGCCTCCGGAATACTTATTATTTTTTAATGTCCAACTTACAGGGAATAGGGCATTGTCGGTTTCGGTTCTTTTTTTATGCAATAGGAACAGAACAAATCGTATTAGTAACATTTTATCAAATTTATGGTATAAAGTAGAACGCAAAGATAACGCAAAATTTCAGATTTTTTGTTTTCCTAATTCGCAAAAACGTGCGAATACTTATGACGAAAGCAACGTTGACTTTTATTGGATATTAAAATATTTGAACTTTAAGTAACGTTAGAAAAAGTTATATCGTAAAACGGATAATTTGCATATAAAGATTAGATATATACCGTTTACCAAGCATGAACGTGAACGAATTAAGCTTAACTATCGTTAAAATTTATTTTACAGTGCAGAGTGTCGAAGGACCAAATTTTAATATTTCTAAAGTAAATCGGTTACATATGGGCTTCTACCTTTGCATCGCATCCAATGGCGTGCCACCATCAGTTAGTAAAAGAATTATGCTGACTGTTCAATGTAAGTACATATTATCAATAGCCAATTAAAATCTCCTTTAATTCTTTCGCTATTGTAAAACGTATATACATACATCGAGCAACGTACATTAATACAATATAATATAAGATAAGTAATTATTTGCTGAAAAACACGTGCCATATAATATAAAAATATCTGTATCCCTACTTGTGCAATATATATCATGCATTGCCGTAATTAATATTACCATATTCATATTAGAAGAAAAATATATTTAATGATTAAAGTAATCCGATAAGACGCGTTAACTCGTCACTGAGGTTCCGAAATTCTTGGATACAATAATTTCTTTGCTTAGAAACCATCTATCTTTTTACGTGTCTTTCACGTAAGATTAACTTGTTCCATATATATATATTTGCAAGGTTTAAGACCGACCTGATCGAAATTAATCTGACTTCGTTATCTTTTAATTCCGCGATTAAGGTATGTATATATGAAAGGGACAGTCCGCTTAACGAATTATTAATTTCGATATCGAAAGATCTCTCTTATTTTAAAACTACCATAGCGAAAGAATTTAAAGGGAAAGACTTTCCAAATTCTTATTCTCTATTTTGGACATGATTAATTAGCAAAAAATCTCGAATCAATTCGTTTTATCGTTATATCGTGCTTTCTATTATTCGTTGGAAATTTATCAGCCACGGCGATAAAATGCAAAAGACAAGCGAACACGAAGGGAAAAGCAAACGTTTATTTACGCGATGGGGAGATCTGTCTTTCTTCTTCCAGTTCCACCCATGATTTCGGTGCAGAATCAATTGGTGGGCGCTCAGGAGGGACAACAGTTGACTCTGGAGTGCCACTCGGAGGCTTATCCTAAATCCATCAATTATTGGACAAGGGATAAGGACGAGATAGTTCCGCAAGGTAGATTAAAACAATGATTCACCGTTTATTTTCTCCAGCAGTCGTTTATGCAAAACTTCCGATAGCCTTCAACCTGGTCTTTCCAAGGTATAATCGCGTATCCACGTACACTCTTCTTGCATTTATCTTCCAAGGAAGAGAGGAAGAAGAAGAATAAGAAGAAAAAGAAGGAAAAAAGAGTAATTGGTTGTAACGAGACCTATGAATAACGAAAGCTTCGTACCAAACGCATAAACACGCGTGGAAGCAAGCGCGAATATAAACGTTCAGCTGCGCTTTATGTCAGGGCAGCTATAAAAGGCAGCTTTAGTACTCTTCATCGATCCACCTTTCCTTTCAGATCCTCGTATTTTCCTCGTATCACGATCTCCGCTCGTTTAGTGGTTTCCGTCAAATACATTTTGCAAGTCCATCCTTTCCTAACTGTGTGTATAAGAGGTCATGCGTCAGCAACCTCCATGCTGGCCGAAATTTATTTTCTTTCAATTGCCACTTCCATCGTCAGATACTCGATCGATCTTCCGCTCGTCCATTTGAATTACACCAATTTTTTTTGTATTTTTGCAATATACTCTGAATGTTT
The DNA here is from genome assembly GCA_905333015.3 of Bombus campestris. NCBI lineage: Eukaryota > Metazoa > Arthropoda > Insecta > Hymenoptera > Apidae > Bombus > Bombus campestris. The sequence goes on from HG995149.1 coordinate 4,450,823, forward strand.
TGAACCGTTGGTTTTGCTAGAATTTCGGTATTAACGAGAGTCGATCTATGTCGGCTACGATAAACACGAGACAAGGTATTATGAAATAAAAACCGAATCTTACGAATGTGTCGACTTCAAAAAATATGTAAATGTCATGGCTTTTGATGAAAGAAATTTAGAAATTTTGACGAAGAAAATTGAAATAATATTATCAGCGTAAATTTACAATTAGCCAGTTACGAACTATCAGTATTGATAAATCTTGTTTTATAACGACGATAAGTTTTGTAATAAAAGAAATTAAATTCTACGAATTAGCAGAAATTTGATCATCGATATAGAATTGGAAAATTGCAACTGAAAAGCCTGGATAGCCAATAATTTCTAACTTCCGTCGTCGCTCTACACAGACGCTTTATGTTACATATAATTTCCCAATACTTTGAAATATTCTCTGCGACTCTACGATCGATTTGAAAAACTCTTTACATGTATATGGATTGATGCGTCGATTGAAAAACCGAATCGACTGTCTAATGCGTTTATCCGATTGATACATCACGCGCCTAACCAAATGTATCGTCTGATTTAGCTTTCAGTCGGTTGTTCGAACAGAATTAGCTTTTGAATAATGCATGAGAATCGAAGCAGGACGTTAGAAGTATAACATGATTTCATCTGGCATTTATGAGAAGAGTCGAGGATGCGTGTACGTATACGAAGACCGAAGCGTCAACGTGTGGCCTTTTCCGCTGTCGTTATTACGTCGATAACCTTGTTGATATTTGCATCTGTATCGAAGGCAATAATAATACTTGCAATGTGAATTTCGATGCCACAATCTGGTTGCTACACAATTTCCACCGTCGTTATGCTCGATGATGCGTCATATTCTTTTCTTTTTTTTTTTTTTTTTTTTTACTGCGATTTTTTTTTTAAAGTCGATGAAGAACCAAGGATAAAAGATCAAGAGATTTAAGCACGATACATTTTAATTTTCCAGGTACCGATAACGCTAACAGCCTTGAGCTAATCTCTTTAAAATCTCCTTTCAACTCAATTCAATTCAATACAAGTATAAGCAATTTTTGTCAATGTACATTTACTCCTTGCTTAATATTTTCTTGCGTAAATGTGAATTCCAAACATAAGAACTTCGTAAATGTCTCTCGCTGTAATTACAGTTTCAATCGATATTTTACCTTGGAACTTACCAGAAATTCATTTCTTTCCTTTTATTTCTATTACTTGCGCTTTAAAATTTTTATCAACAGCTTTCTATGTAATTTTTCCGTAGCATCTCGTCGATTTTCGTTTTATTTATTCTTTGTACGGACGTAAATTGACGCTACTACGATAATTCGAATGCGAACGACGATAATAATCATTACTTAGCGGAAAATATTTAGCTTATTCTCGGAAAATGATCGTTCGTGGTTATCGAAGCATGGATCGAGGCATCGTCATTGCGATTGTAGGATTCGGTTATCCGGCTCGGTAAACGTAAAATTCATTCAAGATTTTCAGAGAGATTCCCAAATAGCAAACTGTTTTTAACCATTCGAAACTGAATCGTGGACATTCCCGGTAGTTATTCACCTCGCAATCGTACTTTCCTTTCATTATTTCGCTTTGCATCCACGTAGCCTTTCTATTCGCGTAAGATAGCTACCAACGTTCGATAGAATCTCGAATCTTACGAGTCGGAGAACGGAAACGTCTGTGAATGGTGTCGATCTAAACAGAAATCACGTTAACTTAGACTGCTGCACGACGAATACTAAAATAAGCTGGCCCATCTTTCAAACTGATTGAACTATTGTGACGTTCGTTCGAAAGACGCTGAAATTTCTATACTCGTTTTCCACGGTACACGACCATTTCCGTAAAAAAGAAAAAAAAGGCGAGCGAAGAGTTATTTATTATCTATCAGATCGATCGTCACGACTCGTCGTCATTTTAAAATGACAACGTGGTTACGAGGTGCCAGTGTTTTGTTAGACATGGAACTAATCCGCCGATTTTATGATTGTAATTTGCCGATGATAATCGGTAATATGATTTATAAATTTATTTTTTATACTTTCTCGTAATTGCAACATTACCAGCTTTTTAAATTCATCGTACGATGGTCTACGTACAGTACAGTCGGTACCTTGCCTTGACAACGATATGAAAATATATAGAATATTAGGAGGTATAAGTAGAAATTCTTCTAAATTCGAACGTAATCATATAAGCATAGCCTGCTACTAAATTTCTTTCGACACAGAATCAACATTTTACTATGCTGTTTTCACGACTTAAAGAAACCGCTAGGCTGTAAACGTTCGAGATAACTATCCTGTAAACGGTTTTTATAAGCGGTGTCAAGCGGCAAAAAATATCAGTCGTTTAAATACATTTCGCATTTCCATCGTTTTAGCGCCCACCAATTAAAGAACTGAACTTTTCTCTGTAAATTACGTTGTGTAGATGTTTTATTTCATGGCCGTCTAGAAATCTAAACGGGTTGTATCGCAAAAAAACGAAAGCTTTTAATTGCAACCGAATATGTTTGATACACAGCGGTGAAATACTCGTTAGATACGAAACCGTAATTCCAGAAGACGATATACTAGATTTTGCTTGTTAAAAATTTGCACGATCGTCTAACGTACTATATTATTGAAGGCAATTTAAATCCCTTTGGGGGGATACGTGAATTTGCACCTGATTAAGAATACAAAGTTCCTTTATATATATATATATATTATATATAATACATCTAAATCGCGTATGCGTACTCGAAATCGTAAAAGATTTATTATCATCATAGGGATAACGTATTTAGACAAGTTTTACAATATTATCGACATTTTACTAAATTCGGTTCCGACGCATGATAGTTATCTCGTTAAAGAAAATTACAAATTTTATTCCATTTAATCGTGTTTTGTTGATGTGTACATATTTAACGTCGACTTTATCCCTAAGTAATTTGTCTTCGTACATATATGTAATTGTTACCCTACTTTACTTTATCCTAATCGATATATCGATTTATATGTAATAAAATTACCCATTCGATTTAATAACTTGAAATGTAATAGTGGTCGTAATCGGAATTTCGATATTTACGTAATGTTTTGTAAAATATTTTATACGATTCGCAAAATATTGCAATTTAAAATTTTAATATAATACTTGGGGAAATATGTTTCATTAAACTGCAATAAAGTTTTGCATAAGTACTGAATAAATATGCCTTCGAATAAAATTTATCAATATATTCTTTATTTAATGCCGAATGAAAAATATTATCCGCGTCAGGTGTGTGTAGACTTCTATTTTAATAACGTGTCAAAATAATAAGGCGATATAATTTCAATAGTAATTAATGTCGACATCGATTCATGAATTGACAGGATTGTAATTTCTTTCAGGAGGGAAATACGAGCCTATACTATTGGACAACGCGTATAAAGTTCATATGAAATTAACGATAAGTTCCGTCAGTCCATCCGATTTTGGATCGTACAAGTGTGTCTCTAGAAATGCATTAGGAGACACCGATGGCACCATCAAAGTTTATCGTGAGTATAATTAAGTATTTTTCCAACATTCGTATAACGCTGCCTGTACACTGCCTGTATACAGAAACAAAATTTTACGGAACTTGCAACAAATCTTTATTTAAAAATATGTATCGTCTCAACGGCGCTTTAATTTTCTTTCGACAACTATATTTTTTAAAACGACGAAAGGGTCACGTTATTTTTACAAATAGAAGCGATTTTATTGCTAATAAAGTAGAAAATTATTTCAATCATAAATCGTATATGAATAAAAAATGTCGATACAATTTTCTGGATTTTGCAGGCGATTTTCTAGGCGATTTTTCAGCCTATAGTAAGACGAGCGGGCGGCTCATCTCGTTAAAACGACCACGCTTAAGGAAACTCATCGAAAATTACTTCCTAGTTGAAGCCTTTTGTTAAACTCTTTAAATACCTCGTAACGGTAGCTTTGTCGTGATATAAAATTTTATCAGAATAAGCTCTCCGTGTTTTCAACACGTTTCTTCTAAAAAGCAAATTTCATCACTTCACCCTAATATCGCGATAACAAATTTATCTTTTTTTACTACAATTTTAAAGTTATCGTGCTTTTTATTAGGAATTACAGAATTATACCGTCGAAAGTATTCTCCGTCGATCCGGCGGTCGTGAAACTTAGTTTCCGATCATCCAGTACATATCGTTTAGTCAGTTGATATCAATATATTATATGATCTTTTATATTTTATATCCTTATTTTATAATATTCGTATCCTATCGCGACAAACAGCTCTTTTTATTTAAAGTCGTAGTTACACGAGACCTTTAAATTCTACGGAAAGAGATAAAATCTTCTGAATTTATTTATACAACGAAACGTATAACGTTTATACAATAAAATTCTATTCTCTAAAATTCAATCTTGTATGTTTTTATAAAATTCTCCGTTGTTGTTTATACTCGTTACGCCTTAAAATATCTTAATGTACATATTCTAAATAACCAATATATAGCCATATATGTATCTAACAATAAGATGTTTCTGATCTAATCTGATCTGATGTAATCATCTATCTGGCTCTATATATATATACTTTAGTATAAAATAAGTAATTATAATGTATCTTTTCCATATGTTTTAGCAATAACATCTTCAAACTCTACTGGTAGTAATACAAAATACAAAGGTAAATCCCTAATTTACATTTTATTTTTCTTCGCCACGAATATTATTTATTTGAGAATCATAGTTTGTAAGATAGTACGATGATAAGATCGAAGTAGTTTTTTACACAGATCCAGGGCCAATTCTAAATTTATGTGATATGCATTTAGAAATTATCCTTGCTGCAAATTTGCCACTAAATCGATATAGAAAAATTTATCTTGGCGAAATTTTATTCAAAGTTTATATAACTTAATAAACATACCACTAAAGGTTACGTTTATTAATTACTCGAACTATTTCCGAGCATTAGGCTCGCTATATTAATACATGTACACGTACAAACATGCCTTTAAATCAGGAACAAATTATCAGTAATCCAAATAGTTGGTTAGGGAATAGAATCAATTTGGAGTGGTGTTAATGCATTAGTTGGTTCAAACATAATCACGATACAATTTGAAACGCAAATGGGATTTCTTATCACCAATCTCTGGTAATATTAAAATTCCAATAAATTGTTACTTTGCCAACTCTTCCAACAAGTTCGGTAATGTTTTTCTCAATTACGGTAATTTTACCGTTCTCGCGTTACAATTGATTAAAATATATAATTGATTCAAAATGTTGCTTTAAACGATGTTTATTGGTATAGAACGAAGTCAGTTATTTATTTCGGTAAAATTTACTTTGGACATGGAACTACTAGTCTTAAAAATTTCGTACGTATATCTTATACTTTGATATCCCTTTTCTCGCATGACATTCCACGCACGATACATTTTCCAAATAATATTGCATTTTTATCACGGAAGGCAACACTTGGTGGATTAACGATTTCGAAATCTACTTGTTATTCCGTTCGGTATTTTGCTTTTCTTTTTTTCTTTCCTTCTGTTTTATTTTTTCCTTCTTTTTTCTTTTTTCTTTTTCTTTTTCTTTTTTTTTTTTTTTTTTTTATCAGTCTCAGGAAATCCAGATCGTCCGCGGTGGTACTTTATTTTTTATGCTCGACACGCAAGCCAGAAATCGCTCGCTGTGTTATTGCTCGCTTTGTGTCGAGTAGTACTTTCCGAATGATGCAGCGTAACGTACTTGCGATGAAATAACGGGTCGCTGATTAATTAGATCGAGTGTCTGGTTTGTGCATGCCAATCCACTCAACGGATATTCTCTTGAATCACAACCTCTACAAAAGCTAGACACGAGTCCCTTGCTTTCACCGACGTGGCCCCCATCAAAGCTTATTTCGCCCTGGGATAATCGCGTGTCAGTTTCGAAAATAAAATTGCCTTTCCTCTGATGAGCCACAGGATAGCATCACCAGCGGTAATGTGGATCGAATCCACGTGGATTAGTTTCGTAAGGTAATAACTGGTCCGAAATTGTCCGAACTTTGTCGACCCAACTTTATTACGTTTACCATGCACAGCGCGGTAACATTTCGTTTTTTCGCCAACTCCAATGAACCGAGTAACTCGGTTAAATTTCTTTTTTCCGTTTGTTTATTTCTTCGCGTTTGACGTTGATCGAACGCTTGCAGAAGAACAAAGATATCAAAGGAATTTCAGCGTTCGTATTTGTCTCGCGTAATATCACAGTGACAACTTCATTCGATAAAATACCAGTATGCTTTTTGCGTGAATACCTTTTTATTACAAGTTTCTCGAATATTTCGAACTTTCCACGCGTTTTTTGATGTTTTACGATTAACGCGATATACAGCGACGAACATACGATAGTATGTATAAATATTACTAACATCTTTTTCGTAACTCGCGTGAAACTATTTATTTCACACGTAACGATATGATTATGGTATGGAATAAAATATTCGCGGGAAGTAGTTATAGCTACGTTTCATTTCACGATGCGTAACTGTCAAACTCGACGGAATCGCGCTTCTATTTACCTAATTCGCATCGCTTACCGATTTGATGCTAAAATATGTTTCGATTACGTCAGATTCGTTTATCGTGGAAGCAAACAAGCGAGGTTATTCGACCATAGTCAGATGCCGATCGACAATTGTTCGTCGGTTAGCAGTCGTGTTACTAAGCTTTGTCGATTTCTGGTAAACAAATCGACACTTTTATATCCATTCAACGTGTACTCTCTACTGGCGTCACCTTCGATATCGATTTTGTTAACCGTTGGTATACCGTCCGATGTCAGTATCCTTCGTATCTGTATAAAACGTACCAGTATCCTCTGTGTAAATTGAATTGGCCGTTTAAGGCTATCGAAGGATAAATCCCACGATATTGTTTGGTCACTCTATCACTGTATCTCGACCCTATTGTTTGCTTTAAAGCCACGAAGCACAACTTTGCAGATATACGCCTATTTCGTTCCAAATGTACGACGTTGTAACACTTGAACCAAACTGAGGCAAATATCAACGATATCGTAAAAGCGTGGAGAGAACGCGTCAAAATTCTATTACCTTATTATATTTACATTTCTGTTACGAGATTTTCACAAATCGCAGTTAAGTCTATATCCCTATCTTAACGATGAAAGTACGAGCTATAGATAAAAGCGAAGCACCTAATATCGCTGAACAAATCATCCATTGTTGAAATTTGAAATTTCGAGTTGAATCACTCAACTGTTCTACAACAAAGCGCACCTTGTATTTGCAATTGCAGATAACTAAACTTGCGACAGAGGCAACTTTCGCAACCATCCTTGAACAGCCTGGAATCTTTACGGAACTATGTGACGAAATTTTGAGGAAATATATTCGATACTTTGATAGATCGATCCGTAGAGATACAGACTTTAAGAGAATAAAAATGCCAGGACACTTCGATGAACCTGGAATAAACGGATTGTTCCGACCTTAAAAATTATTTTACTCGATGTTTACGCGTCAAGTTTCTCTGAAATACAAACGTTGACAAAGTCGGATTTTGCTGCGAAAAATTCACAAAGATCTATACGCGTAACTCTTGAAAGTCTGTCCAAGGACAGTTCAGGTTCAACGTGATCACGGCGCTCGTTTTTCAAGTCGAGACGGAACCATTTCTGCGTGAAATCGTGAATGAATAGGAACCGCCGTGTCAGATTTACAAGCTCACCATCTCATTTGCTTTCGACAGGCAGCTGGTTGCGAAAAAGACGTACAAAAGTCGATAGAACCCGTTTCAGAGAAGCTAGACGTTTAGAAGAACGCCTCTATAAAAAGCCACGGTTGAATGCCATTTTGAACTTACACCTTGTTCATCAAACCCTTTTCCCTACGAGCAGAATGCCAGGCTTTTGCTAAACTTCCAGTTCCTTTTTCAATACACGCGCGAATTTCCGAAAATCCTACGAATATTCAACGTTCTATCTTATATGAATTATAAATTCTTACGTGGTTTATAATAGCTTCTTCGTCCAAGTTTTATACTCTTCGATAAAACGTCGATTCTCTCTATTATACCTTTTTATGTTTACATTCAAAATATATCTTGTGGATATTCGATGTTGAAAAAGCCATGATATAATCAATTTTCTCAATTTTCCCTCTAATAAATAATTCCGAAGCTATTACTAGAATTGGCGCAGCGTTCAAAATAAAATGCTATGTAATGTTCGAAATTCATGGGATAGAGGAAACGTTGGATTAATTTAGTACGATCGCGGAAGGTAAATCGTAAACGAAGAATAAAATATTCGATAGAAGAATTTCTTTCTTTCGCTTTTTCAACGTATCCGTAGTATACGTATTTCTGTATATTTCTATCTGTAGCGTTCTTTTAGAAAGATCTAACAATAACTTTTTATACGTGTACCTTACCCGAAGATAACATATAGCGCGTAGCTGTATTAAATAGTAATGAAACTTGCGAAATCAAATTTCAAGTTTCGGTTTGAAATATTTCAAATATACCGTTGCAACTAATATCGAAAATTTTAGTAAAAGGCGTTCGTTCGTTTCTCGATAATAATAAAACTTGTGTAACGGATGAACTACACCTTTTTGTAATTGAAATATTTGTAAATCGATCGTTTTGGTATTTGCGACAAATTATCGTCAATAGCGTCAAATAGTCATCAGCTTGAACAATGCGTATGAATAACTGCCCGTTCTATCGCTAGTTTCCGAACAACTTTGGACAACATTATTCGCGATTTCTATCCGGAGCAACTAAATTCGGCCGTGTTTTTTAAACTACCTCTTGCAGAGAATATTTTTTTCAGCACTTCATAATACTGGAATATTCGAAAGAAATATAAATGTGCGCAAATACGAAGAAGTATGACTGCATAAAATTTTAATCGTACAAAGAAATACTATACGTAACGATATTGAAAATAATACCGTAAAAATTGAGATTGTATCGTATCATAGTATTTTAACATTTCATACAGATCATGAGATCACGATCTTTAAGTTTGATTTTCAAATATTTCGAACGTTGTTCTAACGAAAACATCAAGAAAAATAGTTCTAACTGAAAGATGTAAAAATAATCACTGTACATATAATAGTAATAGCTCGTATTAAATATTCGAAATTAAAATATTTTGGAATTTTTATTTTGTATATAACTCGAACAGAAAAATTTCCGACTCGTTAAAATAGTTTGCGCGTGCTTCAACTTTTCATCCTACGTTCCATCATAGTTTTAGTCATATTTTATTGGTAAAAATTTTAAATACGGGAGGAGTACGTACGAATGTTGTATTAAAATACTTTGCCGTTAATCGTATCTTAATGTAGAATTACTAGGCTGTGGATGTTCCCGCAAATACATAGTTTTACGAACGCGATCGATTAAAAAATATTAAAATCCAAGCACAGATTAGTTTCAGTCTCTAAATATTATAAAAAATCTTGCCTCGGATACTTTATATAGTATTGTATATTATTGTTATTGTATATCGTTGTGCGTTCTATGCATTTTTGTAAAATTAAATTTACATAAATTTATAATATTACATCATATATACACACACACACACACACACACACACACACACACACACACACACATGCAACCTCCCTCAGCTATATCATCCGATATACCTTTATGTCTATTATCTTCTTTCCCTTTGAACCAGTTCCGTACGGAGCTTCTTTTCATTTATACCACATTTACATTTTCTCAGGGATTTTCTTTGAAAAATGAACAATGGAAGGATTTCTTCATTTTCATAATCTCGTACCTGCTGGATGATTTATAATTCGGGTATGTTTAAATAACCTCTTGAGAACGCTATTTGATATAATTACAGAGGGAGTAAAAGCTCATTGTTTTTCCTAGTTAATATTCAAGTTGTAATCCATCGTAAATCGATGTAAATTTATTACTAAATTATTATATTTAGTCAACGTTGTGTATTTATCTGTAAATTATGTACCATCTAAGCGTATATACACGTATATATTTATGTATATCGAACGAAAAAGTGTAATGCTATGAATTGCGAATATTTTTTTGATATTTATACTCGATCGATCACTTGTTAAGGTTGAAATTCTTTTATTAACATTCGGATGATTAATTTCATCGGGCGGAAAACACGCGTAGAATAATTTTAGTCTCGACGTCTCTATTAATTTCTTCGATCGATTTGAATTTAATACTCAATAGGCATGTTTCTTAACAACGGATACCATTCACTTTTCCATTTCATGAATACTCTCTCTCTCTCTCTCTCTCTCTCTCTCTCTCTCTCTTTCTCTCTCTGTTCTATTGTAATGAAAAATCCAGGATTTATTATTGGCTCAGTGTCCAACCGCATTTGCGTGTACACTCGAAGGCCGGAAATCGATATATGCAAAATATTTTGATGCTAACAGATTGAGAGGCGACGTTGCGTTCGATGGAAGATTTATAGAGCCGTTTCGAGCCATAGGTCAACTTTATTGAACTCTGTCCACTCTTCTCTGCACGAGTACCTGCTTCGGGATTTAGAGCAAATATCGCAGTATTACCAACGAACAAAATCACGAGAATGAAATGTGACGCGCTGGTATTTAACTATTAAACGTTCGTTCGATGTCTAAGCCAAGCTTCGGTTCCGCGATCGATGCTACACTATCGTTGGTAAACATCTTCTGGTAGCTTCTTCCGGAAAGGAAAGACTAAAAAATCCTTTCCATTCTGTGAACGTCTATAGTGCGTTAAGTACATTTTATTTCTTTGCCTTGCCAAGATATATATAGGCGAGAAAAAGTCAATCGTTGCGTAACACAGACGTAGCCTATGTACATTCGACGCTTGCAATTATTTTCTTTCGATAAAAATATGCTTTGTGGTGGAATCTTTCTTGGAATTGAAAAATGGAATATTTCGTTTATCATTTAGCGAATTTACTTTATTTAGATTGGATTCCTAAGCACCGGAACACTCGCTGGTTTTATAGAAAACACGACGATCGATCTAGATAATTAGATAATTTGGAAAACGTGACAAATTTTAGATTTCTGAAAGATAACGGCCTAAAAACGATTCTATATGATTAAGCCTGAAATCTGAATTCTGAATTCTGAATCTGAATCTATTTATAGGGATGTTTGGCATTAGACGCGATAGGAAAAACCAGCGATACGCAATGCAGTTTCGTCAACATGCATATGTGAAAAGACTTGGCGATAAAAGTTGCTTTTTCCTTTCCTCGTATAAAACCCAAAAAATCGATGAAGCTGAAACGTGACGGAGGTAGTCGTGCAGAGGCCAGTTATTTTAAGATTATTTCTGCGCTATTCGTTCACCATCTTTATAAAAACATGAAAAACGTACTCGCGCATAGATCAAGCCCTCGAAAAGGTTAATCGCGTTAGCTGTTGCCACGAGACAATGAAATCTCCCAATTAGAATTTCTGCTGATGCCAGAAGCAATTGGAAGAGAATAGCGATTGGCGATTGCTCGCTTTAAAACGTTGTATCGGTGCCGATAGCTATCGCTTTGGGTATTTATAAAGAGATAAATTACAAACAAAAACAGCACGCATGGCCCTAGCACCGTTTGGAATTTCTATATTCAAGGTCATCTGAAAATCATAATCGATACGTACATCCGATAGATAAAATGGATTAATATAAAAAATAAATTTTCTTTCCTCCTGCAAAATTATTCACGTTGCAGTTTAAATCACGTTTGCGATATCGATAGAGACACAAGAGACATTTAACTGTTTTTCGTTCGGATACTCTACAGTGTTTACTGATTTTTCGCACAAAAACATGGCCGATCATTTTGTTTAGCGTTTAGAACAGAGAACTGGTCAAATTTAACGCAAAACGTATCTTCTTTGGAAAATGCCAATGAACTTGTATTTCGTTTATTCTTTGACCTTTTATTCGACTTTATTTTACTCGATTCGCGGATAAAAATATTAAAACAAACGAAAAGAAATACGAGTGGATCGAACAACATGAAAGAAAATACACGGAAGTTTTAAACAGGGATGAGTGAGAATTTAGCGAGAATCTTTATCAAGGCACAAAGGAACGTGCCAATTATTTCTCGATCGTTGCATCGATCTACGTTAGTTTATCCTGTCGTTTCGCAACGACCTCCTGTTCTTAACTTCTTCCCTCGTTACTTGAGAAAATACACAGCTCTAAGATGCATTTTTCACAGTGACAAACGAACTTAGATTTGAACTTGGACAAAACGTCCGATCGGTTTTCCCGTTGCAGAGAGAAAAGGCAACCATGGTTTTCCATTTTCCATTTTCCATTTTCATTCGTATTTAACGTCAACTCTGGTTCAAGCTGTTTGCTTGAAAAAAACCGGATAAAAATGCAACGATTCCTTTTTCTCTTTCACCTGTTTGTTCTTCTTTGAGAAGAAATGCACGACAAACTAGAGTATGGAACGCGGAATATGTTGAAAGGTTAAAAAAGACAAAAAGACAAAAAGATAATAAGACGATAAAGGAAGCAATTGCGGAGAAAAAAATTGGGAAAGATATTTCAAGTTTTTATATTACAATCTGTAATACGTTAGAGATATAGCATGTATTCCATTCTGAAGGTCATTTTTTTTTTTTTTTTTTTTATTTTTTTAGAACGGTAAATGCCACGCCGTGTTTACAGGATTGTTTAAATTCTCGTATCTCGACAAGATGTCACGATTCGATAGGATTTATCTGATAAACATCGATATTGTTACAGGGAAATTAAGGCACAATTCGAGAAACGATATTTTCGAAGGAAACCAAGACATGCTGAAAGAAAGAGGTAATATACGTTTGATATTATACAATATATCGGATGAGATATACATGTACACGTGTATATACTCCTATCTCGTTTGTATCTGCTATAAAACTAATAACAGTCGAAATACGTGTTTCTCCTTTTACCTTGAGAGAAATGAGAAAAACGACGTTTCATTCGGTTCTACAAGTAAATGTTGTTCTTTTCGTTAATGTTAACGAATCCAATTAAGAAAATCGTATCGTTATGTTGCTGGCAATTATATCGTATTCAGAGACTCTCCTCTAAACGTTCTCTTTAATATTTTCGAATTTTCTGATTTTTGAAGCAAAGGCGCGTTTCGATATATTATTTCGCGTTTCGCCTAGAGACTTGACCAGTAGGCCACTGCGTGCGCATAACTAAATTTGTTGTTATCGTATTACTCGCTAAATCTACTCTTCCGTCTTCTCTTATTTTTCTATTCTCTTCCCTGAATCGGAAATAAACGAAACGCCTTACGTTAAACTATTTTCATCGAATCAATTTGTACACGCCGCCGTGACAGTATCGTAATTTCCTCTTGCAGATCTAAAGTTACGAGGCCGCAAAGAAACCAGCGGAAACGAAGAGGATGATTACGAGGATTCCGCTGCGGCGTCGAACAAGGACTCTTTCAGCTTGATTTTCGCTTTGGTCACATTCACCATTTACCTCTACCATCATCCGCATTTAAGAACGCTACATCCGGCTTGAAGAGCGGCCCCCACCGTGCCAGCACATTATCATCAAATCCTTCTTTCGATCGCGACCCACCGACAATTTGTAAATCCACTTAAAAATCCATCGCTCAGGGACTGCATACCGAGGATAAATTAAATCACGAAATCGCGCTGACCACCCATCACACCTGTATTATAAGACGACATACTCTATTACGATCAGTACCATTATTATTGTGTAACGATATTAGCTGTCGTAAGTTATTCGTAAACCGTAATCGCGTAGATTAAGCGGATGGGAAAAAATTCTTTTATCACGGAGAACGTCACGTAGCGAGCAATAAGTAAGGGAACACGGGAAGATCCTGTGTTGGAATTGAATTTACAGGTGCGTTATGTAGCGAGCCTGGATTATGCTCAATGGTACGCTATACTTCGAGATAGTAGTCAATGTCAAATTTCGTTCTTAATCTTCGCGTAGTCAGTTGCGTGAACGTTTTACAACGAGATTAAGATCGTGGTAGCCGATCTTCATTCGCGATGTTTCACGCATTAAATTAGAAAACTTTGTTTAATTTATCTTTATATTTCGCTAGTCAGAAATCAGTACTTGTACTCTTTCTTATATTCTTCGCAGTGTAGACAGACGCGGTAAAGATAATCGAACAAAGGAAAACGAAGATAATAATAAAGTAAGAGATATACAGAGTCACATAGATTTTCTCGCAGAGCTCGCAGAGCTCGCAGAGCTGTAAAATGCTCACAGGCAAAATTTTTGTCTAAAATTTCGAAACTATCTACTACGATTATGTTTCGAAAGAAGGAATTACGATATATATAGCGCTTTACTTTTACCCTTATTTACAAATATATCTAATTTTTATCTCTATCTTGTTGCTTAAAGTTATATCTCTTGTGACAACGATATCGCAAACTATTTATTGCTGCGTAATAAAAAAGGAACGTTAAATTACGACAGATCAAACTTTTCGTATCCATCGTTTTGGTTTCAAGGAAGATCGATAAGGTATAGAAATCTGGTATAATCGATTTTGCGAATACGTAATAACGAGCGCTCGACAACTAGCACCAACAGCCTCGGTAGAAGCCTCCAGTGATTCGTATTTATACCAAGGACAATGTGTATCGAACGAAACGATTGTCGATATGCATTCGTGTATATATACATATACATATACATATGCATATGCATATACGACCGCATATTATATATGATTATATATATATAAAGTATTATAATACGGCCCATGTATTTGTATAGGTGATCGTATATTCGTATATATGTATATAATATAGCTGTACGTAGTACGTTAGATATACATAGTATTATCCAAAGACTGAGAGTATCGTTTCGACGCTCTTGAACTGCATTAAATAATTAAATAACGAAAGATGGCAGGAAAAACTGTACAGTCCCTCAGTTGTAATTTCTCCGTAAGCTATCCGTGAAAATTGTGTAAGATCGCATTGTCGTCGCTAAATTATGCTAGTGTTTTCCAAGATAACGATTAATCTTTCTTCGCGAAGAGAAGAAATTTCTTTACAGTTAGGAAGGATTAACTAAAATTTGAAACATTAAATGTCAGATCATGAAGAAACAGATTTGAACAATTTCAAAGATATACACTATATACATATACATAACTACGTCAAATTTTTGTAACAACGGAGACATTAAGCAGTCTCAAATAACAAAATAATAAAACGCCATTAACTTTACTATATAGTCTATAAATGTAATACGAGTGGAATGTAAATTGAAACTTATAGATTTAATTAAGCGATACACTAACATAGAGATTTTATTAAGATGTACGAAAGAGCGTGAAGCTTATAGGCTTTAGAATTAAAATACATTTAAATACAAAGGTTATAGATGTATGTACTTAGAATACGTCGAAATTGAATGCATATGCCGGTATAATGATTACATTAGTACGTAAATAGAAAAGTTTGTTTATATTCACGCATCGTGGAACGTCGATAGATATTTGAGAAAGTTTATCCGTTACGTAATATGACAGAATAGTGTTGGAAAATATTTGTAAAATCAAGAGAATTTATTCCCTATTTATGGAAATGCGCAACGTGTTTCGGAAATAAAAAGAATTATTTCTTTTGATGAAATACGAAACACGTTTAAAAAGTCCTTCGACAATACTGGACTTGAATTATATTTACTGTACGTTTGTCGCAGCTCAAGGACCAAAGGCTTACGGTAATTTTAAAACGGACGTTTCTTAACGCTAAATACGAGATTTCTTTTGTCTTTTATTTCAAATTCGAACATCTTACATAAATAAACTACAAAGTGGAATTTTCGGTCTATGTACTTATCGGTTTTGTTGTATTTCGGATGTATAACGAAGGTACGAAGCTTATCGTTCAAAATAACCGTAAACCGAACGTACCGACTAAAATTATATCTCGTACGTTGATTTAATATGTCGTCAAAGTAAATTTTTAACATACAAATATAAAATCACATTCTACTCTATTCTCGGGGAAAATTAATTTTAGGTTCCATATTAATCGAACATTCTTTAGCACGTATTATATAGATTGTTCAAATGTGAGATCGTAACGCAAATTAGTTGTAATTAATTTTTCTGTTCCGTTTGAACATTCGTAAATCGTACCTAACACACGCAACGTTTGATCTAACGATACATAATGCGAACAATTGTGCACAGAGTACCACATACTTTTGTATCATCCGCATTGTAGATACCATTACAATCAATGTTGAATGATCGATGTAATTGAGTAACGCGAAAGTCGAATATAACTGTAAGAGATGAAGCGAGTCGTGCGAATGCTTGTAAGTAGACTTTAAGTATAGTATACTATGTATGAAGAAATTAAGTTCGACGAGTATAGACGAAAAGAAATGTAATACGTTATACACAGTGTACAGATAGGCTGCATTTTCCCTGCTAACTACAGGTAGTGGCGTGACTATATATGCCTTCATCGTATATAACGTTATTTATAAATATAGGTACACGAAGAATATAAGAATTGTGAGAAATAAACATGATTTTCAAACGTCCACGCGTTAAAGTATTATAGAACGGTGAACGACGCTAAAACGCTAAAACAGTTCCATTCGTTTTATAAGGAATCTGCTTCGAAGGAATTTTATTTCAATTTCGAATGCAATAATCGTATGAATTCAAACGAACAGCTTTAAAATTATAGGACGGAACAAAATTAAACTGCCATCGGTAAACGATACGTTTCGTTATTGCTTTTGCAATATGGTTACGCCATACATCGTGCTTTCGGCACGCAATCTAGTCTTTTAAG
This sequence comes from Bombus campestris, assembly GCA_905333015.3. Classification (NCBI taxonomy): domain Eukaryota; kingdom Metazoa; phylum Arthropoda; class Insecta; order Hymenoptera; family Apidae; genus Bombus; species Bombus campestris. Next base: position 4,467,705 of record HG995149.1, read on the forward strand.
CACCGTCGAGACCAGGAGATTGTCCACTGTCCGTGTACACATGAAAATACAAATTTATCACATATTATTATCTCGAATTTATTTCATCCCCAATGATGTTTGAATATGGTTGTTATTGAAATTTCGTTTCTTTCCTACTTTTATACGTCTAGAAATTTCTTAGTTACGACGTATTTCGCTTAACGTTCATCGATATTTCTAAAATACGTAATTACGTAAATATTGGCGGTTTCAATGTTACGTTTAAACAAAAAAATAAACCAACCAACCCCCTCCTCTTAACGCTATACGAGAGGATCAGGGTTTCGATTCAGGCTCCGGAGGGATTCGAACCCTCGATCTCCTGTTTACTAGACAGGCGCTTTAACCAACTAAGCCACGGCGCCACTTGTTTTCACGCTTTTTTAATATTTCAATCACTATAAATAGCAACATTTAAAAAATATATCGACTCAAATATATCACAATTGTCTAAAAGAAGTATTTATAAATCTATCTAATGAAATTTGCGCTTAAAGCCAAGGCCCTTCATGTGCCTTTTGCACAAAATGATTTAAAAGATCGTTAAAAATGAAATGTACGTGTTTGAAACTTTGTCGCAAAGTTGAGCAACATTGTTGAAAAAAAAGACATACAGGTTTGAAAAGCGGATTTTTCGCACATAGAAAGATCTATAAAACGAGTCCTGTAAAGCTAAAATCGGACCACATGTTGACACGTAAAAAAAAAAAAGAAATATCAAAAACCATCGAAATAAACCTTTTTTCGTTTCTTTGTTATTCATAGATATTTAAACAACCTTGTGACTTTAAAATTTTGGTAAAATATGGTCTATGTAATGATAAAAGACCCTGATAAATTTCAACTCAAAGCTTTTGTTAGTTTTCGTACAAAGCTATTTATTTATTTCAAAAGTTTATCCGTAGAGGATAATTTTTACAGCTTTAACAAGTTGAGCAACAAGCTTCAAGCAACAAGCGAGGGTGCTCTTCCTATTCTTTAAGAGATTTACTCTATCATGCACACTTTGGAACGAAATAATCTCTTTAATATTATCGTGGAAAGACGACTCCGCAGGATAGGTACGTTCTTCTTTCTTCTAAGGAAGATGAAATAATTCCTCTAATTTCTATCGTAGCGAATCGGCATAAAGATCGTTATTTATATACAAATGTACAGAGAAAGATTTTTAATCCATATCAATTATCAACCGAGACGTTTATCATTGAGAATATTTTTTCAAAACGTCACTATAGCTGTACTAATCCTTAACATTTAGAGCTGAAACTTTCACAAAATACAGAGATAAAATTAGGCGATGCGACAGTATATCTGCATACATTTATATAAAATTTACTATAAAATTTTATAACAATATCATACACGTATGCGTGTTTAGTTTCATTTTAATCAGGAAAATCTCACAAATATGTCAATAAAATTTTTATCACCAAAAGGTTTGAAATAAAAAGGTTTCGTCCTTGCGTTACAGATGTTTCAACGATACGAACACGAATGCAGCATTTTCGAGTCCGTAACTGTAATCGCTCCAATTATTACGCAAGTAATGTTTTTACCGCTAAATGTTTCAAATAAAAATTGGATGGTTTCGAGGGGGACGTAATTTAACGCGATTTAAAGGATGCGATTTTTTTAGGTAGATGCCTGGACAACATATGAGGGTCAATTTTGTTTATCTAAGGAAAATTGTATTTATATTAAAACTATTGAACCTAAAACTATTAGATGACAAGCAAGAAAGGCAATAACGTTATGTTCGACAACACGAAGTCAGCCCCGAAGTCAAACCGAATTTATAATTAATTGTGCAATTATTTCATTATTATTAATATTACAATATAACTGTTCACGCTCATAATATTTAATCGATTAACCTGTGTACACAGTGGCTCGTTGGTCTAGGGGTATGATTCTCGCTTAGGGTGCGAGAGGTCCCGGGTTCAAATCCCGGACGAGCCCGTTTCCTTTTTTTTTTCTTTTTTTTTTCTTACGTAATTATCATTATAAATTTTATTTATTTTCCCTACGTGATTGTTAGCTTTTACTTGAAAACTTTCTCTTGATAAACAATCTCACGATTAAAACAACAATTACGTATTTCCTATTTAATGGTTTCGTTGTGTTCCTTAAGCAAAGCTACCATTTTCTATAGATATAACTTAAAATACACATATCCAAAAGTTATATAGACGACTTTACTTCCTTTTTACTGTATTTGTAACCAAATTGTTTATCCGTGCAAAGATACACATGTATATATTCTTTCGGTATTAACAATAATTTAATTAATTATGCTTTGAATTATTAAGCACCCAACGGGATGTTGGGTATAACAAAAATTAAGTTGTCAACTTATCGAATGTTCCCCTCCACGGAAATCTTTAGTAAAAGGCGAAAGATTTATACGTTATATGAAGGGGAACAAAGGTACGGATAGCGTCGTTACGTTGAAATTTATCTTACGCCAGTGCCCTTTCGCATGCGAGAAACGTATCCCTCTGGTGAGAATTTGGTGCATTTACGCCATACTAATTGGTCAAAACATTGAAAACTTTATCAAGTATTTATTTATTTACTATACTATATACGTTTATTCTTAGAAATTTCCATGACAGCGTATTGCTTCAAAATATTTGTGTTCTATTTGGAAGATTTTTTACTTATATAAACAAATTCAATCATGGGAAAATTGTTTGAAATAAAATAATTTCGATTGTTTAATATTTATACAGGGGATAACGTACAAAAGTTGTTTTTCCTCAATGTAGATTACAAAATCTAATAAAAGTAATTTAATAAATACATGATAATAAAACAATAATTTAATGATAACAAAATTACATCTATGGACAATTCATTTGTTCCACTATAGAATGTGTTTCGGAACAGACAGTATAGAATGACAACGATGAATTACCTATGAAAAGGTAAATCAAAGATGTACGTTATTATTTTGACAATATTGCGACGAATTAATTATTATTTGATAATTATTAATTAATACCGGAATTGTTAATATTTTAGCGGGATTGAAATTTATATCAACGAAGAAATTACTGAAATTGTCGTTCATCCCGCCGTAAATAAATTGTTGCTCGTCGAATCGCGGAAGCATCAACCAATGTGAATGAATTTTCATATTTGTATGCCTGTATACTTCGCTTTTATAGTTATTTGTATACTCTTCGGCATACACAGATTTTCTAATACGATCTTGCAGAGTAAATCACCGTTCTATCAAGATCAAACATAACATTGCTAATGCTTGCATGATCGTAAACATAGAAACGATACAATCTAAGACCCATTGTCCACATTATACTTACATTGTGACGCGTATTAGGCATAGAACTGCTGATACTGACGGTAAGCGTCCATGCAGCGGTCGTAAAATAACGTGAACCTGTCCACAAAACAGTAGCGAACCGTTTTCGATGCTACGCGCTTTTGTCATGATGATGTGGCGTTACTACATTGAAGGTAGGGAAGCGTGCGTTGTAGTTGCAAACGAACGTAGCAATGTAAGATGAAAGCGTCTTCTTATGGTTGCTTGACCTCGTGTCTTGCCGTGATAACGTTTGATAAATTACGGTTATGCGACTCTGAGCCTTATAACTTGTATAAAAGAAAATAACGATCAGAAAATTATAAAATAAAAACTGTATTCGTATTGGGGGCGTAGCTCAGATGGTAGAGCGCTCGCTTAGCATGCGAGAGGTACCGGGATCGATACCCGGCGCCTCCATTCCACAATATATATTATTTGTTGAATAATATAATATATATTATCTAATTTTATTTTTTTATATATCAAAGCTTTCAAATATTTGTACACCTTATTTTATACATTAAAATTCCACCCCACATTTTTGACGAACGTTAAGAGATAAAGCGAGTCCGTCATACAGTAGTACTTATAGAGGTGATCGTATCTTGAGTTCTAGAAATCGTACTAATTTTATTCTTCGGATATCGAACAAAAAGAGAGATATCTTGGAAGCAAACGGCAAAAACGTGTTCCATCAGCTGATCGTTGACGAGACACAAGAAAGATTAGTTACTCTGGAAACAAGGTAAAAGGAGGACCAGTATTTCGACTACTAGCGAATTATTTCTACAAAAATTCCTCTTTCGTAAATACAAGTCTATCCAATCTTCTGTTTCGTGTACACAGAAATAAAATAAAAATTGTTAATTCGCATGGAAGAGAATGTAGCGTAGATACTGTAATGAAAGTTCTTGTCATCTGGGCAATATAAATATTCTTGACGCGAAAAAGCCTTAATAATGGAAATATATTCAATACCATCTACTACGTTTTCAGCTCGCGAAACAATGAACGGTCATTCCGCCATTGCTGGTCAGGGATGAAAAAGGAAAACGCTCGTACATCGATTCTGACGAGGTATAATTACTTTTTACCGATAGAATGTCGCGAGACGACAACGTTGCACCACGTTTTCGTGCACGTTTCGTGAATTTGCACTGAGAGAATGGAAACGTTAACGTATTGTTGGCGAATGTTTAAGCTCTGAAGAAAATCTCGAGGTTGAAAAGCAACATCGGAGAGACGGAAGCGGAGGCATGAACGACGCGCATCGTCAATCAAAAAGTCAAGCGAGGAAAAAACAAACGCAACCACGTTTCAATCCTTTTCGATTACTTTCACGGATTCTCCTACTGTTCGTTGGCTAAAGAAACGAACGAAAAATGAACGACGGTGCTCAGAAAGGAGTAAAAGCACAGAAATCAGTGAGCCGTTTCTTTTGCACGTCAATCGCACGTTCATCTTGCTTTTTCCTTCTATTCCACTCTCATTATCAAACAGTACAAATCTCAAATCGCGTAATATCAACTATATTGCCATTTTGTATTTTCATCGCGTTAAACATCACCAGCTGCACAGTTTAAATTTATTCCTATTCGTTTCTACGATGCTACTTTACGATTCTATCTTTTGAAACTATCGTAATTTAGCTTGCAAACGTGCCGGTTGCAAGAGAACCGTGGCCTCCATTTGCCGGTATGGAACGACGAGGACGACGATAAAATCTGAATCATTGAAAAATTCGTTAAAAGAATTTCGAACGTCGTTTAAAACGATAGAAACTTGTATCGTGTGACCGCGCAACTAAGAAACGAAATAAAAAGACGAAGCTTAATTTAACAGGGTACGGCAGGAGCAACTGGTTTGGACGAATCACACGGTCCGACGAGTCGTTCTTCCACGCAACAGGATGCAATCAAGGATTCGCGATCGATCGTGTTGCGGGCCACATCGAGTAAGTAAACTAATTTGCACGGAAGAAGCTGTCGATCGTTTATCGGGAAAGGAGAAGGTTAAGCTTTTCGAGAAAAGGACGATTACGCGTGAAAGGGAAATGCAATTTTATATTTAAAATAGTCAGGTGTAAATAGTCGATAGTCGAACAACGTGGTTGACATCCGCGTGAGTGATAGCGAGATCGAAATGAAAAGTTTGACGTTGAGCGTTAACTTTGAGTTAATCTTAAGGAGTAGAGAGGAAACGAGCAAAACGTATACAGCAAATGTACTATTGTCAGTGAGTGATTTGTCTCGTAGTGCACCACTTCGTTATCTTCACTCGATTAATATCGAGTGGTTAAATCGTATATTGTTTGTCTGGCGTGGTAAAAGCTATGGGTGATTTGTTCCAACGTAAAGTAACAAAAAAATTTCAACGATGCAAAGCAAAGTATGAAATACTTAACTTTTAGCGGGAGCGTTAACTTGCCCTCCGAGGTGGCTGAACGTACTTTTTAAAATTAAGCGTGCCCCGCAGGTCGTAAGGCCTGTCGCGGAAAAAATACGTATCTGTTGGAAAATCTAAAAGTAAATCAACACGAACGGTTTCATTCGTTTGCTTAGGTTCGGACGAAGACAAAAGCGTTTCGAAGAAAAAAGATGGGTCCGCGGAGTTAACGCAAAGACTGTCAAGGACTGAGACTGTCAGACAAGATGCCAGAAAATTGAAGACTGCTACGCTTAATCGAATGGGGAAAATGTTTAAGCAGCGCTCCCAAACACCTGTCACGGATAAACCATGCCTCGATATCGACAGCGATATCGTAAGCAACTCGACACTGCAAAAATAATATTATTTGCCCTAACGCGACATCAGATAGAAAGGAGCAAGTAGCAGTTTAACGAAAGGGGAACAGTGAAAAATAATTGGGCGGAAAAGGAGTTACATGTTTGGAAATTTGACGTAAATTCGTACAAATTCGACATTTCAAATGTTTTTTCTCAGAATCCGGCCAAAACTATGGAAAGCGAGGACGCAGCGAAAAAAGAGAAGAGCAACTCTCTAGGTAGAATGCTGAAGCTAGTGGATAAAGATGGCTCGCCGAAAAAAATGTTTCATCCTCGAGCTGGCTCTCTGAGCCGCATCCTGCGTCGCAATCCCAACAACGAGGACAATGATGACAAAAAGCATATAGAAGAAAACGCACCGGGCATTTTTTCAAGGATGCTGAATCAGTTGAGAGGAAAGTAAAAAGAGCTGCAAACTTTTAACGTATATTCGTAAAAATATAAGAAATATAAGAAATATAAAAAAAAAAAAAAAAAAAAAAAAAAAAAGGCGTATATCAGGCCTATTTACGCGGTATTTATGTAGATTTTCGATGTTCAGGACGACCGCAAAGCGGGAATGCCACGCTGGAGCCTAACTTAAAGACACGCGACAAAATAAGCTCGTTACCTCCAAAAGTGCCATTAAATTCAAGAACGGTTAATTTATCTTCGTCAACGTCCACTTCATCGCCACAGACGCGAATCACCGAATCGCCGCAAAAATTGTCAAATTTTGAATATTCGATTTAAGTCGCCGCCTTCGAAGTATCGATACGCGATAAAAAAATGATAGTAATTATTATATTACAATTACAGTAGTAATTATAATAGATGTTAAACGTTTCTAGATTCGTTGCAGCGTCGTCGTACTATTTAGCTCGTATAGTAACGAAATTCGCTTTAATTCGTATTTTTCAGACACGACGGCACGTGAAACGAAACGATCAAGTATGGTGCATTTAGAAAAAGGAAGAAAAAAGACGAATACGTTTACCTGTATAATCGTAACGCAGAATCGCCGCGTAGAAATCGTTGTCTCGTTCGGTGTTGGAGCTTTAGCGTTATTGAAAATCAATCGGCACGTTTCGAATGCATTATATATTATGGAAATCGTTTCGATACGTGTAAACGTGACTGTAGAATAAATAAAAGAAAAGTAAAGAAAACGATAAAACAAAGTTTACTTCACTCGTATTTCAACATGTAGCATTTTTTAGCATGTCAACGTTCCTATCGATCGAACCTAAATTTCTGAATTCAGGTTCGTCCGTAGATCGTATCGGTCTCGGCAGGTCGCTGAATCTTAAGAACATTTAGCAACGTCCCTTCGTAACTAATTTCAAATTAATGCATTAAAAAACTGTTCACTTTCAGTTTCTGTTTCACAGTCCAAATCGATTAAATTCCTTTCCGGTTTCCGGTTATCGGTCTGAAGAAAGAGTAACGATAAACGCGATATACGAATAAGAACGACGACCAAACAGATTGGCAAAGATCGGCAAAGCAAAATTATCCTACGATAATCGAGCCTGCAGCGATCCTCCTGGAACGGCGAAAGCAAGCGTATTTAAAGCATATGGTAAAAAAGGACTTTTATCGTCCACTTGCAGAACGACGATGTATATTTATTGGAAAAACTAAGGAAAGAAAGAAACTTTAGTTTATTGGAAGAACCATATTTATTACGTACGCATATTTCGTCTTTCGTTTTGTTTCTGCGAGACAACCGGTGTCCCTTCGTACTCCGCACGCTGTACCATTTTTTAGATACGGATCAACGCGTTTTACCGGTAGCATTACGACAAAATTATCGCGAGATAGTTTTACGAATCCTAAAAGAAATCGCACGAGTCGATGATTCGTAAAATCATCCCTAATGATCGGCTGTTCTGGCAGCTGGTACAAAATTCTATATTTACAAAAGAAAAAACGTACACCTACGTGGCTTACGTAATTTCCTTTTTGCGCACGCGAATCTCGCCACTACTGCTTCAAAAGGAAAACGTTATAGCGGCACGTGCTCGATGAAACTCTGCGAATTTTCATATCTAAACATATACTTGGTTCCCACGCAACAAAAGTTTCGTATCTCGTACGTTGCTTCGATTAAACTTTTACCTAACCTGTATTCTTTTCTTATTTAACCCTTTGCCTTACGATTTCTTAGTAGCTACTTACGCGAGTGTCGGCTATTCGCTGCCATAATATCGAAACGCTATACATATACAGATACGATCCGCGATTAACCTTGTTCGCGCGCGAAATCGAAAGGTCGATCTTCGATTTAATTGATTTCTCATCCAAATTCAACAACTGGCATTTAACGAATACGATAATTTGGTTCGGATCGTTTTCAGTAAATGATACACAATGATAACGACAACGATGTAATAACGTACAGTTTTATCGAAAATAAATACGTTTATCGTTAATTATTAATTAGTTAATGCCGCGGTAATTAGCAAATACACGCGACAACGCATTCGAGATTAAAAGTATGAATTGGATCGAGCGTCACTTAAAATGTGATAAGGCAAAGAGTTTAACAGGTTTGTGTTATAATATGTATAAAAATACATATTACGACAAAATAGAATTAGTATATTAGCAAAGTATACGTTTCTAACCAATAGTTCTGTACAAATGTTTGTGTAGAAGCAAATATTTCTGTACAAGCGAATCGTTCCTTTCAACGATTTAACGACGAATGACCCATTCAAGAATAAAATATAATTTACTTTCGTGCAGCTGCGTTCTAGAAACGTTAAATTCGAAAGAAATACAACATTATTACCGTCAAAGCTGATATTCGAGCATCGTGTGAATCCTTTAATTCGTTTATAATATCGATTCGTTGATAATAATTTTAGTTACAACCATGAGGCGTCTGTTTTTAGCTTGCCTTTTATAATCTTCGTTCGAAAAGATCGGTTTGTCTGAGAAATTTTAGCGATTGTTTCGCAGTCTCGTCTTGAATGGTAACATAATTTCAATAGACTAGCTATACATCGTCTAACACCTTCGACTTAATCGCGGACACCGTTATTTAAGCACGTTTCATGCTATTTAACGCATCTGTGATTTGTGCGCGCTGTTTAAAAAATATAAACGTACATGTATATATATCTTTGCATCCTTAATTATCATACTATGTACAGCAGCGATAATGCGCGTTATCGTATCATATTTATCATACAACCGCCTCGTTCTCTTACACCGTACGCTTGGATATTTATCGATCGACTAAAAAGTAATTGGCACGAATCGATGATCGATCGAACGTTATTTCTAATTAATCATCCGTGTAAACCAAAGCATCTTTCCAACTCACGTGCATAGAACCTTGCATACTCGGCCGACAGTTACGATTTATCACAGAATACATAACACATTCATTGTATTAAACGACAACGCAATTTTCACACCAGATATCCCTGTGCTCGATCTTCTTAATGGTCAGCCGGTGTCCCTTGACCAATTCTGTACGGAGATTATAAACATTGGTATCGAGCACCGTAGAAACGAAAATAATTTCAATTCGATCGATGGCCAGTACCGCTCTCCTTTCTTGCCTGTCGTGATATGTCTTGGAAATATCGCTACGAGATGTTTCGAAAAGCTTACATCTCGTAGCGTCTATCCTCTGATTAATCTCGGTATATAGAAATATTTCACGGGTCTATGAACTTTGTTCCAATGAAATTCTTATTTATTTTCGTCGAATCGTTCGATAAATTTCCTCCTTTTACGATCAAATCTATTTAAGTGAAAATATTAATTACGACAAATAAAAATTAAGTTGGATATTTTTAGAATTCACGCAGGCGCGGTATTTACATTTTGACGCTTTCGCGATAAACGGCAAAACAGCGATAAGAGAATATTTCTAATACGATGCTTGTCCAATTAAACAGACAAAATTTATCCAACGATTTCTCCTTGTTTCTCTCGTACAAAAATAATACGATACAACGGAATATAATAACGAAACGCTAAACGCTTTAGTATAGAGTAATCGAGAGCTTACCACATATACATAGATCGTTCTTATATTACATTGCGACGGTGGTATCTGTACACTTGCACGGACAATGATCGAATTTTTCAATTGCTCGTGCATTACGTTGCAAATATACCGACACCCTGAACGGACGAAACCGATTCACAACTTCTCCGAGGCTCGTCCAATGAAAGCGATACACCGACATTTAGTTTGAAATTGTTAACAGTAACGAAGCGTGTAATCTTTTGCACGAGCGATACCATATCTCCCTTGAATCGGAGTGCAAATATATATGTACATACATACATACGTGTAGCCAATAATCTTTAATAAATCATTAATTTTGATTGCGTATAATTATTACTGTACAAGTTAATCAAATTTATCTTTCAAATAATTGCCCAACTAATTTTTAGCACACGTAATGGAAAATTAGTATCCCATTGGTAAAAGCAGTAAAACATTATTAGCAAAATTGATTTATTCGCAATTCGTTACGTTATACTTTTAATTTCGTAATACACGTCACGTATTTTTTATTTAGTTTAATACATAGAAATAATTATTACGTTACAGGTTTTCCGATATCCTAAGAAAAAACAAAATAATATCCTTTGCTTCGATTTTTATCTTACCATATTTACACGAAGATTGCTCTGTATATCGATAATGTTATCACATTAAAATTTTACCGAAATGTCAAAATTATGATGTTCCCGTAAGAAACAAGCCTAGAAAGAGAGAGAGAGAGAGAGAGAAACAGACAGAGAGCGAAATTTAATGACAGTATACTTATAAAAATGGGAAAGGTTCGTTTAAACATTGATCGATAAATTTTACTGAAAATTATCTACGATCGTCGTAAATCGATGACATTACGAGCATCCGTTAAAAGTACTTCTTCCAAGTACTTCTTCGATTGAAACGCGTTTTATAGAACCTGCGTCTTACGATCAACAAAATTGCATCGGTTTCTAGATTTAAGGAAAGAAAAGACATATAAATCGTAGAATTATTTCCTATTCCCGTGATCGTATTAATAAGATCCGTTGATCGAAACGTTGAAACTGTAAAACCGATCTAATCGATACTCGACGATTATTCACCTACGCGAGAAACATCGATGATACGGTTGATAACATATGCGCGCAAATGTACAGCATAGTGTTATACATATACAACACGTATAGCAAAGAAGCAAGTTCGATGAATTGGAAACTGCAGTTGTCCGATCGATCTCTTCTTTATCGATCTGTTAGCCTATGCGCGTGAGTCTGTTCTTTCGTTTGCTAAATATAAGCGAGTATAATTATATTTACGATATTTTAGGATATTCGAAGCGACGAAACGTTTGTTACAAAGGAGCCAAGCTCGGAATAAGATTCGACTAATATATGTATGTGTTAAGTCTTATCACTTTGTAATACTCTAACGCATTTGGCAGTCGATTGGCAATTTTCTTAATTAACGGTCAATCGATATCGTTGTATAGTACACGATTTACAATTCAGGAGCTTTTTGCGCGATTCAAGCAACGCTATTAATGAAATTTAACGAGTCAAAAGTTACGAATGGTCGATACCGATAAAGCCTCTTTCCTTGCAGTAACAAATTTGGTAAAAGGAGAAAAGAAATTTTACCCTATTACACTCTTATTGTATGCGACGTAAATTGCAAGATGATAGAAAACGAGTCTATCATCTGTAACACGTAACTTGTTAAATCTGCTAATATTTACTAATAAAGCAGCTCGGATGGTAATCATTAACTCGTTGTTGTTCGCAACGGTTTATCGATATTATCAGTCGATAAGTTATCCTGCAAGTTCAATTAAATTATATGATTTTGAACTACTTCTTTGCAATTTGTATTCCGTTTACGCGATAAAGAATTTCGATAGTATTTAAGCTACAGGCGTTTACGCGAGATTTAAAGATAGAAAAATGCGTGCACGCGAAACACGTAAAACATCGAGGGCACGCCAAACGATCGATAAAAGAACGTCGAGTCGATCGGACATTTTTCTCTCTGATACAAGCACGATCACGTGTTTTACGAATCGTTCTACATACGTGCTTAAGCGATATAAAAATGTTTCTCCAAAAATACATATGGGCAGTGAATTTCAATCCCTTTGTCGGTTCTTTTCTTTCTCCGTTACGGGGAAACCATTAACTACGAGGAAAGCAGGTAATCGACTTTCCTGTTGCTCTTAAACATCTAAAAATTTACCGATCACGCCTACTTTTTGCCTCGCCTGTAAATAGAAAATTAAGTACACGACTTTATAGCATCGAGCAAATCGACCACTTTAAGTACTCTACCTTTAAACGCGTCGTCGTTCAACGTTTGCTACTTACTCGATCGTTACTGGTAACTAACGATTTTCTATCGCTGATATCGAAAAATATTATAGGAATCGTTAAAAAAAGATACGAAATACGTGTATCTGAATTGACGTGTAATGGAAGGTATACGTATATGTATAAAGAAACGAGATAAATAGGTTAGTCTTTGATCGGATGAATTTCGTATAAAACTAATAATACTTGGCGAAGTAAGTAAATGTACTTGTTACTACGCCTAATGCGTACACGTTTCCATTCAGTTCGATGGTAAGTGAAGTTAATAACCAGTCATAGATTTTACTTTCACCCTCGGACATTTGGCTGTTGATATTCTCTAAATCGTAGCCCTATTAATCGTCTAAATTGTATAAAGTTTTGTTCTCGAAACTCTCGCATAGAAGAGAGTTGTTCACAGTTCGATGGTCCTTTGGTTTACCTTCTTTCCTTCTTTTCTTTCAACAAATTAGTCTCACATTAATAACAAACGGCACGAGACGTTGACGACGATGTCAAAGAACGAACGATCTACGCTATAATTAACTTCAGAACGATATCGCGATCGTCGTTTCGAATCGACTGTTAATAAGTAAATATGTATATTATACGGATCTTATACGGATGGTCGAATGATTCTTGCGAAAAGTGATATGATTTCTACGAAGATGCGAGTTTCTTGTTCCCACTGACGTGTCTTTTTCCTATCATGAAAAAAAAAAAAAAAAAAAAGGAAATCGTTCTTCTCTCTCACGTTTCTGACCTTCCCTTTTTTTTTTTTTTTTTTTTTTTTTTTTTCATTCTAGGTAATGTTTTACATTTAATTTGCGTCTCTACTACAGCTCTTGGACGGATAGTTGCCACTCGCGATTTGAATCAGCAATTGTTGTTCGCAGAGCCAATTCTCGTCGGGTTCCCAACAAGTCATATTTAAGTTTACAACGTAATTTTAGAATTTTAGCGTCGGAGAAACGAGCAAAAGATTCGATAATAGTTGCCACGTATTTATCATAGTTTCACGGATCGTCGTAAAGCGCGTGTAGATAAATAATAGTAAAAGTTTATTGATCAACGGAGAATAATTTATACAAGTGGAAAGAAACAAAAACGAAAAAAGAAAATAAGATTGAAAATTCGTAAAAATATTTTGGAAAAATTGATTTTTCGATTAGATTGTACGACTCGTAAACGACGGATCTACGTATTTCTATAAAAGCGATAATTACATAGAGAAAGATGCGTCTAATTTATTTAATTGTACGCGGAATAAAATAAAATAAACATAAACATAAACATAAAATTTAATAATAAACGGAATCCGTCTATAAAACGTATAAACGAGCAGAAGGTAGGATTTATCAGGGTTTTCCAGCATTTGTCATTTTTCTTGCGAAAGTCGATTTGTTGCGAACCGAACGTCTGGATCGAAACGGTGGCAACCGAATGCGGGATACGCATCTTACAATCCTTAAGATATGCAACCTGGACTTATCTACATGACGATAGGTACCTAAACACGAGCATCGATCGCGTCGACATGAAAATCGAGACAGAAACATTCTCTCGGCGAGACAGACATCGAGATCGAATACGCCAAAATCGTCTAATCAAGTGGAAAATAAAACATCGATTTATATTTATACGGTGAGACAGATCAACGATCGAACGTACGTCGAGATCTGTAAGAATTCATTACGATGCTACTTCGTCGTACGTTCTCTCGTTGCGAATACCCGTTGCCGAAACATACCGTGTCTTTAAACAATCGTTGAAAAACAACACCATCGTTGCTGCATTATTTATTCTCTTTTAGTCTACTTTCGATTTAGTATGTTTCGATAAAACGATCCATTTTTAAAGCTATACGCGTACAGCTGCCTTCGATCGAATTTCCTATGCGTGTTACGAATTACCTATGTACGTCTGAAAAATTTCAGAGAATTCCATCGTCGTTCGTTAGAGCGGCCCTTTCAGCGTCCTTGTCCGTTTTCCACCTCGGTCGTCGTAATTCGATTCCTTGGCTAGTTACTTTCAACGTCTTCCAACAACGTCTTGCTCAAGAAACGAAATTCCTCTTTTTACGTGGCTCGCGAAACGAACGTGTCGAGTATGATCGGACCAAGGTAAACTACGTATCGTCGTCTACCACGCGAAAAATAGGGATAGACGTTTTCCTTCGCATCGATCGATTCAGACGCGTCTATCGCTCCGATCTTTCGACAGCCGTTCGTCAAACATCAGCGACATGGAATCGTTGATACTTTCGCTCGGTCGACCAACGTTCTCGTCGTGAAAGTTCCACGTAAACCTGCGATTATCCGTTCACGCGATATAAACATCTTCGACCACGCTTTTATTACCAAGCAAAGTCGCGAGTGGCCGCTAAAGAAGGAAACACGCATCGTCCTTCTTTTAACGTCCAGCGCTGATTAATCAGTTTTCTCATTTAGAGCACGTTTACAAGCACCGTATGGCTTCGTGCTATCATATTACCGAATTAACTTTCATAACTATCGACTATCGATCGAAACGAACCGAACGAAAACCATCCGGTCGACGATTATTCTTCGCTTTTACACCCTCTTTTCACACTCGCTTTCATTACCATTTTCACGCTTTAGATAACACGTTACGTACGTATCATCGTAATACTATTCTTCGTACGGTGCGCTGCACCTCTTCAAAATACCTCTAAAATATCCTCGTGTTCCTGCATGAGACGAGGTATCCGAACATCACATTCCTGATTCTGCTATTCCTTCGTCGTCTGTAAAAATACACGAGAACGAGAATGAAATGTTTCGTTAATTTTACTTCATTCCAAACTTAAATGCTTAAATACTTAAATGCTTAAATTGAATAAAAGATCATGCTATTTGCGATCATAGAAACAAATCGTAAAGCTGTTTAATTGAATGCAGCAAATTAATGTAATATCGTGGGAGGGGGAATGGAGTGGCTTTGTTATATAAATGAGAAATAACGTTAGCTTTTTCCATCGCGCTACTTTTCATTACCGATTTATTAGTCACGTATAATTTACTATATATATATATATATATATATTACTACTATTATTGGAAATTAGAAAACAGCAAGCTTTTTCCCCTTATTTCTCACTGTTGAACGTTTTGGTCATCGATGGAAAAAATTCTGCTTGTCGCTAGGTCGACAGATAATCTTACAGTTTCTTCTCCGTAAAAATTTTTAACTTTTAAATTTTTAATTTTTAACAAAAAATATTTAACTCGTAGACGTTTTAGCGATTCTATTCTCTTTACACGATACAGATCCCCGAGATTTTTATGCAAAAACACTATATAAAAAAGATGTAACGCCTACGAAAAAGTAAAAGATCCGTTCCTCTACGAATAATAAGTCGTTTACGAATAGATTCTTTTTTTTTTTCTTCAGACTTGAAACCAGCTGTTCAACGTTATAAATTATCTGTCAGCGAAACCTAATAAATTTATATGACGCGCACGAAACGACAATTTTGAACATTGAAAAGAGTCACCATGATTTAACGAATCGAAGAAAATTTCCAAAGCTCGATCGTTGTTGCCATTTTATTTCGCACGAGGTAGCTTTCGTATAATTTTCCCGTAAAACGAAGAAAGGAAACGATCTACGACCGGCAATTGAACTGATTAAAGCTAATAGGATAAAATCGCGTTTACAAACTGAAGAAAAAGATGGCAAAGAATAGCGTCGATCGAAATCAAACTGTGCGAAAAAAGAAAATTAGATTAAAATTAGATCTTTTGTAAATTTGGTGAAACCGTAAAAGAATAAAACAAAACGATTTTGCTGTTTGCTATTCAAACTCACGATTATTAGAAATCGAAACTATAGCGGATGCAATTTTGTAAAGTCCACGAAATATAAAAAAAGATCTCTGATTACATGCTTTCGCTATGAATTTATCTCGATACATGGGCGCTTTCGTATCAACTAGTCTATGATGTTGGCTCTTGAATTGGATCGTATATCGATCGACATCGTCGTTGCCTGTACCTTCAAAACGTACGTGCCACTTTCTATCGATTAGCTTTCATGCCACGTGCATGGCTAAGACTAGTCATCGCATGCAACACACACGCTGTACAACAGAGAAATAGAAAACAGGTGGAAAATGAAATAAGCGAGGATCGAAATTACCATCGACGCCGGAATCGCAGTTCGAGGGTCACCTTTCCTTTTCATCCTCAGCGGAACTCTTTGTGTTTTCAACGGAGCTTCGATTCTTGCCTGGATTCAAAGGGATTACGAGGTTGGAGAAGGGAAGTGATTCACTACGTACGGATGTGATACGATTTACCAAAAGCAACAAACACTTTTGCGCGTGACACAAAACCGAATATATCTCTTTTCTTTTCATTATTTTTTCGTTTTTTTTTTTTTTTTTCTTTTTGTTCTCGAATGTCAAAGAAAGCATAAAAGTCAAAACCACTACTACACCGTCACCGTCACCGTCACCGTCACCGTCACCACCACCAAGCCTCTTACGATTCATACCTGAATCGTTAATAATTTCATTCTTTTTATATCTTGCTTGTTACTAAAATACTATTTGTATGCTAATTCGAGCTACCGCTCGAAAGTATGCGAACGCTTGCTTGTATTTGCTAAAATGTAATTTAATTATAAGATTACGAATGGAGAGGCCGAAAACGATCTTATCGATTATTAAAGCTGTCGTAGAATATTACGACAGGGTAACGTTAATTAAAAAACTGGTATCTGTAACTTAACTTCTCTAATTACACATTGTTCTTACACAATTACGCGGTTCATTATCCTCGGCTGTATACAAGATAACGAAGCCTGTTCCAAATTAAGGGGCCTACGTAATATAACGAATATTTTCTTTAAATGCAAGTTGAAATGTACATATTGAACTCGTGATTCACTTGCACGGCCATAAATATTGCTTTTGATCGTTAGTTTGCCATTAAATCGTATACTTTAGTAACATTCGTCTATCTATCTACCTTAGTTGAAATCGACCGTTTAAGTAGCGCGTCCACGTACTTACGAGCGGCAGCGAACATATTCGTTGCTAATGTAATTTCAGTAATTTCTGATATGAAAAATAATTAATCGATGAAAACTCGAGTTTGTAAATTACCGAGATCAAGAGACGAAGAATTACGATGGGAATTTTAAAATTATGGATTCACTTTCTCCTCCAAAGCGCATATCTCGCACATTGGTAGACGTTTCGTCCATTGCGAATCACTCGTGCACTACTGTTCTCTGTTTGTAACGATTTAACTCGCACAAAAGAGAAAAATGCATCGGTTGTCCAACAAAAAGTAAAGTAATAAATATCCAAAGTTACGTTTCAGTTGAATTCCTCTCCTGCACATTTGCTTCTGATACTTTAAGATAAAATATACCCGAGTTTTTAACATACGTATATACCGTGTACGTATATTAAAAAAATCTGGTACTTTTATTTATTATATATATGAAAAAATGTATTCATAATGTAAATAGCATTTACAAGGGTGAATTATATTTAGGAAATAAGTCGAGCAAACTTTTATCATCAACATTCTCGCATTTTTCCCTGGTTCGAACATCGTTAACTTAATTTTCCATTGTAAGAAGTGACTGTTTGCTTCGCGGATCTTCGAGCATCGTTTCTATTAACGTATAAAATATAACGAACACGTGGTATACTCGACGCTTTAGAGAGTTAATCTAAACCGACGGTATCAAGTATATATAGTACCAATATTTTTCGTACGTATATACGTATGAATCTTTTTCAGTCGATTCGTAGCTAATGTTCGTACGCATACGCGAACTTTATTTCAGTTGATTTACAACTGATTTACGTTAATCACGAGTGTCGAAGAGTCGTTAATACGCGCACATCCCTGCTCGTCTTGCAAAGAACGAAGCTTCTTCCTCGAATTCGTTAAAATTACTAAATTATGGAACCGAAGAATGGAAACTCACCTTCGAAACCTTGATTGTCGTGAATCTCCCGTGGTGGTCCTGTCATATCTTGACCTTCCAGCACTGCCAGAAGACACTGATGTATGCAAATGTACTGTTGTTCCGTTTGGACCATCCACACACGCTCCTTTCTCATTGCCCAAACTATTCCAAAGATGTCGACGTACTTCGATACCAAAATCTGTTGAAGTATTCTGTCCAAGGTGATGAATGTACCACTGCGACCAACCCCTGCGCTGCAATGGACAACGATAGGCCTTTGATCCGGCCTGACTCTCTCTCTGAACGCCCGAACGAATCTGGCTAACGTTTGAGGCGGACTTGGAACACCGAAGTCTGGCCACGTTGTGAAATGGAAGTGCTGAATGACCCTCTTCACGTCTCCCTGTCGAACAAACGTTTACCTATTTTTCTTTTCCTCCTTTTCTTTTTTTCTCTTTCCCTTTTTTCTATCGGTGTTCTCACGGTATCGAAAAGCATTATTTTTCTAAAAAGAAGTAAACAAAATAGATATTTGACAATAACAGTAACCGACTACGCAAAGCTAAAAGGATAAAGAAAGCAAGATATACGTGTTTTAATCGTCGTTGCGATGATCAAAGCGGGTACACGATTATGACCTTTTAACGTTACCTGTCTGTAGATTCGGTAACTCTATCAATCGCTTAAAAAGTACACGGGTGTGTACCTCGATGAAACACGTACGTCCTGTCTTTCTTATTTTTCTTAGTTTTCCGTAGTGGAACTATCATTTTTTAACAAATATTTATTTTATTTCGCGAGGAATCGCCTATGTACATGTACGTATAATATTATTTCGTCTTATTTAACGAGTCGATCGCTTTCGTTTTACAAATTGTGTATCGTTGTAAAGACGACATTATCTTTGAGAAACGTAGGACGATAACAGTCTTTTTATTTTTAATCCAGATAAGAATCGGTAATATCGTAAAACTTAGAAACACGTAACTTCACGTGCTTTCGTAAGGAAGCAAGCAAGCACGAAGACTCGAGAATGCTAAACAGGCTCTATTAGGGTAGCATAATGGTGTATTTCTGTAAAGATATACGCAATCCTCTTTTTTGTTTTTCTATTTTCATACACGATATGATATAGAAAGAATTTTATAGGAATAACAGATGTTTCCTTACTCTGCACAACATGAATTCCGTGATACTCCAATCAGGGTAATGCGTTTCGTTTAATATCGTGACGCAAATGTCTCCGTAATAAACAGGGTGGGTATCCATAGGCCAGTAGTGATCACATTTTTCTCTGCCCTTTTCGATACACCTTGTTAACATTACGATGGCTCTGCTGTTACTTTCCCACACCATTCTCCAGAAATCGTCGCGAGTCGAGTGTAAAGGTCCTTGCGTGACGATAAATTCTCTTGGAGAATTGTGACCCTGGTGCATAAAATATACTTGTTACTTCGAATCTTAGATTTTCTCACTCAACTTTATCGATTTTTCGTAACGAGTAACGCGGATCATCTATAAGCTAAGATATACTATCCATTATTGATATTAAAATACAAGATAGGCAAGCAACGAAGATATCGATGAATCCTTAGGCCGGGCATTATGAGTTAACTCGTCGTTGAAAAACGAGCCATAATATACCGAAAGTCAACGTATCGTTCGTTCTTCGTTTTCATCGCGTTGGTGCGACGTTTCACCACTTTCGTTTTATCCACTAGATCCCGACTCGTTGTTAACTCCAGTCGTAACGTCGGAAGTATCGATACAGCTATTTATAAGCAATCGCGTTTTTAAATACAATTTTCATCGATAATCTTCCCAACCGCGTAAATCCTTTAAATTTCGAAATTCCAAATGCGACAGAGAAGTTCAAACTTACGGGAACGTAATTGGCGTTAATATAATCAGAACCCTCTTCGTCGTCTACAGGTTGCAGCTTAAATCTGCTGTGGTCGTAAGGTAAAATATTTGTGAAACGATTCTTTGGCCTGTTGCACGGTAAATCTGCAGCTGTGCACGGTTGATCTCTTCCGACGTGCTTCAGTTCTTCGAACTCTTCCGAAAAACGGAAATCAGAATCCGCCGACATCGTACGATAATGTTCCGAAAAATCTTCTATCTTAATTGGCCGACTGTAAGGAAGAGATTTAATTATCGCTTACGATCGATTCGCCTTACTTTCGCTTGACGATTTAACAAATAAATTCCGTAAATCGAACACGAAAGACTCTTTAAATTAACTCGATCTTCTTTCTTCTTCTCCGATCGAGATCTTACAAAACACTCGAACAAGCGGTTTTCGATAGTCCAGATAAATAGTAGCTTTCGTAAAATATCGAGGATCGTCTTAAGTTTCGTACAGCGCAACTGCTCCATTACACAATTAGAATTGGGCAGTTTGTCGACATATTTTAACTTGTATCCTCGCTTCCTGCCTTTGTCCTTTCTTTAATTATTCGTAAAATTAAGTCGAGAAATCAATCGTTACTACGTGGTACGGTACAAATAATATATCAATTTGTATTAAGCTCGACAGGACATTATCCCTCTAGTTCGCATATAGAAAATATAGAAATGTAAAACGAATCTTTGCTCATCTTTGCCGACGACTGATTTCATCAAAATACGTAAAACTCGTGATCCTACTTGCCTAGTATCGATCACGCTATCTGGCAGAGACAAGTTGTCGGTGGTCCTCGTTTCGGTCGTTTTACGTCCCTGACTTCTTCTTCGCCTCACCAGCAGTCCAATGCCCAATAAGGTCAATAAGAGTACTATTGGAACCGTGACCCCAACTATGATAGCCGTATTGTCCTTATCTGTTTCGAATACGACAAAATATCAATCGAAAACTCTGTTTAATTGTTTGTTTGTCTGTTTAATATTAAGTTCATCCGCCGTGTATAAAGTGTTTATAATTGCACGATCTATGTTTGGTTTTTATGGTGCGGAATTTGAATCGCGTACTATACACAATATACAATACCGTTATTTCAACGTTTTCGTAAACAAAGTATTAAATACGTTAACCATTTTAAAGAGATTTAGAAATGGAAATGCAAAAATCAATGTGGCGAAATAGAAACGTCGAAGGAACGCGCGTAAATTATTTGTAATAAACTTGTTTATTTCTATTACTTTACCTGCCAGCAGCAATCCTTGAGCAGACATGTGCATGAAATAACGAGGCATGAATTTAGCAAGCTTCCTATATAGCTATTATTATAGCTGTTATAACAAACAGACTCCCACGGAAAGGATTTTTAATCTAGATGTCGAACTCGAAACAAGATTGTACGCGAGACAAAGTAAAAGAAAAATACATTCTTAACGAAGCATAAAGAC
This sequence comes from Bombus campestris, assembly GCA_905333015.3. Lineage (NCBI taxonomy): Eukaryota > Metazoa > Arthropoda > Insecta > Hymenoptera > Apidae > Bombus > Bombus campestris. Next base: position 4,489,467 of record HG995149.1, read on the forward strand.
CATGCATGTCTTTGTCGTGTTGTCGAACGTTAGCGTCTTCGCTCATCGATCATTCTCACCTGTTTGAATTGGAAAACTGTAACTGGTATCCGTGAATTTGTCCGGCGCGGTGAACGCTCGAACTTTTACTCTGTACGTGGATCCAGACTTCAATGGCCCGTTACAATATCCAATCTTGTTGTCGCAATTCTCGCTACCGATCGTGAAATCCTCCACGGAGCCGTTTTTGAAAGGATAGTAAGGTTCCATCACCTGCGAATCAAACAAGCATCGAATCGCACAAACGTCTCGCCAATTCGATCACGTTTTTCATGATTCTGGTTTACGAACGCCGGAGAAATCGTGGCCAGAGAAATATACCTACGTAGTTTAACCCGACCAATGCTACAGCGATAACGTTCACAGCGTCAACAAAGACTAACGTTTTAACGGTCTATCTTCTAGGGTAGACTAAAATCAGGTACTGCAAAAAAGTAAAACAAAAAAGAAGAAAAAAGAAAAAAAGGAAGAAAAAGACGTTTAAAGAAGAGTGGTGCTCCGAAACGAAGTTTAGCAATTAATCGTAAACGATTCATCGATATCGCGACATCAATTACTATCTATAAAGTAATTATTTACCAGATATAGCTTTCAACCTTGAAAAAAAATATTGATTTCGGTCCTTTCGTATTATTCGCATTACGCGGGAAATATTTTTTCCATCGCCAGAGACATTCAAAGAGACATTTAGGTGGACGCGTTACTTGTACGGTCCGCCTGTCCACCCTGTGCACCGTATAACGATACAATTATACGCCCTATGTAACGACTGACGGCAAAAGAATGATTATTACCTGCGTAATTATTTTTCTCGTTTTCACGATCAAATTTTTTAGAACATCCATAGTATAACTGGAGTAATCGTACGTCAACGTTCGTTCATCCGTATTCCATCAAATAGAACAAAGACACATTCGACAAACGCACAAACTGAAAGAAAAATGCTTCGACTCCATCGTAAGCAAAACTTGACTATACGTAATATGGGACGTATATCGTGTCAAGGAAACAAAGTTGCATTTTTAGTTGAAATCTTCATTCACGCGGGAACGTTTAATCTGAGAAACTTTTACGAATGAACTATACTTTTCAGGATTAACGTCGTGTTCGAAATCAGACTTGTCATTAACAATCACGTTTCTCATCTTATTTACAACGATTATACGATGATTATACGACGATTATACGACGATTATACGACGATCGCTATCGGTAGAACTCAACTGTGAAATAAAAGTTTCCTCGTTGAGTCAATTCGCACGATATTTCTTACAATTCTGTATTTCCTACGATTGTATCTTCCTGATTTCTATGTAGCACAAAGATAGTACCTAATTCATTTCTACACGTTTCACCATTACAACGTTCGAATATTTTGTTTCGGCACAATTTGTTTCGGCCTCGTTAACTAGTCTCTTTAACGACGACTAGAAACACGCACGCTCGCCCATCGACTGTTGCACGCCAAGACGCACATACGACACATATATGTACGTATAACACATAATGCAACGATCGCAGAAACACTAATTGTTTATGCGTGGTCTTGACTCTACGTATTTCTTGGTCGTTCGCGTTGTTTGTTCGTGATCTTGCAAGCCAACGAGTTGTAACGCGCTGCATTAATTATTTTACATCTCGATTGCGATATCATTCGCCATGTCGATGACGCATCGCATCTCGTCGCTCGAAAAAATCTCGTTGCAATGAAAAAAGGTTGACGTAACCGACAAGTATGTGTCTTCTCGATGGCATTTGGATTTCCTTCTATTACGTTAATATTTGTTTGCGCGGTACTTGAATCGAAGAACCGCGTTAGAAAGTGATACAATATTCCTATCGCTTTCATTTATTATTTTCGTCTTTACCGTTTCCAATTGCTTCGTTTAACGTAGAAAAATCATAGAAAAAGCAATTAAAAGCGTTTCTAGTTAATTACAGATCGAAGCAATCTGTACGTTTGACGCGAATAAGGTAAATATGTAAGTTAACGCGTAAGGCAACGCGTTTGCTCAACGATATTACGGCGTATATAACCCGTATTATATACAATAGTAACCGGCCGTTATTTAACCTTAGCGTGATTTACGACTGGGCCGAGGGCTTACGATCAAGGACAGGGAGGCTGCTTGACCGATTGTTTGGAAAGTGAAAGTGGATAGCCGGTGGTGTAGAAGACGCCGAGCTACGACGTGTTGATTATACGACTGCTTAGAGGAGATAGTTTACAGATGACAAGCGAGCAAACGTCGCTTTGCCAAAGAGCAGAGACGTTGGATAGTTGTCCAAAGGATCTGACCACGGACCACGGACCAGTCGAATATGCAGCTCTAAACATAATCTCATGGAATTGCATAAATTTTTGATTATTTCAAAGAATCTATCGAATTCAACGAAACCTAACAGAATAATATCTGTATCTAGAATAGAGATATTCTTAAATATCGGAGAAATTACTCGTATATTCTTACCTGATACGGTGGCCAGATGCTGTACGCCTGGACATCCCTCCAGCTGGGCATTTCCAAACCAGAGGCGTTCTTGCTGTCATCTTCAGCCACGATGATCGTGTAAGACGTAACCGCACCATTCTGCTCGCTGAAATAGTTCTTGCGGAACCGTATTTGTATCGTGGTACTGCTCCTGCACACTTCCGTTGGCACTACCTGGGTGGACGGTTTCGGCGGTGCCAGAATCGGCATTTTCTGCTTCCACACCGCTTCGGGACCAAAGCCGATCCTCGTTTGCGCTTGAATCCGAAATATGTACGTCTTTCCAGGTATGAGAGACTTAACGATGCCGCGATATTCGTTTGGCCTGAAGTCCTGCATTTGAGTATGAGTCGAACCCTAATGACAGTAATAAGAGACAACGTGTTAATTTAATCCGATCGCTATTCTTCGCGCGAGCTACTTAAAATACTGTTTTAAAATGCCGCATCTAATTTCAATCGAATCTTCTTTCCTTCGTTTCCTTTTTAAATGTTAAATATTACCAGACGTTCTCGTCTATGTGCGCCACATACCGAATGTGCGGTGGGGAAAGTGCGTGAATCACGATTAACTCGATGCCGATACTTGTTCTTCAAATGTAAATTATCTGAAACGCTTCCCTGAAGTCTTCGCGAATCCTACTTCGCAATTACGACAAAGTAAATCTTCATTTATTACAGTTGCTTTATTTTGGTTTATTCGATAACAGAAATTTACAACGTGCAAGGTAGTTTTTGACCAGCGGTTCGATCAAACTAATCGAAAGATGGAATGGAAATATAAGAGTAGGAAATAATTAATTCCGTTATTCGTAAATCGTTTGACACTTACATTTACGATTAGCACATTTAGCGTAGGTATAGGCGAATGTCGTAATTATAAAAGAAAATTGTCAATCACTCGTATTATAAGACAAATGAAATTATTATGTTTATATCTTAGCGAAAAGTGTCCGACGACCAGTTCCCGCTTACTAAATTTTAATTATCGGATCAATTATATTCAGAAGTCATACGTATTCGCGCAGGATATCCCATGCACATGGGCCGAACTGTAATTCCCAAGCAATGGAAGACAGAAAGCTAACGAACGTAACACAACGTACTCGTGTACTTGAGATATGTTTTAAATTAATTAATTTTCCGCCAATGTGTCTTAATACTTTCATATATAGAGAGAGAATAATAGACGTGTTATCGATAGTATGATAAATGAGTGCACCTAGAGTGCACCGTTAAAAAATTTATATCGACAACAAAAATATGCTTACCTCCAGCCCATACGTGATTGTATATTTTCTAATGATTCCATTTTGCTCCTGACTAGGTAACGACCACTCGAAACTAATATCGCTAGGCTGAATATCCGTAGGATGGAACTTTTCCACCTTGCCAGGATAAGATTCGCTAGTTGTAAAACTTGCGCTCACGGGATTCGATATTCTCAAATAAGAGGACGCCGTACCGGAACGTACTACCAACGTAAAAGTATAATTTCTGTGCGGCTTCAAATCGGAGATGGTTATTAAATTCGTGCTCGTGACATTTTGAATATAATTTTCCTCCGTGTTTATATATTGAACTTCGAAAGCGTCGTACTGTCCACGCGGAATATCCCAGGTTAACGTAATTCTTGTATCATTCACCTCTATTGCTCGAATGGATGTGACTGGTTCGGGATCTGAAAATAGATTTCGCCAAGTTACCAACAAAAGCAACCATGTTTGCCAGTAATTTACCTATTTATATTACGCGTAAAATGGAATTTCAAGTGTTTCGGAGAGACGTAAACTACAAGTAAAATCGGTACTTTACGATACAAACAATGGTAATTGTTTTCTTTAATTGCCCAAAATGAACAGACGATAAATAGACGATAATCTTGAAACTTTTCTTTTATTTCGTACGATATCGCGATAGACGCCATTGGACAGATCTCTCGCTAACTCGCTTACTATTAACTCTATGACGAGTTGGCTAATTTCAAGGCTACAACTATCGATAGATTTTCTAAGATAAAAGGAGTCGAAGCTGACTCTTTTTTAAATTCTCACTTTCTATTAACTTTTCCGTCGCATACGTAGCGATTCGAACAATTACCATTAATTATCTTACCTATGCATCGCAACGATTTAATACTACTTTACCAACACATTTTCAGACTAAAGCGCGCTTGAAACGATTTACGAGGAACGCTTAAATCGTTGTTTCTTTACTCTCGTTGGTTAATTACATTCGCGTATAGATTTCGAGCATTACGAGCAAGTTGAACTTGGACGAAGAAGAGAAAAGCACCACGTTCTCAAGTGGAGTTTCATTGGAGCTCGTACCGTCACGATGTACGTTTCAATAAGCATTATTGACACAAGCTGCGCAATGAACATTTCAAACGAATATACTATCTTAATATCGAGTTCCGTTACGAAACGATAAGTAAAGGCTTCACGCAATTAACTTGTGTTAACTGGGTAAATCGATTCAAACCTTAGCGTTTAAACGTACCTATCGGCAAATTAATACTAAACCTCTTCTTCCTACAATACAAAATATAATCACAAATGTTAATTTTCATAAAAAATTTTCAATTTTACAATTTTGATTTGAAATGAAACGAAATTGTTCGACTTTGGTCGTTTTTTTTGAATAAAAATCAGCGAATCGTCGTTTTCTTTTCTTTCTTTTTTCTTTTCTTCTTTTTTTTTTTTTTTTTATATATAATTACATTTGCCATTACAGCTAAACCTCTTGACCCTCGTCGCTTTTCGAATCGCAATTAACTTTTCCAATTTTTAAATCTCGCGTATTCACCACTGCTTGAATTTACTTTTACGCTCGTGCATCGAAAAAGTCTAATCACAGTGAAATACATGAAGATGCTTCTCCACAGGCAAAATACTCACAAAGTCGATCCTGCCTAAGCAAAGGTCTGCTCTCCACGTTATCGCTGACAGTCCAAACTGTGACGTTGTATAGTTTACCAGGTATAAGGCCCGTGAACGTCACCTTGGTGTCGATGTCGTCGACCATCCGCTCCTTCGTCGTGTTGTTCTCGTCGCTAATCCGAAATCGATACAAATCGAACTTGGATGACTGAACGGGGGTCCGTGTGTATCTCAATGTTAACGAGTCGGGCTGATCCTGATCGACCACCACAACGACTTCCGATTGGATCAGCGGCACTGAATTCGATAGACTCGTGTTTTTTTTTTCCTTTCGTTCTTTCTTTTCTTTTCTTTTTTTCTGTTTTCTTTTATAGGGAACTTTTTTTTTTTACTTTTTAGCTTTTTTTTAGCTTTAATCACGTTTCTCTTTATTTAGATCGACTTCGAACAGATATTTACTCTTTTACATTTAATACAATTTCCCAACATTCAAAATTTTCTTCGTATATTTGAAATATATACGATTGGTTTTCTCAATGAAAGACAAATTGAACGGCTAGAACGAAGTCAACTACAATAGACACAGGATCTTTCGATCTTTCTCTTATATGCGTAATCAGAACTTCTTACTGTATTTACGATATCTATTCATGTTCAAAATGTTGTAAAATTAGATTATTATATACGATAGGTTTTTAGTTAAATACTTTGATGCAAATAATTTAATAGTGCTTCAAATTAGATAAAGTAATTTAAACGTGTTATATGTCGTAGGATTTCGGTTAAACAGAGATAAAACAATGCATTTTCCAATTACACGAAATTACGTGTACGCGTTATGTCAACGATGATAAATTATCTTAAGGAAAAAGATTGTCTCCAAGGTGTTTGCATGTGTGACAAATGCATTTAAAGGTGTCACTGTATCACGCGGCACACACGCGATTAGTAACGAAATAACCATGAATGGTATTGATTCAAGTATACGGTTAGTACTCGTGATAAAGCAGATTTTTACTATTTCGGTGAAATAGTTGGACAATCCATCGTAAAAGAGAAACGTAGCCGTTAGTTTTAAAAAATTACACGAGGATCGCTGCGAGAACAAACGAATAATAAGACTTACTTGTTCTAGTTGTTAGATTGGTGATATCACTGAATAGATTATAAGAGACCGTGTAGATTACAAAGGAATATTGAACACCTGGCATCAGATCGCTGACAAGCACCCTTTGCACTGAATTTTCTTCGAAAAGAACGCTAGTCACGTCGTTACTCTCTGTGACATTTTTGCTACGTATGTCTTGAGGGTTTTCCACTGGCCACCATCTTATCACGTAAGTTTCGATTCTACCCTCTGGTCTTGGCCATTCCAGAGTCACGTTCGTTGAATCGATGATCGGAGTGACGTTAAGTACCGGGTTCGGTCCTAAAACGGCATATAGTTTTTCAATTATCAGCGAGAATGTATAGAACGTGCAAAAATGTTCCATTCCATTAGTCGTAGTTATAAAAATATGAATTTCTACTGTAATAATATACTGTAATATATAATAATATAATAATAAATAATATATAATACTATAACAATATAAAACATAATAATTAATCATATTATGTGTACGTATGCATTTCTTTTTTTATAGAGACAATCTTAAAATCGAATACGCTGCAATCAAACTCAGACGTATTATTGAAACTGTCCTGCCACCTGATTTAATCCCCGTGTCTGTGTTTTTCTTATTCAGTTTTGCGCTTCAAAAATTTCGATTGTCATAACTTTAATTATGAAAATTATGAAAACAAAAAAGAAATAGCAAGTCAAAGTATACGAGCATTTGAGCTTTTAAAGAAACACGAATACAGTGATAGCAACGATCGCGATAGAATCGCAACTATTTAAATTTTATCGACTCGCAAGAGAAAACAGAAAATATAAAATATTAGATAAAATTGTTGTACCAATTCGAGAACAAAATTCAACGGTATTAAAATTATTTAGATGTACAATTCTGTTATTTACTTACGAACTGTATGATTCACTTGAAGGGGATAGAGACTTTCGACTCCGTAACTCACGGTATTCACTTGAATCGTGTATTTCTCTCCTGGGGTCATATCCGCCACTTCCGCTTCCGTTTCTCGAACACTGGGCAATTTTACCCATCTTGGATCATCCTCCGTTCGATATCGTATGGAAAATTCGGAGTACAACGAATCGGTTGGTGCTTCCCAATGCACGACAACCGTGTTGCTCGTTACCTTCTCGATACTTAGATTCTTTGGTGGGTGAGGCACTGCGATCGAACAATCGTATCAATTACCACAAGAGAAAAGTAAAATTCGACTATCGTACATCTTTTAGAGATGTACAGTGATGAACAAAAATGTTGGCAGCTACTGGATTTTCCTACAAAATCTTCCGCAAAGTTGAAAAACTTACGATTGCGTATACAACGTTTCCGCAAAATATCGTTTTAATACACTATTTCTGCCAAAACGTAAAATTCTCGAGAGAATCAATTGCAGAGATTAGATAGAGAGAGAGAGAGAGAGAGAAAACAGAAATTTAAGTTTAAGAAACAAAACCGACGTCTACCTTTTCTTATCCCCTACGTTGTATATTCCACAAAAACAAAAGTTTACGTAGAGAATCATGTGTTTTACGAACTCTCGGAGCTTTACGCGATAAACCAGTCCGTGTGACAAAACTTTTGATCATCACTATATAGTATCTTGCACTTATATAAATCTATATATGTATATATAAATAAGAACGTTTCGCGATCTATTGCAGGAGGATATAACGAGACTCGACGTTCTTTCTAATAACAAAACACTGTAACAAAAACACTATATCTTGTCGATTTTTTGAATAAAAGTTGAAGCTAGCCGATCGTCATGACGTTAAAGATGGAATGTTCGATGTATCAATAAGAAATATTTCGTTAACGGGACGAATCTCTGTATAATTTCTTTCTACGAATAAAACAAAAGTTTAACTTATTTTTATGCTTAACGCATACATCGGATTACGTAATAAGCTCGTTCGTCTTTCGATGTTAATTTTCGCGGGATATCGTAGAAGCTTCACCAGTACGATATTAATTGTTCCAATATGTGAAAATTTGTTTTCGCGAGTAATCGTTAAATAATTTAAGAAACGTAAATATTCATATACCGTGCGTCGGTTTTATCTGGAAACGTGTAAATATGTCGAAGAGTATGAACGATACGGAAAAATATTTGAAACAAATGTTTCACCGATATTTATTTCATTTTGCGATAACCTTGGAAAACGCTACAAAGGTGACGTTTATCATTTTAAACGCGATTTATATTTTTATATTCCATATTCTTGTAGCGTGAAACGTTAAACGCGTTAAAATTTGTCGGAATATTGAAAAAAAAAAAAAAAAATGCAACGAATCGTAAAATCTTAAAATCTTGCTCATCAGTGTCTTGATACTTGTTGCATAACCCGATTTTATAGTTTTAGTTATTTCAATTCAACGATTTCGAGTTTGAGAATTTTCACGTGATATCATATTTACAAACGGCTTGAAGATAATCGTGTGGTTCGCTCCTTAGACCATGGCTAATGGCGAAAACTTTAACTTCGTACGCTGCACCGGGATAAAGGTCTTCCAGGACTATATGAGATTCCGTGGTTAACGTAGTCGCGCTCTCCCCAGTATCGTTCCTATTGTGCGTTACTTCAAATTTCTCCTGTCTCGAATTAACGTCGCTCTTCCATGAGATATTCAATCCCATCTCGGTTGGCCTCAAATCCTCGATTATGGGACTCGAGGGTCGCGTGACTTGGTATAACACAGTCTCGTTTGATTCGATTTTATTACTAATCGCCTGAACGATTATCGAATAGTTTCTGCCGGGTAATAAAGCTTCTAACGTAACCTGAAAATAAATAATTATACGATATCACCTAAGTATTAGTTGAAACAAATATACAAAATTACCGATCGACTATTAACTTGTTAAATGGGCCGTCTTTTAATCAATCAAGTTTTAGTTAATTCGAACAAAGAGTTAAAGCAACTTGAATTTCAAATTCCCTCCTATTTTATAAAATAAAGATATTTAATACCTTGTTACATATCTACGTACGATTTTAGACTACTTTTTCTTATACACGTAACCGCCGCTCGTCGCTTCGTAATCTATAGGTTTGATTTTGTTTTCTGTCGGTCAGCCGTCGCTTCTACCGTTTCGCTTGTGCCGTTTTCGCGCTTCCTTGTAATCGCGGTCTTAGGCGGCTGGCAATCAATACCGACGCGTACGCTGCTACCGGCCGCACAATAAAATTACAGAGAGAATTCGCCGTATTGGCACCGACATATCTTTCCAAATATCTCGGAACTCGAAAGCGGTAACACGCAAAAGAGAAAGTTGTTCGAAACGTTGATTATTATTAAAACGAATCATCGAGATCGTCGAGCTTTTCAAATTTCCAACGGTTTTCGCTAAACACGAGAAACCATTAGTGGCGTTACGCTTCTCTGTCGATACCCTGACGAATGACGACATCCTTTTCATAGGAATCCATCACTATGCATACAACGAAACGCAACCCTGACTCGATAGACACGTTTGTTTTCTTTAACATTCTTCCAATATTATCGCAAAATATTTAAGATACGAGTCACATTGTAAATTATGGAAACGTACATTCCTATGCGATAAATGAAATCTTAATTCATCGAATCGTACATTTGTTAAAATAAAAGTAAGATAAAATACTTGCCTTGGTCTTATCAGTTGTTAACATATTGCTATCGCCGCCGATCGTAGTTTCCACTTCGTGATACTGAAGCTTGTAGCTATCCTGAGTACTTGAATTTTCAGGATGCCAAGAAACTTCGACCATGCCGGTTTTTTCGTCGATGACAGTGCGAAGATCCCGCACGGGCAACGGTTCTAGAGATATTAAAGTTAAAAGCGATATTTTAAAGAACGATATATCGAGAATTCTACTAAATTTATCGATTTATTTAAGAAAAATCCTGTCATTCGCTGTTTGCAGAATAATGGAAAGCGAAGACCGTTCCATTCTTTACAACACTGCGTACGATGATTATTATTGACAGCAAAGAGACAATGCATTTGTTGCTATAAACTGTACGCTAGATTACTAATAATAGAAATTTCATCGAGTCGTCGTCCTGTTCGAGTCGTTCGATCCTGTACACATGCTTATCCTGCAGGGAACCAGTTTTTTCAGTTTTTACTCGCGTTATAATTCACTTCAAAATCATAATATACATCTCGTTAATTTTTTCTCCTTTGCCTTTGATATCGAGCCCGCGGAAAGTTGAAACGGTCCTACGAGAAGGTCCATACGGGTACGTGAAAATTAGGCTATCTATCTGCTCGTCCGCGAACAAAATTATTTTCAACCGTAATCGCATATCAATGCTGTAATAATGTTTTTTAACAATGTATAATCTATGATAGGTCGTACTATACGTCGCACGTTGTCACTTGCGGGTTACGTCTTAAGGACGACTACAAACGGGTGCACCGAGTTCCATTTCTCGCCAATCGATCATCAGTCGAGCAAATTTGAATGCACGCGAAGCGACTCGTTAAAATTTCGAAGGCTGTCCCACCGACTCGACATCGTGCAACGTCGCCTACGTATTTTACACGACGCGCGCACAGACACGTCCGACGCGCTCGACCGAACGTAGCAAAATATATATATGAGAAGATGAAATAGAAACTTATTTATACGGAAAACTTCTTGTAATTTCGTGCAAGTTCAGAACGAAGCAGAAAGTAGGAAAACTTACTTAAAGTAACGTCTCCGTTAGCCGGCCAACTGGTAACCTTGCCTGAGACTGTCTTCACAACCACCTGGTAAGTTTTGCCCGGCTCTAAGTCTTTGAATTCCCATTTGCTCTCGTCGTCTCTGTTCCTGGTGACCGGCGCTAGTCTTCTGTTACCTCCCAAAGATATCTGATACTTGTCAAATTCGGAGTTTCCTTCGGGGCGATTCCAGAAAACGCGAAAGGAAGTGGACGTTATGGAAGACTTGTCGAACGTAACGTTGAGGGGACGTAATGGCACCGTTCGATACTGAGCAGTCGTGGGAGCGGAGGTTTCGTCCTCTGACACCGTTTGAACGGAAATATTGTAAGCTCTGCCTGCAGTGACCAGAAATAGGATATCAAAACGACGAGTTACAATCCGTAACGTTAGTTTGAAATTAGAGACGTGAGCGCGAGGCGAAAGACGGAAAATGGAACAGCAACGAAACAACTATTTGACAAATGTTTGTGAATTCTGGGCAAGTATGGTACTACACGACGATCGTTTGAAACGTGCGAGTGAAATATTTTATAACGCGAATTACGTGAACGCATTTCGTTGTCTCGAAAACGATTTAATCGTCACGTTACAAACAATCGTCGGCTCTAAGATTTTCTTCGCGCTACGTTAAATTATTCGAGTAAATATCTTACCAGGGACGAGTCCTTTGAAAGCAGCCTGTGCAGGTCCAGGAGGCTCTCCTTCTTTCTCCACGTAAAGAACGGATTCTATGGCATCGGCGGGATCTATACTAACTTTGTAATGGGTGTAAATGCCAGCAGGATAGGGCGGTTGCCAGAGGACCAGCAAAGTCGTCTCGTTCCTAAACCACACGATAAACTTGCCCGGTGTGTTGGGTTCTATGAGAATAAAAGAAACCTGCTATCTATACGCGAAACTGTCGTTGGTTGTTTTGTAAGCAAATCGTCGTGTAAGTCGTCGCATCGAAATAATTTGTAATCTCGCGGAGCGGAAGCGTAACGAAGCGCGCGTGTAATTTGATCGACTCACTAGTGGTGAAATTCCTGCTGGTGTACGCCACGCTTTCTTTGGTGTCTAATACGGTGAAAAGCTGAAGAGAGTACGTAGCCCCAGGAATGAGATCGCGTAGCACGTAGGGAACCGCGTCCGCAGGAATGACGCTGGTTTTTGGATTTCCGGTATCGCTGAAGCTTTGCACCCTTAACCGAAAACCGGAATAATTGCCTTGAGCTGGTGGCGCCCAATAAACTATCGCCGTCTTTCCATTTCGCACCGAGACCGTCAGGTTCGATGGCGGATCCGGGGCTGCAAAACAAACGTTTCTCAACAAAAGAGGTATTCATTTTCATTCGATATCTCCTGCCCTCTCCGGTTATCGCGAGTAATTTCCAACACCGAGCAGATACCAAAGTAACAACGTGATTAAAAATCGATCTCGTTAGGAGCTTTAATTCATATCCCACGATATCTTCTATTTAGATAACTTTATACGAGAATTATAGACTAATTTCAAGTATTGAAAAATGTTTACGCTGTATCGATTAATTATCGTTACATTATGTTAGATTAGATCAGATTGGATCGGATTGAATTAGATTATACAAATACAATTACGAAATTACGAAATTACGAAGAAAGAGTAAGGAAGGAAAAGGGAGAAGCAGGAGCACACGGAGAAGAAGTTGACGGACGAGGAAATTTCAATGGAATAAAGTAAATCAAAGAAAAAAGAAAAGACCCGAGAGAGGGAGAAAGAGAGAGAGAGAGAGAGAGAGAGAGAGAGAGGTGGGTAAGAAGGGAGAAGAAAAATGTTCGCGTTCGGAATTTTCCGAATATCCCGGAAACTAATTCCGACCGCCGATTACGTATAGGATTATATATAAATAATATAGATTAATATAGGAACAATTTGTTCGTTACGTCGATTTTTATAATATACTTCAAAGTCATCGAAATCAGGGAGGAGATAAGTTTTCTGCAGTTTCAGCGAAAGTAGACACCGCCTGGTTTCCGAATAACTCGAACGATAGGTTTCGTGTAAAACACGTATCGTGAGTCAAATTTACGGTACCTGTAGTTATCGACGCAGTCCATGTCAGCCAATCGTGAAGCGTGCTATTGCTATAGTATAACCAAAATTCGTATCTAGTGCCAGGAAGTCCGTCCTTGAATTTGATCACGTCACCGATGTCGGTAGCGGCTATGGTGGTATTTGGTGGCGGATAACCAACGGCAGGACTGTAGTCTAAACGATACCAGGAACCGCCTTGACTCAAGTTTCCTGGTATCTCAATTGCGAGATCCGCCGAATACGTGACCTAAAAAGAATCGATTAACACCTTTGACAACGGTATGTATTTGTACGAACGGCCGAGGAAATGAAAAATCGAAAATTACTATAAATAAGAAAAATCGGTAATAGCGGGTGGTAATTTGGTCTGTTATACTTTAAGAAGGGTAATCGGTAGCTGTACGTACGGATCGATAAAGATCGATCGTAGAAACGAAATTCTCTTATCCATTAGGTTGTCTTCATTTTACAGACGCGTCTTTTACAACGACGCATCTTCATACAAACACGAAACCTAATCCGTCGAACGTTGTAATCTTTATCTTGATAGAACAAAATGGATCGTACGTAATTCGATAAAATAATATAAAACGGAAAGAGGTTGTGCATCCATCATTTCCTTATAAAACGAAAGAAACTTTTCGGACGATCTAATAGTTTAAAAATCACCTCGTAGGAATAATTATCGACGACGATGCTCGTAACTATGAAATCCGATAGAGTGCTATCGCTGGTACATACTTACAATGTACAGTGTATACTGTACAGTGTTCACGGTATGCCGGAAGCGGCGAGACAGACGTGGGAAAGAGGCGCACCGCAAATTTATAATGCCGTTACTCAACCGTAACGCGACAGTTTGCAGCGGACAGCGAATAATATGTATATTAAAAAAAAAAAAGTTAATCAATTTTTGACCGTTCCATCTGACATTGGTACCTCCGTTTCAGCGAAGGAACGAAAGGAAACTGTACGGTATTTCAACGTCACAGGGAGCAATTCGTTCGTTCGAGCAACTCTTATAGCGTCGTTTGGTTATTGGGTTGAGATTTTCGTAACCTCGGCTGCTTATATGCCACGAAAAGCCGAAAATTTCATGGTAGGATAGGTCCCCTGAGTTTATCGTTTGACGTACGAGTTTGCATACGACAAGCAATCGGGATTCTTCTTCCCTTCGAGATTTCTGAGAAACGATAGGATACCGACATCCTCGGTCCCTGTCTCTCTCACTCTATCGACTCGTCTGCAGCGTTCTACCGTTCAAGTTCTCGTCATCGTTCGAACAGTATTAACGCAACATTCTCAACCATATGGGTAATTTCAATTTTCTAACTTATTGGAATTCACCGACTCCGACAGCCCGCTCTGATCACCTATCGCCTATTCGCGCGACAAATTTTCCAAGTTCTTCTTTACCAATTTCGAAAAATTGTCTCCATCGCGGCGATGGCGCGCTTGCAAGCCTCGAGCCGCTTTTCCTAGATCCAGTCGCGACGTTCAGGTCGCTACATATCGATCCCTCCGTCGCTTCGTCTCACCGTTTCCCACAGAATCCGCCAGCTCGCGCGCTCCCTTTTCCTCGTCGTAGCTCTTTTCATCTGGCGCTTGGGCGCGCGTCGCGTCGTCGCCAACGACCACAGGAATTCCTAATTGTACGAAGAACAGCGAAATAACCCATCGCTGGGTCGTGCCATATGTACACTTCCGTTCATAAATACCATAAAAGAAGATTTACCACTTTAAACGAAACCAGCTACGCGTACTAGTATAAGTGGCTCGCCAAAAAAAAAGGTTTCAACATCTACCATAAAGAAAGAAAAAAAGATGTATACGCAAGTTAGAAAATATACACGGTGCGATACTTCGTGGAAGTATTTGCGCGCTTATAGACGTTTTTCATCGATATATTATGCGCGTTATATGGTATTGCATCGGTATCCTATCGGTAGGCCACGATATTTCGCAATACTTTTAAGCCGATTTAAACGACTTTTAATCGTTTTGTTCTTCTCGTACTATGGAATTTTTCTAGTCGTACAAAAGTACGAAATGCTACAACGTACACTGTACATTTTCAAACGATTGTACAATTTTTTATAACCGTGCTGATACCCTGGTTTCGCCCAATTTTTCGCAAATATGCCGATACTTATGAATCGGGATGTACAAGGGCATATGGCGTCTGTATATACGTGTTTGTACGTGTGCGTGTATATACGCGCGTGGGAAACCGACGGAGAATTTCATTCGGACAGGGTTGGAACGGAATTTGCCGGGAATTATTTTACGCGCGTACGTTGCCACCGATTATGGGTGCTGCTCGTCGTTGAAACGCGACGCCAACGTAGATTTAGTTATCACCGGTCCTCTCTCGGTTCGGTCCCGCTTTCATCACGGTTCGATCGAATTATTATCTCGTGGCCCCGATCGATCCAAAGATTTCTAGCGCTATTTCTAGATCTTTCAGAGTCGAATCTTACGAGTCGAATCTAAAAGAAAAGGTTAGGATCGATATTGCTTTTCAGAGTGCAGATGAAAAAATATAAAAATAGAAAAAAAAAAACTTATATATGTGTATATAAGCAGCATACTTGATTCTTTCGTTAACGAGATTTCGATAGTACGATTCGATAGATTCGATTCTTGGAATGGCCTCGGCTATCCGGGGTCATCCTGCTATGAATAGAATGAAACTCGGATAATAATCAGACTTCTGCTGTATAACTTATCCAGTAGCAAAGAATACGAGCGTTCACTATGATACTATAAATGTATACTATAAATACCAGAAAGGTTTATGCCTCTTTGCCATTGACTGGTGGCCTCGTCTGGTCGGGTGTCTCTGTATCATGATCCAGATACGCAATATCGCGGCACAGAAATGCTACGATTTCGCTTTATGTAACGCGCGATCACAATAACATCACAATAGTCATGCGTAATAATTATTTCAACGTAAATCGTCGCGTTACCATTCGATAAATTAGATGCCAATCCCTGACTTTTAGAAAGCCATTTTTAACCTCTGTTCGATACGTTTCGGTCTTTTCTATCAAAGCATTCGTCGTATTTACCTAGTAGTAGCGAATATTTATGCAGATTCCTTCTGCTAAGCTTAAGCTGATTCTCACAGTATCGATCCCATCGTGTTATAAGCCTCTCCTCTGGTTATCCGAATACGTTAGTATCTAAAAAGCCAGAAAAATTTCACCTAGATTGTCTTCGTTACCAGTGAAAAAGATAAATTACGTTCTCGACAATCTACCGGAATTTTCTTTTCTCCGTCAGTCTCCGATTCGTTTGATTCGTTAAAAAAGCCGCGAGTCGTTTATTCTCTGTTGACGAGTGGTGTCTATAACGCGCACCAATGCCTCGAACACGCAACACGCGGCAGTACGAGGATTAGACGGTGCAACGAACGTTACGTGTATACCGATGCGATGTGTCGCGCGAAATTCCAAAGCAGCTCGTACACTGTTTATCTTGTCCTGTAGAAGAAGGAGAGGCAGATAGATAGACGGTCGTCGCGACTCGCGATCGAGCTCGATGAGACGACTCGCGGCGTAAATAGAGACGCGTTCGTCGTGCCGTTTAACGAGACAAATCATAACGGAGCAGGGGTGCAACAATCTATACGTTAGCTGCCAGCTCACCAGTCGCCGAGTACTAAAAATACCACGAGAATTCACGTTCGTATTCCGTTAAGCGTAAGTATCGCCACCACGATTGGTACCCGAATGTCATTGATTCTGATTCTGACTCGTGACTCGTACGAGACATAAAAACGTGAGAATATCTCTGCAAGAATCCTCGTAGATCTCTGTTGACATATCTCGTCGATACATTTTACTGCTTTCTGTGTATCCGAATCGACGTTCAGCCCTTTATTTCTATTTCTTATTCGTAAGTTTCAAGTATCGTTGATTCAGACTGTTTTTCTCGATCTCTTTTTGCCTTTCCTTTGATATATTTCAACCGATATCTAAACAGAATGTTCCTATTTCGCGTAATCGTTCTTGATTTGCCATTTTTCAATTCTACCAAAGTGGTCCGTGAATTCGTTCATCTTTCAGTTCCTTTAGGCAATTTTCTGCGACCAATGTAATTATTATTATTATCGTATGAACGAAAAAATTTCCAATTCAACGATTTATTACAATGCTAAAATCCAAACTTTCACTTTCGAAGTTAAATGTTGAAACGCGGACGTTTCCTGACTTTCGGGAAAAAATACCGTATCCCTGACAGCATCTCACACATACATAAAAGTCCGACGTATAACGTCGAGAGAATTATTCAGAAAATCGTTTCACGTTTTCCAGCAATTTCAACAATTCACCCATTAAAGAAGTCACGATCGAGCGCTCTCGCGGTGCAGGTAACGTACATTCCACTGTCGTCCAAATAGAAATTCTTCATCCTCCCCGGTAACATTTTTTCGTTACATTCCATTTACTTATCAATTATTTCTCCTTCTTTGCAAAATCCGCCGTCTGACGTATTCCTGTATTCCACCTATGTATGATCCATCTCTATAGTGTAGGATATTTTCGCGGTACATATTCGGAAAATATCAAACGCGATTATCGTGAAAACAGTACCGAGACACGCGAGAACGCTTGCTTCGAACGATTACCTCTTAACTCGCACCAACTAGTTTTCGAGACTTTTGTCACGAGTTCCAATAACGTGGAATAGCGCCTGTAAACTCAAGCGCAAATAACTCTCGTGGAACAGTGGCGTGATCAAATTTCTCTTCCTTCCTTTCCTTTTAACAACGTTTCCACATAAAACTGACATAAATTAATCTTGTTCTGTCAAAGGATAGCGAGTAACTAAGAAATTCCTTCCTACATATTCTCGAAATATTTGATAGAAACAGCAGAGATAAGAAATCACGAGAAATGAACGAGCGAACGATCGATTTAAGAAACTATTAGATCCAACGAGACGGATCGAGATTATCGGGTGACCGATGAAACAATCTATCAAGGCTCGTTTACTTTTAACGTATGTACAATGTACACGTAGAGGCTTTCTCCGTGTTCGCTTTCAATGTCCACGACCAGCGAAGAAGAATGTCTGCCATGGGCAAGTCCGTCGCGGCCAAATCGCTCGCGGTTTTTGTCGCCGTTCGACTTACACGCTTTCGATCGCAAACACGTGGCGGCCCAAGTACAACGCGTACTTCTTCTCATTTACGCGTACGCGTACGCCTGCAGGGCAGGAAGCGACGTACTCGTAACAACGCTTTGCGTATATAACGCTCGGCGTCGTTTCTATATATCGTTAACAAGTTACGTAAGTTACGGGTATGTACATACGTAGATCGTTTGGCCGAAGGAAGGTCACGCTGGCCGATCCACGTTGCGCAATCGATGCACGGATTTATTTTACGACTCGAATGAAAAATCGTACGACATCCACTTCTGCGAGTGGTAATTGTTCGATTTCGATGACTTTCGAATATGTTGTCGGGGGGCATGATTCAGTGGCAACTTTTTCCTATACGTATAACCGCCGCTCGGCCTTAGTTTCGACCAGATATTCGCGAAAAACCGTCGATATCGCTACGCTGAATTCTGTATATAATTCGCGTTGTTTGCCAGCACGCTTACGACAGCCGGATAAAATAACGCCGCCAGTGTTTTTCGAACATGTATCTCGAAGGCTAAGAAGGCGAAAGCGAGACGGTTATACGTAAAGGAAACAGTTGCTCGAAACGTTGATCTCTGCAACGTATCGGAAAATCATCGACGATCGGCGAGGCTGGTACGATTCCGAACGATCATCGATATTTTAATTAAGCAAATTTTACCGTTATACTCTAATTCGCTCAGATTCTAGTTTCATGAACGAATATTCGTCGCCGTTACAGGAATTCCGTGTATATTCGTTTTGTTCCGCTCCGGTTTTCCGTTCACGGATGAGTCCCGAATCTCTAAATAAACTATACGTGGCGTCCCTGCGTGGAATACCTAATGGCGTAAACCGAAAGGTCTTGGGTTTGTCAAAGACAAACATTCTCGAGAAAAACGAGCAGCACGGTCCCTTTGAATCGAATTTCAGAGAGAAAGTCCTTAGCTTCGTGAAAATTTTACCAATCCAATGGAAAAAGTGTACGCGACGAACTCGATTGTTTCTCCTTCTTTTCTCGTCGAAAGAACAACAAAAAAAAAAAAAAAAAAAAAAAAAGAAAAAAAAGAAAAAAAAGAAAAAAAGAAGGAAAGAAAAAGAAAGTCGCTCTTTATAATTTTTGCGATCTTCGCTGGGCGACGCATATCCTTTCTTTTCTTTTCTTTTTCTAATTTTTGAAAGATCAATTTTGAAAAAAAAATTGCAAATTTTCAAATTTGCCGATGTACTGTGCTTTTACAGTAGCAGCTGTTCAATCGCCGTCGACGCGAAAAAATGTTGTACATCATTCCGGATTAAACGATATAGATCGTCGTGGCTGGGGAAAATTTACTTTTGTACTGTAAATTTACTTTGATTTTTATCGCCTGTTAAAATCTTAATCGTAAAAATCGTAAGAAAGTTAAAATTTGTAACGAATTGGATGGCGACGCTAAATAATCATTAAGAATCACTCCTCGGTACTATCGATCGTTCATTGGTCATAGCCGTGTTACGAATCTGTTACGAACCTTATGAATCCGATGAAGGAAAAATATGAAGAGTTCCCTCGATTCGGTTATTTCATAAGATATTTTGTTTAAATCGAAGGAAATTAACATACGTTATCTTTATTACGAAATATATCAAATTATATACATCTAAAATTGTATCTCGTTTATTTTATAAATTTTGTTGATCCATTAAGAAATATGCAGGAAAATAACATACAAATGTGATACGAAAGTAGAATATTGGAAAGTACGGATAAAATATATCGTTTTAAAGTATAAAATACGTATCGAAAGTAACAGATATTCGGCAAGGGATCGCTACGCGAATCCGAAACATAAAAAAGATTTCTTGCTTCAAAGAAAATGCTTTATCATAGAACTATAAATATCTCTTGAAATATTACGTAATCGTAGAATCTAGATAAAGGAAGAAATAGCAATAAAAAATAATAAATGAAACTTTTAGAACTTTTCTTTATTTATTTTTCACGTAAATGCTCGTGTCAGAAGTGTTGGTTATCGAGCAATAGGTATAATTTTTAAACACGTGCCGTAAACGTTCTTGTCATACGAATAGCGCAGTTAACATAGAAATCAAGAAAAATGAGATAACGTAGCTCATTCACTGTAATTTGTCACTTAACTCGTGGAATATGCGTACGTTAAACGACTAAAATGCTACAGTATATTCGATAAGGTATCTCAAACGAGAAACATTTAGAATTTCAAGCATGTATTTCTATTATTGGCTTGACTAAATGTTGGCTTAACTATAAAACACTCTGTGTGCGTGCGTACGCGCGCGAAAGAAATAATTTCTGTTGACCGATCGTAGGAATCAGAAAAATAATGGATTAACCGCTTTTCTTAAATAGTATTACTAGGTATTAATTACCGTTCCATTGAAAACGATTAAACCAAAATTCATTCTTCAATCTGTGAACCGAGGAGGACGAGTTACATCGTCGTTTAATTGGTTAATCAGCGAGTCTCTTCGTTTGTTTCAAAGATAAACTACGTTCAAGTTACGATCGACCCAACTGCAAAGTCCATGTATCT
This sequence comes from Bombus campestris, assembly GCA_905333015.3. NCBI lineage: Eukaryota > Metazoa > Arthropoda > Insecta > Hymenoptera > Apidae > Bombus > Bombus campestris. Next base: position 4,510,452 of record HG995149.1, read on the forward strand.
GTATTATCAATTTAACGATTCAGTTAACGAAAATAGTAAATAGAAAGAGTAACCGTTAACATTTATATATCGCTAAATAAAATAAACAAGTATTCGTTTCGCGAAACTACTATATGTAAAAAATACGAATAATTCAAGTGCTTTGAGATTAAAAGCATCGAAACTAGGTAACGACAGTTATAATAGTTTATGTTTAGGGAGTCAGACAATGATAAGATAATCGTTCTTGTTAAAAACGAAACGAAGAATTATTTTTACGGTAAGTCGCTTGCGTACATAATTGGAGCTTGGTAAAAGTATCTTATCTGCCTATCTGTCTCTAATTTACATAAAGTAATCGTAAAGCGATACTCTTAAACATCCGATAAATACGCTGAAATTCCGAGGAAAATTAGGACTAAAGTTAAAATGAAAATTCATATCCCCGCGATAATTTAAATGACAAGTAAAATAATAAAAATATTCCATATCCCCGTGATAAAATATTACGAAGGAGAGTTCTGTCCTTCTGCATGCGAAGACCTGCATGCATCTGTATAAAAAACGTATATGTACAATTATCTTTGAGTTAGTGTTTCCTAAGATTTTATCGTTATACCGTACAGGCATATGTAAAGGTAATAACATAGCGATTCCAGGTAACCAAAATCGCAACACTCGCAACTAAAAGAAAATCACAGCCTCGATCAATTTAATGCACAAGAGACTATCCGCGAAACGATCTAATCCGACGATGCAATATCCTGACAATAGCTGAATCCAACCGGTAATCGTCGGATAAGATCTGCGTGTGCTTAACGATCCGACTTCCTGTTTACCAGATGCTCGATACGTTTCTGCTAACTTGTGTAATACGACGTTTTACGCAATCGATGAATTCTCCAGAAAGGAAACAGGAAAAAGAGAAAGAACAAAAGAGAAACGATCAAAGTAAAACCGCGGGAAATCTCCATTTATTCGAGTTATCAGTCACGTTCCAAGTCGCTTTTTCCACATCGTCCGTTATTTCTCGAACAGAGTCGAAGAAGCTTTAAATTTTATATAACTGATAATTTGCCTATCCTTTGACTTATTATTACCGTCTTACTGTATTATTATTATTATTATTATTATTATTATTATTATTATTATTATGCGAATATTATCGATTTCTAGTTTTTAATTATACAGCTCGGTACGATACCTGCTCCGTTCGCAATGTATCATTAATTTAATAACGAAATTACGAATAAGAAGAATCGGCAGCTATTTTAAACGGTCGTTATTTTGCAAGCTATGAAATAATAAGATCACAATGCCTTGGTACCTTGTTGCGTGGGAAACTCTTTATCTCGAGATCGTGTCATTTTCGAATCATCGTGGTATTTAGTATTATTTAGTTTATTATTCCTTCCAATTTATCATCTTTCCATTCCACCAATCGCTTTATTCCATCGCTTGTGATATTTAATTAATTATTAATTAATTATTAATTAATTATTATGTACGGTGGCAGAGTTTACATTTCGTGCCGAGATATATCAAAGCGTGTGGATAACAGCGTTTCGAACGAAAGCTCGCAAGCGATTTGCCAGTCGTGGAAGAGGAAGGTCAGGCAAGATTTAGATATTTCGCCAAGTAGGCGTTGATTAACGCGGGAAAAATAGAGGATTTCCTTTAAAACTCGATGAAAAATATATAGAAAATATATAGTTCGCGAAGTCCGATCGTCTTATCGAAATAAAAAGTAATCCATCGTTTTAATAAATGAACTAGAAACGATGATATATCGAGAAAAAAGGAGCGATCGAACGATCTTATTTATATAGGTTTGAATAAAAGAACAGAAATTCAACAACGGCGATCGATCATCATAAATGTTTCGTATACACGCGGTATCGGTTATTCGTTCAAAATTTTCTCATTTAACCAAATATCGAATTATTATCGTTAGAAATTATTTACACATCGCTGTACAGTGAGCAATTACGTTACAAAAGAGAAAAGGAAAAGCAGAATTCACGTCGATTCGTGAGACGAAAGCGATTTACTTGAGCGAGAAATAGAAACCGTGACGAAACCGTGACATAATTAATCGGAAAAGGAGCAACGCGATGCAAGAAGCAAACGGTTTCCAAACGCGTTTGGTACACTGCGCGTTCCACTTTGACCGATGACGGTATGTGCGTGCGGCCGCTCCTGTAACTTTTGGCTATGCGTAATTAAAGATTTACGTAATCGCCGCTACAAGCATGCAACTGTCCAAGTGCATCAATTGCGGAAATTTTTCACAGTAGCTGGTTAATTGATTTCCAAACAACGATATTTCGGTTAGTCGTAAGATCCTAAGATCGTAAGATATTCGTAGTTGCAGCAACATCATATTTTTGATATGTAATCGTGGTTTCGAAACAACGAAAAATTATTATTATTGTTGTTGTTATTAGACTTAAATTATTAGTATCGTTATATTAGAAAGGACCAAGCGTGAAAATTGAAAAATTCACTGCATGTTCCATCATCTATTCTATCAGCGTGTATTTATCGAAAACGTGTACATATCTAAGAGAAAATAACATTAAATCTAGACTGGAACCCCTTGTTCGTAATGTAACTTGTCGAATATAAAGTCTCTCGTAACTAAGTTATTTTCTATTATTTTTTTTTTTTTTCTATTATTTTCTATAATTATATTCAAATAAGTAACGCCAATACGATTTTCACCTGAACGTGCAAGTATTCGTTTCAAGAGATAGACGTCGTTAGTTTCGATATCGCTGACTACATAGTTAGCTCGATGGTTCTAGCTATTGTACCCACGCAAAACGCGTTTCTAGATGTCTGAGTTGGACTCGCGTAATTATGCCCAGCGTAACGGAACTTTGCGGACACGGACACACACACACACACACACACACACACACACACACACACACCTCGAAAGAGCGGAGGCGGCGGAGAACGGTTCTTCGACCAGTCATAAAACGCTTTTAATCCACGCAAACACCTTTTTCTCTGTCGTACGCGACGAGAGATCTTACGCGATGCGTTGAAATGTACCCTTTTCCGTTTGACAATTTTACGCTTGACGTTTGACGTCAAACGTCGTGGCTTTAAAAACAAAAATCGTCTGCCGACACGTGAGATGCAGATCGGTGAAAGGCAGTCCCCTTGAGAACCGAGCAAGCTGTTCGTGACAAAGGAACGCGCACAGACCACCGGAAACGTCGAACAACGTCTTAACCTTTCTGGACTGGAAAGAGTACCGATCGTACAAGCGCGAATGCATCGTACATAGAGAGAAACGCAGGCATTAAATTACGATAGAGTAGAAAAAAAGATTCTTCTTTGCTTTAGTTACGTTACATTCGTTAGCACATTTACCGCGGTGCTCGGTTTACTGGACATGTATCCAATTTTCCTCGTTCACGAAGCTGATATCCCCGTCAGAAACATGCGCAAATATTCGAGCGTGTGTGCGCGCACTTTCACCGCGCGCTTCAAGACGTGTGCCTGATTTCGTTGTTCGTTATTTTCACTCTTCGATATCTTTACCGCGTCGATTAAAATTTTGCTTCGCGCCGTTCAAGTTTCTTTCGAGATCGCGCGTTTCTTTTCCTCGAAAGTTATTCATGTGGCATGCAAGTAGCTGGATCTCGTGACTACGCGGTGCGTCGAGTAGTTTGCTCGTTTATTTCTCCCGTCTGCTCTATTTTCGTTGTGCACGCGGCCGCATCCTCTCTGACTAGACCAGGATGTACTCCGAGCTCGCATCCGGATGCAAGACACACGTAGCAGAGCAACGAGCGACCCACAGGCAACCACACGCAGCCTCTGCACACTTGCCTCTGCACTTGCCCTTGCACGCGTTCTCGAGCGCCGCTATGCTGTCCAACCCAAGTTCCGGTGCTTGGCCGAGCTCGACTTACGGCCAGCATATTTCCTCCGTTGGTTTATCACGATCTCTTTGTACCAACGATCCATTCTTACGTTTCGAAGAAGAGTGACAAATTCTGCTGAATTGCAACGTCCTCCTCCTATAATCGTCAACAAAATCCTACCTAGGTACAATAATAACAACGACGACGACGACGACGACGACGACGATATAAGGTCATACTGAGAAAAGGAAACAGATATTTCGGGTACTATTGGCGATATTGTAAAAACGATAATTTCGAGTATAACATAAAGTAAGTATAACATAAAACGATAACGAAAAACGTCCTTTTTTTTTCTTTTGATAATTTCCTAAGATTTCTAAACGACAGATATGACGATTTAAAGCTCTGCCTTTCCGTAATAATCAAAGAGAGAGAGAGAGAGAGAGAATACGAATATAAAAAATTCAATGAAAAATCGTCCTACTTACGATACGATAAATGTTTGAAATATCGCTTCTAAACGCTTCTATTCTTTTTGTTCTTTTAATATCTTATACGTACGTATAGTTAAGAAGAATTTAATATACAATTTCGTAAAAATGCAATCTTTGTTCATTCGGACGCAGTAACGTATCGATCGAACAACATACGAAAACAAAGCGTATTTAACGTTCCACGATGAACGACGAATGTCGAGCGCGCATACGCGTCAATTTCTGCATCGCTATCCAACTGCCAAGTTGCAAAACTTTTACACGACACGCGAACCAACGAATAAAGAGCACAGCGTACGCGCGTTGTCGTCGCACTAAATGCAAACTGATTGCTTGTCACGTGCACGCTCATTACTCGTAATACGGCCATCTCGATATCGTTACAATTCCGAGCCGATAACGTGCCAGACTAAATCAGAGCACTCGTTCTACCACTCTTTTAAAACATTAACCGTTTCCCTACCAAACGTTCACCGAATAATTCGGCACGCGTGCTTCGTTCCTTTATTGCACATTGTACGTTCGATTTTATTATATTTTATTTTGCGTTTACAGACAGAACACTTTTCGGAAGAATTTGCAGTTTAGTAATTAGCGCAAACAACGACGATAAATAGCGAAATAACGATTCGACTGGCAATATCTGTAAAATAACAACCTATAAAAATAATAATATTCCGCAAAGTATCGAAGAAAATTACAATCGATTTTTACGTCAAAGCATAACCTACATATTTCGTTTATATATTTATTTATCTTTCTAATTTTCGCGTCGTTATTTTTCTCATTTACTTTGGGGACAATGTCTCTAACCATTAGAAAATTATGAGAGCGCGACCGATTGCTTTTATACGCGTAACCGTATAAAAGCAACGGCTGGTGGAAACGAATCGAAAAACAAAATTAAGTAGAATAAATATCGTAAAAGCGTAAACGATCGTGACTATAATTGTTTCGTCTTGTATCAACTTTAATCTTGATGATTATTCTTCCAACTAAATACATGTCTACTTAATGACCATTAATGATAGCTAACGGAATTTTTATATCTTTTCAAATAACTTTGTTTCAAGTCTTATTTTCAGATATATCGTTCTGAAAGTTTTTCCTATTTTTCACCACTGCTATCTCTACCAACGAGTATTTATTTTATTTGATATTTTACATTGCCATCTAATTTCTTCAGAGTGCCAATAAACGCATTAAATTGAGAGAATTTAACGAATTAAATATATTTCGCATCGTCCTTTCGCGTCTATTTCTAATTATCTTACTACTACGCGTCGCAAATAGACTGCCATATAGTTTCACAAATTTCCATCCGACTTGCAAAGTACTCTGTCGCTTATCTGTCAAAGCATTCGTGTATCGTGTCATAATACCACGCACAAGCAGGAAAAGACATCATTCCGGCCCCGAGCAACCTTTACGATAAATCAGATCAATGGATCGAGGGAACGAGCGTGTTTTCGCTTCAACGACAAAGGGTTCGCATTATCGAAAAATCCATCGTTGGATGGGAAAATAGGTATCGAAACCTGGTAGATCTAAAACAGTAGGAATAAAATATCGAAGATGAACAAATGGAGAATTTCAATGTGTTTTCAAAGACACGATATTGTCGTTAGCTCGACGACGGGTCGATATCGATGAGAAACACGGTGCTGACGGAAGTCTTTCGCGGTATATCGACCAACGAAAGCAACGAAAGCAACGAAAGCAACGAAAGCAACGAAAGCAACGAAAGCAACGAGCAGCAAACAGCAAGCGTGTATAACGCAACGCGCACAATTTGAAGCCGACAACGCGATACGTCACAGTTATTTGCCATCCATTCGACGGACAGGGTCCTCGTAGCGAGTACTTAAATTAGCACGCGGTCATGAGCCCCGAATTCTGGGCCAATAATGTCACGGCTTTCTCTCAATCCCATCACGTCTAGCGAAAATACCGCAAACAATTCGCATGCTAGCTCGCGAACATGAGCGGAATCGCTTTTGCATCGACCAACCTGTCCTCGTTCGTGAAAAAATATCGAAACGATACCGTGAAAGAAAAAACGAGTATGCGAATAATAACTGACGCGACATCTTGATCTACGCGACGTTTCGAGGAAAAGAAGGCGAGACAAAACATTTATCCACAGCTCGATTTGCACGCGATTCGATGATGACTCGAGAAATCTATACGAAGCCTGTGGTTCTCCTCTAAGCATCCGCTCTAAGACGCAGCAAGTTACTCCAAGAGAAAGTATATATGGTCCAGTGAGGTATTATACGTTTCTAACGTGATCTTACTTCGTGCAGAACGCTGCTAGGACGATTTTACCTCTGCTTCCACATAATCGTCTACTTCCATGCGATAAATCTTTCCTTATTTACTCGAAAGAGTCTGAAAAGCTCGTATCTTTCTTTGCTACGCGTATCTCTTGTCTTTTGCCGAAGAAAATTATTCTTCCCGTTTGCCTAAAACAGATTCGATAACGGTAAATACCTTTCTCCGATGCATTTTCTGAATTTATCGCATTTAAAGCGCACGCACGAGGTAAAAATCGACAATTTTATTCATTTTTTTTATTTCGGCGTCGCTCGTTTACGACCGGTGATCAGGATTGGACAAATCAGCTTGACGAAGGAATAACTTTTTAGATCATGTTCTTTCCCTTTGGTCTTACCTTTGGTTTCTCAGCTACTATCTACTTGTTGAAAGATTTGCCAATGTCGAGATTCATCGCGATGTTTTGAAGTATAAAAGAGTAGAAAATATATTAATATCGATCGTACAACGTGCATACTTATGTTTATATAATAGACGTTTTATTTTATATAAACATCGTATACGTATAAGAGAACATGTACGTAATTAACCGAAGCTTAATAACATTTCAGTTTGCGTTCCATTCGATCCATATCATTTTGCCATTCGATTTCACGAATTCAATGGAAAATTAACGAAAGCGGTCTTTTCGAAATACCATCGGCGCAAAATATTAGAAATTTTCCATTTTTATAACATTTTCGTACGAAAGTATCACAATTATGAAGGTTTCCTATCGTTAATTATCGCGATCTATCTAAAGATCAGTTTCTATATGAAAATCGTTAGAGTCGTATTTAATTACGTATGAACGAGAAAAACAGAAAGAAGTACACGTTTGTCCATAAGGCCAACTCGTTCCAACAAATTGAAACAGATGGCCTTTACTTTATCGGTTCTATCGCATAGTCACGAGTTGATTATTATTTTATTACTCGTATTCCAGACCATCATGGATCTATTTTTTTCCGTTCAAAATCTACATTTTCCTATTAGAGCTTATAAATCTTTTATCCATGCTATTTATGTTATTACAGTACATCGATGGTATTTCACACGCGGAAAAACCTAATAGTAACTAATAAATTAAACTAATAAATTTATCTTAAAGATGGCAAATAAAAGAACGTGAAGTCTATTCAATTTGTACAATTGAAGTTAAGAAGGGAGGATTAAATTTTTTAATTTTATTTTCAAGTAAATCGAAAATATGCGCCTGATTCGTTGAAACAAAATCAAAAGAAAGTATAAACGTTTATGATGACTGGGAATAAAATTTATATTCAAAGGACGATGTTACGATCGGGAAGTAGTCTGGAGATGTAGCTTTTCGTCCATTATTTCGCCGAAATATTTAAATCTTCAAACTGAAAGCCCAACCAAATACACGATCAAGTCGATTACGTTCGTTGAAACTTCCGCGCGAACGATTATCCAAATATTTAACAATTATTAAGATAACCTTTCTTTGATCTGGCAGGTAACTATAAAAGGTATAATAATCGAAACGACACATTTACCTCGCACATTTTCACTGCTAACAGTTTATAATAGAACGTTAAGGTGGTGTAAAAATAACGTTCAACGAATAATTATTTGTTCTATTACGTTAAATATAATATTACGAGGAAATATCACGAATCTACCTTTATCTCTCGTAATGGTAACAGCGTTCTAATGTTTCGATATACCGTAAAACCAACGAAAATTTTACCATTTTTTCTGCCCTTCAACGCGTGTCCGCACCCCGAGTATTCGCTTTGCATCGCGTTTATGCCGATCGTTGCTTTATTCACTTTCACTTAGCCTAGTTACCGTGCACCAGCATACGTGAACAACCTAGAGTAGTTTCCAGCAGCAGCTCGGCGCTCAAGCATCGATTTTCTACACGAAACGACATTCGAAAACGATAAACAATATCTTGGTCTTTAAAAACAATCGAAATGGGCGTTGTCCGATCGAACGAATGGCGATTTCATTCGCCACGGGGCTCGCAGAACAGTACTTTCGCTAAAGAAACTTTCCTTTAGTCGATAAACCGTGAGACACCTAGTAATCCTTCGTGCTTGAACTTTCATTTATTATTCCAACGATATCCTACGTACTTTGTTCGATTTCACGGTACTGGTTGATCGGTAAATAAAAGCGTTTGCACAATATTATCTTGCATTTTTATACTTTCCTATATATATATTATTTGCTAATCGCAGGAAAATAATTCCAAGAAATATACTCCAAAGAACTCTTTACACGCGCAATGTCTTGAGGTATTAAGAATAATTTAACGAACGTATATATAGGTCCGTAGGTACTGGCTGATGCCTTAGTACCGTATGCATGTACGTATGTAGACACACCTGTACATGCGCGCAGGGGCACCTAGCTGGCTCGAGTACCTTAAATATCCAACTCGTTATCGAGCACGTGAAAAAAACGTCAGAGGAATCGTGAAATTATCCTCAAAGTATTATATTTTTCGTTATTTCAAGGTCGACGATGACTTTTCTAAGCCTAACAATAAGTCCGGAATAAGATGATATTCGCGTGATCTTCGATACCAAAATGTTAGAAACTCGGAGAACGTCGGATCGGTCTGTTATTCGATAGGCTGGGAGAGTTTGCCTGATCTTATACAACATTAAGTCCGTTTCCGAGCAGCGTAATCGAACAAACAGTTTATCACGATATTTCTACAACGTTTGAAAATATTCGAGAACGCGTTGAAACTGCAAGTTACACGAACGGAGCGGTGGGTTGATCGTTCACGGAAACGCGAACGATCAAAGTGGATGATCATCGTTTCGAACGTTTGTTGAAATAAATTTTCCTTCCTCCATCTGCCTATCGTAGTCATCGAATTATTCGCAGCTATTATCAAACGTTTTCGAGTTCTTCGTATTCAACGTCACGTGGATATCACGGTATTATAAATGAATCTTTGAATTGGTCTTAACCTTAGCTGCAAAATATAACGCCGTGACGATAAATAAGACTGTACGTAGAGTCCGGTTTAAAAAGACATCGATAGGCTTGAAATCTGGAAACGCGTGACATTGAGAAACATGTCACGTTCACCATCGTATTTACCCTTCTGGGCCAAATTTCCCCTATTATCGATAATAAGAGATATTTAAGGCGCTTGAATAAAAGTTTTCCGACGTCGATATCCTGATATGTTCGAGTAAATTCCGATTACTATTGTACGAACTGCGTCAGAAATACCGATTTCTTGACAGTCTTACGTATATGTACATTATCACAGGCATCGCGTCGTGCATGCAAATTCAGACACGTAGAATGGAAAAATAATGAAAATTAAAACGATTCTAAGAACAAATATTATTTGCTCGTTTGTTCGGTTATATCGTTTACAACTGAGATATATACGAAACACGATATGTAAAATCCAAGGTATTTATTATTTGCTTAAAAGAGACAAGTAAAATAGAAATTAGTTGAAAGCGATCTACTTCGTCTTATGACAAAATAAATACTACTTTCGGTGCGTCACCTTCGTAGCAGGAATATTCTACTTATAAACAACAATTTAATAAGAAAAAAAAAAAAGCGAGTTAAACGAATACAAGAACTAGTAAATTACGTAAAATGCAATTAAATTGTACGGTAATATGTAATCGTAACTTATCATTCTTTTGTGTCGTTAATGACTGAAAGCCACTAATTGACGCAACTATAAATAAATGAAAAAGAAGAATAATCATATAACAAGCCCTCCAAAAGCCACGCGCTTTCCCATTCTTATCTCAATCTTTTTAAATCGAACAACTCACGGAACTCGCTTAACCAAACCATAAACGAAACCGGCAGCCTTATCAAACTCTAAAACGTCGAATGCCACCGGATAAGATCGGATACGAATCGCAATTACGTTGATACAAGCGAGCGGTCGAAAGCAATATGCCTGGATATGGGAGCCACGAGTTTGCGAAAGAAGCATTCAATAAAATCGCCAGGCAAAATTCTCGCGGCAAACGCAGCAAAATTATTCCGGTGGCAATTTCGCAATTCGCAATTCTTCCGCGATAAGAAACGTTTCAAAACCGACGGAAATGCAGCGTGTCGAGACGTTGAAACGCACACATCAACGTTTGGATAAACAACGTTCGCGTGGTCGAACGGATCATTGAAAATCAAAGGTCAGTGGGCATCGCACCGGATACGAGGCGACGTTCTCTCACGTTGGGAAAGTCAACCGAGTTTCGCAACCCGGAGACACAAATCAGCCGAGCAAAAGAAGACTAGATACCGACCGTGTGTTCCCCTTCACCGATCGCTGACCACAGCTCGAGACGAGATCCGATTCGCATCTATCGCGAAACTCGTGAAATCTACTGTCGAGTTGGGCAACTTTTCAACCGACGAATCCGCTCCTAATTTTATCCTCTACGGTGGAAAAATATTTCATCGAAAATATTTGATAGCAGAGATATCATTCTCTTTTGATGTGCGATGCGCGCGTCCATCTACGGTAGCTGACGAAAGTATCGAAACGCTTGGCCACAGACGAACCTTCTACGAATGCGATTGAACTTCGACGTCTTAAGAATTCAACGTCTGCAACGTTCGCACAGAATAATCAGATTCGTTGCGTATTGCAAATACTTTGACGTAATAAGGAAAGGGCGTGAGAAAATAACGCGCGGTTTACATCCAACAAGGATAGATACGATCGAACGAAACATATAACAAACTTAAAAAAGAAAAAAAGAAAAAAAAATATGAAAAACGACAAAACGATTCGGATAACTGCTATGGTTAGGGCTTATCCGAGACAGCGAGAAGATGTTATACGAGACAATTAGTGAAATAAACAAGAAAACCACTTGGAGAAGTAAGTTAAGTAATAAAAGCACGCGCTACTGAATTATAATAACAACAGCTGAGAATATTTATTATTATTATTATCATTATTATTATTACCATTATCGTTGACGTTGTTGTTCTTGTTCTTGTTATTATATTCATGACATATATTATTAAGACAAACTTGTTTGCGTTGGACGAGGAGGGGTCGTCGACGTTAAACGCAAGCAGTTTCACCTTACTCTTCGCTTTACTCTTTATAGCCAAAATCGGCCTACTATTTTACTGCGTAGACTTAAATAGTCTAAAATAAAGCTCAAAGATAAAGGAAAATTACTTAACTCGATTACTCGCTGCAGGAAAATTTAGCGGACGATTATGACGATTACGTTGGTAAAGATTGAAAGAAATTTCGAAATTCCATATACACGTACACGTACTCGTATGGGAAATCTACATTTGTGGTTGCGTACTTTAACGCATGTAGGTATTTTGCAGAGATCACGATCATTTATCGTATTTAAATAGTAGGTCGTGGACCTACTTCATTGGAAATTAGATAACAGTAAACTAACAGTTCGATACTGACGATTCAATCGGTACAATGATTAGGAATTAGAAAAGAAGAATTTATAATAAATATAACGGAGATTCGAATAATTTTCAGATAAATTTCACAATTTTTCATCGATCGTTTACTTCTATACTTTAAAGAAACGTCGAACAAAGTAACGGAATAACTGGTAATTACGTATTTGTAAATTTCCATCAGAATCTAGCTATTCTATCTGGTCGGGAAGAAGAACCTATTACCATCGATGACTTGTACAATTTTGCTAATATTATCACTTCGATGATGCGGGAGGGCTTACGTGTATATTGTTTCTATGTGCACGTTCCAAAGGTAGCTTTAAATTCTAGATAAAAAATAAGAACAATTTCGATCGTTCTAAAGACTAATTTTACGTTTCAAAGAAAAGAGAAAGAATTTCAAAAAGGATGCAAAGATGGAAAGCTACAGTTTCCGTGGCTGCGACGGTCACGAGGCAGTGAGGCAGTGCTTCGCCAAGGAATCGGACTAAAAGTTTACGGTTGCAAAGACCTTTGATCTCATGTACATAGAGGACTGTCGCGTACGCGCGGATTCTGTCACGGATAGGCGTTCGGACAACACGTCCTAGATTCGTACGATCACCCAATCCCAATTTTACCCATCCTACTCACCTCTGCGAGTAACGTCAGAAGCAGAAGAAGGTTGCCGCGAAGCCTGGAAATCGGTCGCGGAGAATCGACGGCCACGTCCTTCATCCTTGACGAAATCATAGAGCACAGTTATCGAGATATACGGAATTACGCGCGATTCTCGATCTTCTGTTCGCAGTTCGAAGCTTTCTTCTTTCGATCCACGGTATTCCCCGCCTTTCTCTTCTTCTTCTCTGGCCTACTTGCTCGCGACGATCGATTCACCGAAACTCACGATATCACGCACACTGTCGGCAAACACTTTGGCCGTCGCTAAGAATGCGCGCGAGCAACGCTCGTGCGGTGTCCGTCGATCGATCGACGACGCACTGTGGATTGCCGCGATTCGCAAGCCGCGTACCTGCTATCACGAGGAATCGCGTATCCCAGCCTGGGCAACACCTTGCGACGATACCTGTTCGCTCGATTCGCGGGTAGCACGATGCCGACGATAGGCTTGTCGAGCGAGATGGAATCGTGGAAAAAGAACCAGCGGAACGACAGCTGCCATATCCATCGGCAGGCTGACTCGAGTTTGACTAACCGGAACGCTCCTCTCCTTCTGTCCTCGCCCCTCTGTCGTTGTTCCGGCTAGCTCGCTCTACACGCTATAGGTAGGAACGTTGCAAACGGTACACGATAACCACGTGTCGCCCTGTGTCACGAACGCGTGCCTTTTGGCTTTCTTCGCTCTTGCCTCTTCCCACCACTACTTCCCGTACATTTTCTACCGTTCGCTTTACAACGATCGTTTACGCGGTTAACGCGAATCTTTTCTAATCAACATCCGAGCAAATCGTCTATTACGAACGGATTGCTTCGTCTCTCTATAGCTATACGAGACAACTTTCAATTAACCAGCAACGATCTCTCTGTCTTTTCTACATCGGCAAGTTGTATTCGTCGATTCGTTGACAAATCCAACAGAATGAAACGTCGAGTTTGAAAATCGGTGAACCACGAACGCACCAACGACACGCCGTTTCGACGAAACGACCGATCGAATTAGCACGAACCACGCGGATAAATGCTTTCGTCGACAACAGGCATGTAACGTTCGATAACGAGATCGTGCGCTATCGTTTCTTCTCTTCGAGAAACGTGCAACGTGAAACAGTTCCAACTAGATAAGACTCCGCCTCATCCTTCTTCTTCTTCTTCTTCTCCTCCTCCTCCTCCTCCTCCTCCACCTCCTACTCCTCTTCCTCCTCCTCTTCTTCCTCCTGTTTTTCCTCGCCGCGCTCCTATTGCTTCTCGTTTCGAGCCCTTCAGCGCGTGCAATGGAATAACGACCCGGAGGGATGCTACCCTCTACATCCGAGACAACGACAACGTAACGAACCGAACGTTACAAAATCTGAGGTGTCGTCGTTATTAATCGATGAGATTGTCTTGATATTCCCTAGCAATCTAGTTGCTCGAAACGAACGAATTTTTTCCGATATCCTGTAATTTCCTTTGATATTTTCCTTCCTCTCTTTCTCCTTTTTCCTCTCTTTCTCTTACAACAAAAAGTATTGTTCGATTATGAATTTTTATTAAATCAGGATGTTTATTTTTACGCTTTCTTCTATCGAATACTTTCTTTTAAAAGTAAATGGAATGTACGACGAGGTAATTTCACTTTGTGAAAAGAAAATGCTAACGATATGAAAATACGAATCGCTAAAATTATTTAGCTTGTTTCTGCCATCGCGTTTCCCTTCTCGTCTACCAAACAACTTGCGTTAGCGTCGTACAATTATGTAAATAACGAACGTCACAGAACGCCGAATGAATTTGAATGGATCTTCGAGCCAGTCCAGCGTGACTTTGTTTCTCTCCTTATCACGCACTTTTTCTATTTCGAATCGTATTTCCAAACGATATTGATCGAGTTAAGACGTATGAAGGATGGGAATTTTTTCGAAATTCGAAAACGAACGTTTCCGCGTATGTTGCTGTAATCGAAGATACGATCGTTGGAACAACGAAAGAACGTGGTGCATCGAAATCGTTTGGTTAACTTCATACGGTTGTCACTCTCGATTCCGGTCGATCATGAGAATATCAGCCGAAACGTGGCAGTACGTTCAATGTTTCAACGTCAAGGTGAAAGACGCCAGCTAGGGAACGGTGTCGAGTGGTTATCGAATGTGAAACTCGAACAATGTTTTATACTTTCGTCCGATATAGGCGTGTCTGTTGATTGATATAAACGAGTTTTCATATTTTTTTCCGTTTCAACTCGATTCACGACGTGTCAAAGAACACGAGCGTACCATACCCACAAAATCAATATGTCAATAACAACTACTGTTCGATATAGGTATCCAACGAATATCGTACGAAAACGAGAAAACCGCGGAAACCATCGCGCGTACGTCCTCTTTTCTTTGTCGGCCAGGAACCTGTTGTCCTGCTTCACCAACTTGACGGGCGTCGATGTCAAAGGTAGACCAAAACATACGTGATCAATTCGTCGCGCACAACACGCACCACATACACACACACACACACACACACACACACACACACACACACACTGTTAAACGGTGAAATTCTCAGCGAAACGAGTACACAAGACTTGGGAATAACGAAATCGAATACGTTTCATCGTCGACCGACACACATCCGTCGCCGTATCCCGGATTCTTGCTGCGTGAAAACCAACTAGCAACCAGCAAAACAAGATTCCGCACTGTGAAACGAGACTGTACGGAACGAAGGGGACTCGTGACAGCCAGGAGCAGCAGGCCCACGAGTCGAATCCTTGCCACGAAAGCAGAAATCGAGAGGCAAGGTAGCTTCAACGACGACAAATACGCGATTTCGTCCGAGCTGAGGTGCACTCGGTCAACTGGCGCGCTTTCATGACGCCTCTCCCGCTGCAGGCACGTCCAACAGGACCTCGGCTACTCTCACGGCACTCCAACTCGTGGGCTCGCCGAACCAGCAGCAGCTAAATCGCTTGCCTTGCCTCGTCCCTGGCCTCTCCCACCGTCGCACGGCTAACCTGACTGCCTTTTCATTCCATCCGTTTCTCTCTCTCTCTCTCTCTCTCTCGGTCGCTCGTTCGTCTCACCATCGTTCGAATCACCGCCGACTACTGCCCCGGCCGGATACCCGACGCAACCGCCACCACCTCCAACGTTTCCCCTCTCCCTCCCCTGTCCCATTCGCCGCTTTCCGTCGTTCCCTACCATCGAGTTAGAGCCCCCAACCTAGTACTCCCACCACCGCCACCTTTTGTATTCCCTGCTGCTACGAACCGTCGCGCCGCCATCGTCCCCGTCCATGTTCGCCGCTCCGAGTTTCCTCCCTCGCTCGCTGTATGTTCCTCCAACTAGAGCTGCTTCGCTACCTATCCCAATAGAACGTTTCTCTGTTAGTTCGTCGTGTATGCGTGTATGCGTGTATGCGTGTATGCGTGTATGCGTGTACGCGCGTACGCGTGTATGCGTATAGACTAGTAGCCAGGAACGTAGCTTGCCGAAGAGATACTTGGTTCTTCAACTACGTGGGTTCGTTGACTTACTTCACGATCTTTCATTAAGTGCCTCCGTTCGCTTCCAGATTAGATTTCGTTTTTACGGAGAGAAGCAATTTTTTTCCCCGGCTCTTAGATTTTCGTTTCACTCGGATAACAAACATCACGAGTTCAGGATTAAAAGTGTTTGTCGAAGATGATCAACGTGTTCCTGTGAAACTGGACAACTTATATTTTAAATATCGTGGAATACATAGTTATTATGTATATATAGTTTACATAGTTACCGGTGAAATACGTTCGAAATTAGAAAGATGTCGCCAATGTTTCAAAATCTTACAATTTTTGTAGACTTCTTCGTGTTATCGAATATCGTTCATTTCATGGTACGTATTGGCACATTCTTGGAAACGAATCATATATTACATTATAGAAATGGAACAACTTCTATACAATTAATTTCAAAATATCTTTTGCTTACGATAATAATATTTATCAAAATCTCTAGAAATAAATTATCTGTACCGTTCGAATAAAAAATGTTTGCCGTTAAGGTAGAAAGGAAAGAAAACGTAAAGTCTCTATCGATACAAGTTACATTTCATTTTTTGCCTGTTTACAATTCGGTTACTCTCGCTTCTTCTTAAAACTAAACTTTTCGTTCGTTATCTTTCAACTTAAAACCAACCTGATATTTACGTAACCGAAGGATAAGACATGTAAAACTCAGGGACGTAGTTAAAAGCCTCTACTTTCTAATATACCTCTCTGTGACAAGTAGAGCGACTAATGGCGATGAATTTTACGGAGATACGGCAATCTAAGGAAGTGAAAATCGACGATGATATTTATTTCTTCCGTAGTAAAAGAATTCTAACGCTTCATCTGATTCTTCGATAAATAAATAGATTTAGTTAATTGTCTGTTTGCATATAACTCTAAAATCACATTTATCGTTGGATCGATTTTTAAGTGTAAAAGGTTCTAAGTATAAAGTCTTTAAATTTCTAAAGAATTGTACGTTTTGCCGTTTTATTAAATTTCGTATAACAAGATATTATCGAGCACATCGTATTATATCTTTATTTCAATGAAAGTTACTTTAATGGAGGTAAAGCTGCAACACGATATATTCTTAATGTTTAAATATGCCGTTTCATTATTGGCCTGTCACAAGATTATTAAATTTATTTGTACGTCATTAAATATAGATCTAAGGAAATGGACTAACGGCACCTCGTTCAATCGTTCTTCAATAATATAAGCAAATGTTAACAGAATAACTTCATAATACGAATGTAAATACTATTACCTGAATTTGTAATATTAATGCATGAAAGAAAAAACGAGAAATGTTAATCTACCGATGAACGATTAAATTCAAATTCACATGTATTTAATAATTGCACAGAAACTGATCTTTTAGGTACAAAATAAACAGACGTATAAATTCATGCAGCCGAATCGGTAAAGTTAACATTGCAAAGGAATAATCGCGATCATCTACTATTTGAACTTTCATATTAAAGATCTTAATTGATATTTCTGTGATATCGATTGGATCCCTTCTTTTTATATGTACTGTGCAAATTAACTAGATTTTTAATAATTTACAAATTACCTGTTATCAAATCCATAAAGATA
Organism: Bombus campestris; assembly: GCA_905333015.3. Taxonomy (NCBI): domain Eukaryota; kingdom Metazoa; phylum Arthropoda; class Insecta; order Hymenoptera; family Apidae; genus Bombus; species Bombus campestris. Next base: position 4,528,304 of record HG995149.1, read on the forward strand.
AGACAAAAAACAACCTATTCGTTGTCTATATTATTTGTATTTTTTACCATACGACAAAAATTTCAACGACGCTTAAATAATTAGTTAAGTACAGGTACCTGTACAACAGTTTTTGTGCATGTATGCAACATATATTGCGTGTGCCGATTATTTAGTACTTTAAGAGGGGGGGGGAGAGAGAGAGAGAGAGGAAATATTAAGTATTCTTCAATATATCAATGCTCTCTAATTAACAAAATTCAGAATTATTAATCATCGAAATAAAGAGCCTTTAAAAATATCATATCGGATAGAAATAACAATCATGGGAATTAAAAATTTCCATCGGAAATTAAATTTTATTATCAATGTCGAACTAAATCAAAAGCCCTTAAAAGAATTTCACTTAAAATATGACTGCAAAACATCGATCGGACACTGATTTCCATAATTTTTGGACATGTTGTAAAAATCGATATTTTGAACAACTGTTTCCTATGCGTGTAAGGGTTGAACTCGCTTGGTTTCCAAGATATTGGCGAAAAACTACCGGTACCACTACAGAGAACTCTGTTTATAGCTTTACGTCTATGGCTATGTATTCGTTGATATATAAATAATAAAGTGACACCCGATTCAAAATGTTATGTAAACTATAAACAAAAGATAAGAATTAGATTTGAGTTAGGAGCTATTTTATCCGGCCGCCACACGACGGCCGCAGGCAATAGCGCTATACATATACGATGTCATAGGCGCACAACTATAGACACAGTTCGCTGTAGTGGTACCGACAGTTTTTCGCCAATATCTCGGAAACTATGCCTGTACAGCCTTTACAGGCATAGGAAAAAGTTGTTCAAAATGTTCATTTCTACGATATATTCAAAAATCATGAAAATCGAAGGATAGTCGATCTTTCTACGGTTTCACCTTATAAAGAAATTAGGATTTTAGTATCAGTATCCTATCGCTCTTAATTTTAGTATCTTATTCCAATGAATCACGAGGGTAAACGAGTAATCAGTTGCTTAATGGTTTTCAGTAAGAACCATTGTCATAAACGAAATAACATCGTTAACGACAAATTCGGGATCGCTACGTGAACGTATATGTAAGCATCAAATATGTAAACACGCGTACGCGCGCGCGCGCGCGCGCCTATAAACAGCTTGCTTCGACCCGATCAGCCATATTGTGACGTCCACTGGAATTATGCACGCAAAATCGAAATGGTCGTTGATCGTGGCGTGTGTTTATACAGTATAGTGACAGTGACAACCACACCTTTTTCCCCTCTTTTTCTTAGCACTTCGCTACATATATTTGCCCAGGCTCTCCTCTTCTCGAGTGAGAGTTACCGGAGAGACACACTCACACACACTATCAGCCATGCCGTGTTAGCACTTGTATCAACAGAACTTTACCAATCGTTCCTTCTCTTCCACCTCCAGCCTCTGGTACGCTCCCCACCCTTCGAAGCAACCTTCCGCCAACGTTGCGATTGCCCTCTACGCTTCTACCCTTATTGCGAGCCCTGAACAGAGAAAACTATCTACATGCATATATGTACTTACATATTTTGCGCGTGTGCGCAACATTCAGTCGTTTGTAACCGCGTTTCATCTCACACCCACACAAAGGAGCCAAACACAGGCATGCAATGCGAAAGACGCATACGTATCAAGAGAGAGGACAGGTTGTCTATCGTAACTGTATTAGAAATTTAGATCCGTTTAAGACTGAGGAGACAGGGCATCGATTCAGAAATTAGTAGTGCTTCAATGAAATTTATAAAATTATTTACTTGTTAATCGCGTATGTACGAGTATGTACGTATGTATTTGGTTTCTACAGATATCTTATTTGCATATACAGTTGTGACTATATTAAAAATATCACGTGATAAAATATCGATTGTTAAAAGATTGGATTTGTTTCCGGGAAAGAAATGAAAATTTCTAATAAAGAAATTTTATCACAGGATGAAGATTGTTTTGCGATGATAATTAATTGAAATAAGTTAATAAACACGTACTTATATCTTTGTAAATTATTTTAAATAGTTCTAAATTGTATTAAATTATTTCTGGAGGTATCGTAGTATTTAGTAATTTATGAGAGTCATCGTTACATGTACAACATAACAGAAATTTGATTAAAAAATTGCGAAACTTTATTTCCAGACTGTGTTGTTATTATCGCTTCCTTTTATTCCTACAACTGATGAACTATACATACATTGATATTAGATGTTATAACTATTGACTCATCGACAGTTAAAACACATGCATATAAGATGCAAAATGACGGCTATCATCGTTGACTACCACATAAGAATACATACACTCGTGTGCGATACTGTATTTAAAATATATCTTCGACAATCGCAATCAAAGAACTAACACAAGGATGGAATAGAATAAAGATCAAATATATGTCAATTATTTCTACATGATGAAGAACTTTTTTCTAATTTCAGAAAAAATTCGGAATCGCCGATTTTATGCGTCTTTATTTTTTTATGGGAAAGTCACTGCACATTCTGTAAACTTACTTTTGCACTTTATTAAGAATAAAATAACGAATCTGTTGATAAAGCTTTACCATCTAAAGAATATGAAGGAATCTTCCTTTATCACGTTTCTGTAGTAGATTCATCGCTCGTTTTAATTATTTTAATATGTACATATGTATGTACATTGTACTTTTTTTTTTACATATTCTTGATATATTTTATAATTCTCTCTCCCCCCCCCCTCTCTCTCTATATATATATATATAAATAAAAACTAAAATTTTCTACTAAGAATTGTAAAAGAACTAGCTTCAAATTAGCAAAAAGTTTCATATAATCTCGAATATTGGGTACGTTGGAAACTACATATACGTGATAATGTTAATTATATCGTAATTATAAAATGTGAAAAATATGAAAAATAAATGGAAATTTCGATTTAATTTTTTCTCGCTACTTAACACTTTCGTTCTTTAGTGTAACACCGTTCGAAGATATATGATTTAATTATAACCTGGACAATTAATGGGGGAATTAATCGATATTTAGTCTGCGAAAGATATGTAGACTGGAGAACAATCAGATACCAATATCGAACATGCATCATGTGGATTCTACTTTAACGGTTATACAGGAATCATGAGTATGACATCACCAACAGGTTCGTTCTGTTTCGTCACTATGGACTTGTTATCCCGCATTCTTCTATTTATGTATATATACATATACTCATTCGAATAATTCTTAAACGATTTCAAGATACAAGATTGCTCACGCTATTATTAATATTCTTTTATAATGATTCTTTGATACACGCATATACGTATGTTCATGGTTTAGGATTCGCAATTGTTAATTAACATATAACGAGAAAAAGTGTGATTGTGTGGCATTCATACATCGAATTACAAAAAGCTAAAAGTTAGATTCGATTGAAATGTTAATCGTACCTTTTGTTTTCCATATAATATCAAGTATCGGTTAATGAAAACCGATAATGAGACAAACTAATAAATATTAAATTAATAATAAGCAAACAGGTTTACTATATCTCCTAAACACAACTTCTCTTATTAAAGTGACTCTTAGTCGTTCGATCGATCTTTAGTTGCCAATTGAAATATTATAATAACCGTTGCATCGAAGGAAAGCTACGATTAATCAACTCTCTCTTGCCAACCGATTAAAAAATTGTTCCGTTCGCGTTCTCACGTGCTTGTTAAATTCTCTGATAAAACGAAAACTTTAGTTAAACATTTCGAAATGATTATTTTACTCGTAAATTAGTCTAGTATACACAGTAGTAAGTAGAAAAAATTATGTGTGAATGTTACGCTATTTACTAAGAGTCGAATCATTATGAAATATTCAATCGTAAGCCATTTCTCCGTGTTACACGTATATACGTATAAACGTATAAAAGCGGTATCGGTTGCGTTTTTCGTATTACGTTATTACCGTAAATAACGATCCTTTAGGTAGACGCGGACACTGGGGACTGCGGCACCGTGGGCGAAAGAAAAAGAAAATCATACGTAGAGCACAGGCAGGAACGTATTCCGTCGAAGAAAACGCATCGCTACACGAACAATTTTTCTATACACGTGATAACATATAATTACACTTATAAGCGATGAATGCTGCGCCTATAAAAATTTTTAACGAAATTTTTCAGCTAAATCTTCGTTTACATTATATGGCAGTTTTTAACAAATTCAAAGATGTATATTCAGCTTCAATTCTAACGTTTTGAAATAAACGGCTACCTATGCTGAAACGTTGTTAGAATTATTTAAACGAGATAGAGAAGATAGAGAAGATAGAGAAGATGGAGAAGATAGAGAATGTGAATATCCTCGGTCGATTCGTGGCTAAATGAAAAGAAATCTTTGTCATAAAACCTTATTTTAGTTGTTATTATGTTTTAGGTTATTAAAGACTTATAAAACCTTTCTTATATTACGATACGTTTGGTTAAAACAAACAAGTATTTTACCAAAGAATTACAACGCTAAAATAAAGCTCGATGTTTTACTTTATTTATCGATGACATCATCGCTGTAAGAGCTAACAAGCTAAATCTATTTCCTATAATTTGCATAAAGCCAATAAACAACTACCATGCTCTTAAACGACGCATTTAAATAACACATTCGTTTAATAATTAATGCTTATAGTAGATACCTTAGAAAGAGGCTAGAATTTGCCCGTCCCTGTGCGTAGGAGTAGTTGGACTTGCGCGAATCTACCGATCAGACAAGCAACGCTCGCGCGTAATTTTCGACAAAATAATTTTTGTACCACTTTTCCGCCACTATGGGCTGTTTGAACGCTTACCATATTTTTAGTTGCTTTTATGAAATACGCAAAACGAAGGCAATTATCGGACGAGAATTTTGTAAGAAAAGTTTCTTACCGATTTATATTTATACGATTCGCTCGGTCGAGAAACCGAATGACGCGAAACTAAAATTAAAAGTATTACAAGTAAACAGCGCGTGTTTACGTTTATACGGACGCGCATCGCTAATGTATCGAATATAGAGCGAGATGTTCGTTTCGCCTTTAAGTTTCAACCTACCATTATGCCGATTCGCATATTACGTTTCCATATCTCGTGTATTTTATTTGCATATTTTGATATATGTATTTCGTATATAAAATAGATAAATGCCAACAAATCTATTTAGAAGAATAGGAAAAGCATTCGTTTTACTTCGTTGACATAGAATCAGCGATCAATGGAGGAAAAGTGGTGTCAGTGAATCGAAGAAAAAGGTTTTACACCGTCGCGTATTCGCTACCTTGAAATTGACGCGGTCAGCGAATCGAGCATCTGACTCGAAGAGACTTGGTGCGCATGCGCGTACGCTAGTGCCGCGCTGCAATGCGCGACTCACGAGCGAAACGCAAAGTGGATCGAGTCAGTACTGGACAGGCTACCACTGTACGGTGTTACGTGTGTCGTCTCCAGAGAGTTACTCGACGATCGATCCATTCGACGCGCGAAATTTCCCGACGAAACGAAAAACGAACGATCGAACGGTGAAACGGTCGCATTTTATTACAAATATCGGATTACCCTTTCTCGCGAGGTAAGTTTTATGAGTATGTATTCGGATAGCGTTCAAATCCAGACGCATTTCAAGCTGTGACACTCGCGTTTGACACTTTTCACGCTTTTGATACGTTCGAAGAAGGTCGAAACGTAACGTATAGAATTACACTCGCATCCGTACATAATGCGTATATATACACACATGTATCGTCATACTCTTTGTACTCGGGAAATAAGTGCCGCCTTACGGTAATAACGTTTGCATACAATAACGAACGCGTTGCGTTCGCCTCGCGCTGAATTATTCAATCTATCTCAATATTTCATACTTTGTCGGCGCGTTATCGGCCTATGCGTTGTTCAATGCGCCAACGGAGCACGAAACGAATTCTTAAAAAGAATCTAAAGAAAGAAAAAAGAATCGAGGAGGGTAATTGCTATCGATCGATCGGTAAAAAACTGGTATCGCGACTTGACTCTTACGCTGGGTAAATGAATTTATCGAGTTATCCTTTTAAGGAAGTTATAACTTTAAGGAAAACAAATCTTTCCCCGTTTCGTTAGAATATATAAAGAAAGTTCCTACGATCTTGGTAGAACTAGAGCGATTCGTTCAAGCATAGAAAGTCTGAAATGATCGAGCTTTGCTTTTACGAACGCTGTTCACGACGTTAAACGACGGTCACGCGTCTACGTAGAAAATGAAAAATGTAACGACGATCCGCTTGTCCGACTACGCATCCCTGTACAATCGCATCGGCACTGCACCGCCTTTCAACGTATATTTCTGATTAACGATTAACGGACGCGCGACCGATCGGCAAGAAGCATCTTAGACACGACGTTGAAGAGCACGGCGGCCAAGGAAACGTATACCATGAGTCACGGTTGCAAAATAGACGCGACGCATCTCTGACGTGCGAAATTCGCGGCATTCCCTTTTGCGTTTGGCCGCGTTTAAAGGGGACGAGAATGAAATTCAAATGGACGTTTTTGCCCACCTCGAAACATCTGCCCACGAGTAAACGTGAAACGCGTTAACCATCGGCGTGCACGCGAGGCATAACGACCGTCGCTGTTCCAGTTCAAGCCTCTCAAAGGCCCCGAGAGTTTTTCCACGCGACAAGATTAATCGCTGTGCACCATCCCCGCAATATTGGCCGCTGCGTTTGCGTTAATTACGTCAATGTAAATATTACGACGGGTGATGCGTCGAATATACGTATACGCGTGCCGATACATTTATCGACAACAGATTTACTTCGGATGCTTTTAACGTAATTTTATCGCCAAAGTAATAATTCTGGCGAGGTAGAGATTTCAAGATCGCTTTCACTTTTGTAGCCAGTATCCGGCTCGAACAGCGCCATATCCATATTAACGTGTCAAAGCTAATCCGATCTTCCAACGGTGGCCATCGACAATAGGATTTTGTAGCAACGTTTCTCCGATTGGAAGCTGTCGCCGTTGTTATTGTTCGTCTCGGAATTTTAAGGTTCGCCTCGGTACGCGATATATCACGGGAAATTGTTAATTATAGGCATGTTCGCGATCAGGCTACGTTTACTACGCGTTCTTCGCGGCGCACGTAACCCAGTAAGCAGATGATCGTTCTCGGTGGATGGGCGGAAGGTCAACTCCCACTTTTCGTCTTCGTGGATCTTTCATCCATGTAAGGTGTGTTTCAAGGACCGACCGTTCAGCGCGCGCATACGCTTTCGTATTCGTTAATAACGATATTCACGTTCAGTTGACTCGACCGATGTTTTCATTTTTCGTTGATCGTCGCCGTATAAACTTCTCACGCGAATTTTAAATAGAACCTGCCAACTTTCTCAAAGACCAAGTAATCTCGGCTTGTTCGGTAAAGACGTTATCGTCTGTTACTATCTATTTTCCTCTTCTCTTTTCCATGGGTCTTTTACGTCTCTACTAGACTGAAAACTGCGAGAAACTGCGAGAAACTGCGAGAAACTGCGAGAAACTGCGAGAAACTGCTCTCATTCGTAGATAACACACGTTTCAGAGAACGTGGTTCGCGTTGCAGCTTTTGTAGCATTCAACGGTAAGGAACTTGGTCGAATGGAACAGTCATCGGGAATGCTTGAACGCGGCGAATTTTAAAACGATGGAAACATTCTCGTCGTGTTCTTCGCACTGTCGTACGATCCATACCCACTCGTCAGCATCCAGATGTCGCGATATTAATGTTCCATCGATAAGTTGATTTTTACATAACCGCTGAAAATCGCATTGTCACGGAATGCACGTTTTCACGCAGACATCTTTCGTTATATCATTTCCTCCACTTTGACACATTTCACGAGCTGATCTGTGATTTTCCGTAATTTCCTGTAATTATTTCGTAAACAGTAGCCTACCGGCTCGTTAAACGCGAATATAAACGTAGAGGCGACGAGTAAATTCAAGAATCGATCGAAGAATAATTACGAGTACGACCCACCGTTTCTTTCACACTTTTTATCCTCGTCACGAGTATCAAATTTTCCACCAACTTTCCTATACGAATCTCCACCGATCAGGTATACACTGTGGTATCGATAGAATCACGTTACCATGCTTTCCACATTTACTTTTTACCACGACCTTTTTACATTTACGATTCGTCGTTCCACGTAGAATTACATCAGTTCTACTCATCGTTCTACTATTCACCCCCAGCACATTCAATTTTTATTCTCGTATTTAACGACTAATGCATTTTCCCTCTCAAATTGTCTCTTCCTCGACATCGAACAGTGGTATTTCCACGAAGAAATGTTTAATAACGTGCAACGTGATTACAAGTTACGCGGAAATTATTTCATACTCTCGTTACGTACTAATGTAAGACGCGACATAGAATAGAATTTGTTTCGCAGCAGACGCCGTAAAGAGTGAACGTGCTGGTACTTGTAACGGCGATAATACATCTAATATATGTTTATCCTCTCCGGTACGATCGTTGACTATAGTCGACAGACAAGTCGATAAATATTCGCGGTCGCACCGAACAGGTTGACAACATCCGAACAGTTAGAAAACAACGAACGGACGATACGACGACGAATGCGATGCGAATGATACGTGACCTTTCGATCATTGGGGGAAAGTACGGTGGACAAGGAAAAACCGGCACGAACGCGCGTCGGTTTATAGTTTATAAAAGTAAACATCCCGCCACCAGGCAAGCAGTGAGCCGAAAATAAACGTAGATTCGCCAAATTTATTTTTCCTATAGTCGCCGCGTTGCTTCCTCAGAAAAGTACCGTCGACGGATTTTCGATTACGATAGGTCGCAGACGGATGCGATTACCTCAGATTTATCGATGGGGAGAAATATAACGTCCATCGAAACTAGCCGGATCGTCCATAAATTTGCCAGTCAACTTTCTACGATATTTTTATATTCCATGTCGTTCGTATTCCGCAACGTTCTATTGAAAATACAATGCGATAATCACGCGTTCGTTTAACGATACAAATGCAGATGACCGCGATCAAAGAACGTCTCTATCGCATCGTCTTAACAGTTGCGCGAGTGAAAATAGAGGAAGACGCGTTCGTTTGTTCGTCTTCTTTTAAATTGCCCAAATTAGTCGACGTTACGACGAAAAATCTTTCGAATCTAAAAGAGGACGTTAAAAGATTAGATATCTAAATTCGTAGGACAGAAAGGCAGACGAATAATTTAGAATTCGTTTTAAGTAGAAACTAATTTCTACTGAAACTTGATGTATTTTTTCAATGTATCGGTATATTGTTTACCGGAAGTTTAATTACGAGCAACGCGCGACACCCTCTCCCCCGCCAGAAGAAAAACTTACCCACGGATTATATCACGTAGCTCTTAATCCTCCGCGTAACGCCGTGCCCGAATTTTCATGTTTCGGTGCTACTTTCGTTTCAGCGAGCAACGAGGCTTTTCAACCTTTTCGAGAAAACCTTTATCCTTAAAATTGGAATATACGAGTATCGATACACGTCGATAAGTATTTTTCTATTTTATCTTGAAATTTAAAAAATTGTACAATCTTATCGATAGAAAAATGGCAACGGCATTCGGATTTTTTCTAAAACAAAAAAAAAAAAAAAAAAATAAAAAAAAAGAAGAAAAAAAGGAAAAAAAGAAGAAAAAAAACTGTAACAAAATTGGGGATAAACTTTGATTTTCTGATAATCGAATGTCGTTCCGAAACGCAGGATATCAGCGACTGAATAAAGATTTCTCAGCATCAAGCACCGACTAAAGAATTCACACTTTTGTAAAAGTTGCTAGGTTATATTTACGAGTAAGAGTTAGACAAAGAACTGGCTGAATCAGATACAGATGAAAAGAGGAAAAATAGAATGAAACTCTGAGCGCCAGTTGGCTGGACTATAGCCGCTCACGTGATGTGAAACGTCGCTGTTAAATTTACGCTAGCCAAACACTCTGCTTCCTCTTCGACTTTTTTCAACCGAAAAATTCACAAATCGAAAGGACTTTCTATTTCTATACCATATGTAATTTCTCGTAAGATCAGCAATAAAATTAAACCTTTTTCTTTTTTACATCGATTAAACCAACAAAATCTAATTATAATATTTTTAAATACGTTTTACCCGTATTTTTGTTAATTTCATCAAGATATCGGTAATTTGTTACGATGTACGGTAATTGTTCGGTAATTCGGTCTTTGTTTCGCAAATTTTTGATTCGTCCCAACATTATTTTATGTCTGTCAGTTTTTACATCAGAATTTTTCCATTGCGGTAAAATTATAAATTACGTGCGTATACACTTATCGAGATAGCCCGCACTTTCCCATTCAACTTCCTCTCTTCGCTTGAAAAGCGAAATTACGCGAGAAATAGAAAACCGAAGAAAATGAAACACGAAATGGGAAGAGTGTGTTTGTTTGATCTTTTGCTAATTCTAAAAATATTCCTTCTATTATTATTGTTATTCGAACGTTCCTGTTCGAACGATTTCCCAAGCAAGAAACAGCGAAATATTTCATCACTTTACACGTCTTTCTTTACCGTTCACGTAAAAGATACGCAACAGATGGAACATTTTCTGTCGTCAATGGATCGATTGGTTACCTTTCGATCGTGTCTGTCCGCTATTACGTTAGCACCCGATCGTTTCATTGACGCGAGTAACCGCATTCTGGCGAAGGCCGTCGAACATCGACGAGAACGCCGACAAGAGCATGGAGCAAACTCGATGCGAGCGAATCATCAACGAAAATGTTGTCGCTTGCCTTCGAGACTGCGATCGATGCAGCCAAGTTAAAATTAGAGCAGAAAGATCAGATTATGCGAAGTTGGGTGGTACAAAGAAACAGCATAAAGCCATTATTAAGCGATTATCGTCGTTGAAGGCTAAGCTAGAAATTTCGAACGATAAATCGATAAAGAACGATAAAGACGGTGTATGTACTTGGTACTTTGAATTTTTGTACAACATCTCCCATAGAAAACTTTTCTGTGTATATATATATATACTCGCTCATCCACGAAAAAGAACTAACAACATCAAAATGTATCATTTTAAAGATATTTATCAACGTATTATTACGTTTAAAAAACTCTATCGTGGATTTATTATTTATCTTCAAATCGTTTCCATTCGTTCATTTTCATTTTCATTTTTCGTACGTTTTCGTACGTTTACACCATTTAGATTAGGCCATTCAACCGTTTAAACCCATTAGTTACACGTTACATATCGTTTTAACTACTTATAATTTGTTCCTATTTTTATTGCAGAGATCGACAGGTACATAACGTATTAGCAACATTAAGAATACAAGAAAAGTTGAACGTTGGCAAAATTTGTTTTTTCTTTGAGATATCGAAACTACTCGGGACTAGTTGAAATATCTACCTCTATGCTCTGTTTTAACGGTCAAGTAGCGTATTTCTCGGCTCATCTTCAATCACGATCACCTATTTTTCTTATTGCTTCGTTCGGAACGATACGCGTTGTAAAAACGCCTTAATAACGATACGATACGAAGAACGTTCTCAACGACGATAAAAGTTGACGCAACCAGCAACGACCATTTAATCTGGTTTTATACTTGGCGTTTATAAAGTCGAGTCTGTAACGGCGAAATCGTTAAAATCGTGCAGTCATCTGTACACCCAGCTGTATAACTACACGTGTTTTATATTCGCTTAAATAAAGCACGCCGTTATTTATCAAGTCAAGTTTCACGCGAAATACCACCGTTTCTCAAAATCATAAAATCATTTTATTCACAATGTGGCAAATACGCAATATCGCAATGTCGCAAGTTAATCGAGGAACGGCGTATTTAGGTCATATCGCGAAAATGCTACAGAATAGAAAGAATAATCTTTCAAAATCTTTCATTCGTGTAATTGGTCAAAATACGACGTACGATATACGATATACGATATACGATATACGATACTATATGCTTTTTCCACGGTTCAATATTAAACCAGCTTTTTTTATAAAATCTAAACTTTCCGATCGTACGCTCCAATAGATATAGTAATTAATCTTTCAGCGCATAATTATTAGATCAAAGTGGGATATAATGGATTTTTCTTCGCGCAGCTTACAATAACGTGCATGTAGTTATATAATTTTCAGCGAAACTACAACAATAAGAATTTTCGATTATACGCGTGGATTTATCTTCGAACCGATTACTCGAATTACATCGAAACGAAAGATTGTTATTTAAACTTTACAGAATTTTAGAAACTTAAAAACGAGAAGAAGAGAGAGAGAGAGAGAGAGAGAGAGAGTATATCATTAACGAGATAAAAATAAATACCACTTTGGATAACGATATATGCTACTTGTCACGGGAGAATTAGAAATCCATTACGATAAGCTAGATCGTTAGAAGCTAATAAAAATGAATGACCTACGACGTGATAATGAAAAAAATATGCGAGTTTAATCACGGGCTGGCCTAAGCGAAAAATGTTTTATCCGCGTCAGACTGGTTAGAGGGATACAAATTCTAGAAACTGTTGAGGTTCGCGTTTCAAGGTTTCGGCGGGGATCATACGAACGTGTCTCTCCTCTACGGACAATTCTTGGAAGAACTCCTTGGCCCCTTTGCCTCGTTCGCATCGATGTCTCCGCCGGAATAAAACGACCGACCGTTTGGCGCTTCCCGTGGAAATACTTTTGCCGCTTACTATGGCGTCCCGGACGTCGTTTAAATAGAACCGTTTCATCTAAATAGAACGATTTAACAGGACGTTTGCGGTACTTTTCCGATCGAATAGCAAATAAAAACGAGGCAAACATGTTGTTGTAATATTTTTCTCTAAGCGCTCTGTAAGCTACAAAGTTATAAAGAACGACGATCGATAATAGAAATTCATTTTTCTAATCTTGCCGTAAGGAGAACACCGCGCCAGAAACAATGCACTAAAATTAGAAACAGGTTTATCAACGACAAATATAATTTATCGTTTAATTGATTCGTGCCTATGCGCAACATCAAGCACAAAATAGCACGTTAATCGTCTTCCTGAAACTCAAATACGATATAGTACGTGCACCTTAGAAACGTAATATCAATGAGCAATAGCTATTTACGCGTTAACTATTTATTAAAATCTCAACTTTGCCTTTCATCGCGCAAACGATTCCTATAAATCGATCCACGGAACGATCGTATTGCTCGTCCAATCGAAACTAAGTATCACGAATCAACCCACACTACGATCGTTACACCTCTTTTAATAGCGTGTTACAAAACTAGTTTTCGAAACTGCGTGCTCGACAGGCGTACACATAAGTACGCGTACGACCGAGTCGAGCATCGGAACGGTATAAGAACGGTCGAAACAGAAATAAATCTTCGTTCGCGGGTTTGTATCGCGAACGCCGGCCATTACGCGCGCCCACTTAATTCAAAATGCCACTGCTCTAACCCTAGCTCGCAGCTGGATTTAACGTTAAACCGGCTTCAGGTGTTCGCCGCGAAAGTTCCAGCGCCTCCACCGATCCAGTTCTCCATCTATTCGAATCTCCCATATTTATAAACGTTCAGCCTCTATAAATAGAAGTACTGTGGCGTTGGACGCGCGGAGGAGTACCAATAACAGGATTTCTGCCTTCGTTTTAGCGTCCGTTTCAGCGATCGTGGCCCGGCTATCAGACAGAAACGGACCTTCGCGATAGCAGACCAAACCCTCCTTCTATTTCAATCATCATCGACGATATCTAGTCCAACTTTCAACCAGTTTCAACGTCCAGTCCTACTTTCTTACCTTTCCTTACCTTTCCAAATTTACTCCCGTTAATCACGACCCGTCACCAACTATACACTGTTTTAGGTTGCACGAGGTAATTGACGGTAGAAGCGACAGATCGAACAAATCCTATATAATCCATGATTAAACGCGTATTAAATTTATCATAATCCGATTTCGAACAGTCGCAGCTCCTGGTTCTCACGAAACATCATCGGCCGATTGTCAACGGGTCGCATACAGCTTACGTGAGCTTCCAAGCTTCCGGGCTGAACGAGATTTTATCAGGGCTGCACTTATTTTCGTATCGCGCGGCGTACCGTTTAATTGACACAACGATCTTCGTTGGAAATAGTAATCTTACGGATGATCGTTCGCCTCGCTGTTCGTAGAAAATACGTTCTCTTCGAATATACGAAGAAATATACTACTGTCACATTCTATGTCGATTAATTAAAGGTCAAGGAAAACAAATTAAATACTGTTTGTATACCAAAGAGACGTTTAGGTATTGAACAATTTATAACAGCCGCTGTCGCTTTTACGTATTCATTTACACCATTATATATATATATATATAACTAAACCGCATTTTACACGTGTTACGATCAGCGATATCAGCGAGAACAGCAATTTGTCTTATAAATACAAAAATGAAATATCATTCGATTGGAATTACCAAGATATTCTTGTTCTCGCTGATCGAGACGTCCTTTTAATAATCGTCGATCGAGAAGCTATTTCAAATCAAAGTCGTGTAACATCAAGATGTACGATTGTAATAATCAGATTTCGTCGGAATATTTTGTCTTTTTAGCGAGATGCCAAGCAACTCGCTGTACGGTTTTAAATGTAACATGTAACATTTCACCTTGTAATTCAAAATAGCATCGAGCGCAAAATAAAAAAAAACTATCGAGGTCGAGTAATTTAAGCGATTCATCCGGTATATCCATCGATACGTTCATCGTCTTATCCTTCTAACTTTTCGTACTGACTTTAGCATTACTATCGTAATTATAGTATAGATATATTATTAGACAGAAACCTATTGTAACTTGACCATACGAAAGATCATAGTTCTATCGGATTTCAAATAATTTCATCTGAAAAGGACAACTTCTCGAAATGATACGTTTGTGAAATTAAACAAAAATGAATAAAAATGAATAAAAATGAATAAAATAAATGGTAAAAAAGCGTAGTGCCAGTGGTAGAGATATTCGGGAATTTCGCAACCACTTAACTTCATACATCAGAGCGACAAGCAGCGCTCGTAATGCACGCGATTTACGATCGCCTTCGATATAATTTTGTCTTTAGCTTGTAATATTTTTAACTTCACCGTAATTCTCGCTTCCTCCTATTCTTCTCTTCTTTTCTCTTTCTTTTCTCTTTCGTCTTTCTTCTTTCTTCTTTTTCTCATTTTTGTTTACATCGTTCTTCAGATCTCGTGAGGCAGGGAACTTGAGAAGAACGCAATGTCAGCTGCAGTGAGGGAGAGAACAACAACGCACACCAGCAGAAAGATAGTGAGTCATGGTAGTCCTATATCGGGCCAGAATCAGTCGACAACCACGGCCAACAGCCTCGAAAACAACTTAGGTAAACCTTTAAACGTAATCCTATCCTTGAATCATTCTTTTTCGACCTGCTCTTTACGCATCCCTCTTATGATTTCGTGAATTTCAATAATTTTATATCGCACAGCTGCACAAGACCTGCTTGAATCGCGAAAAAGCGTTCTATCTATTACCGTAAGAAAAACTGATTACGCTTTCTTTTTTTTAATTTTTAAATTAATTAATAACTTTTAGAAAACAAATGCAAACGATTATTGCGATTAATGTGCGAATGCACATTACTATTATAATATTTATTACGCGTCTAATACTTCTTAATGCTTCTTAATCGACAATATTCCATTGAAGAAATTCCATTATTTTTCATTTAAACGATAATCTATGTTTCTCAATGTCCCTCACATATAATTACTATTCTCACCTTAAATTCATTTTAACACTTTCTCCCGAAAGAGTTGACCAGGACTGTCTTTTCGCGCATCTTCGCCTATCTAAAAGCGTAGAATAACCGCTATGATGATGGTAACAAACCATTTTCCAACAGCCTTTGTACATTGATTTCAGCCCGAAATTGCTTATTTCTGTAACTATCTTAATTAATTAAGTTCATCAAGTACATCGCTATTTTATAACTAAATTTCGTTTGATCATAATACGCACACACGCACTCTCTCTCTCTCTCTCTCTCTCTCTCTCTCTCTCTCTCAAGTCTGGTCACAATATAATCACATTATAAACTGTGTATCTTAATGTCGCATAATTTTTAAACGATTCTACAACTTGCACGCCACCACTGGAATGATATCAACGGCAAAAATAGCTTTGCTCGTTCAGAACGATAAACATCTATTTGCGTCGGAAAGCTCCATTCATCCAACCATGAATAAAATTTGTCACGATCGAATGTATCAGAATCACGTGATACGCTATAATACTTTCACTTATGATAAGATATACGTCATTCGCACAAAAATTCTACGTTACTTCGTATTATGAAAATTAGGTTAACCGTAATTATTCGACCATGTATTCGTTTACAACGATAAACATTCGTTATTGAAAATGCAAAAGCGGCGGAATACACGTTTCATGGTTTCAGACGCTCTTCTCGAGGACTTGCAAACAAGTGTCTCGAGAAGTGCCACCCCGAGCCGAGGCGGCAGGGCACTTTCGCCTCAAGTAGAGTATCGCGTAGCTGCAAATCCCACCAAGGTGGTTTCCGAAGGAAGGTAAGTAAACCTAAGAAACGTTCGAGAAATGTTCAAATCTACGGAATATAGCTTGCCTTTTCTCGATTGAAAGTTCGACTTATCCTTAGAGCCATCTCACCCGCTACAACCATGACCACCACCACTGAAAAATATGTAAGCACTGGGCCGAGCGGTGCTCCGAGTGGTATACCTGATTTGAACTTCATCGATTCAGAATTGCAAAATGTAAGTTACATATATATGTTCATATATATACTTACTCGTCTCAGCTTTATTAATTTTTGTACGCATATATTTGTATCGAAAATAAAAATATTTCTATCTTAACAAACATTTCTTTTCATTAACTTGGATATTTTAATAATCCGTGAACCGTATCTCTGCTTGTTGCTCCATTAGCTAATAATGTGTGGCATAGTAATGACAAATTACTAGATAAAAGCTGCAATCCTTCGAAGTAACACGTTCATCGGATAATCAAATTACCTTTATACGAGTGAAGAAGATCGTTCGTTTCCAACTATAATATTTTAGAAATGTCGATAGTCGAGAAGAATACAAACTTTTCAATAAACTTTCGCTCGTTAACGAGTTTCTCCACCAAGAAGGAGAAAGGAACTTACGAATAAAAAACAAACGATAAAAGGGATGTCGCAACGTGTAGTTTCAATCGCATTACGCAACACTTTGAACATTCGAATTTTTGCTAAATCAACATTTATTATGCAATTATCGACACACACACGCACACGTATATATATATATATATATATATGTTACGAAATTACCAAGACACTTCGTGTTGCACAATGTTGCTATGAATGAAAAGAAGGAGATTACTTGACGTTGACGTTGACGTTGAATTATATACATATATATATATAATATATAATATATCCCAATATGCAGGCGGTTCGTCGCATGCAAGTTAAATTGCATATAACCAAAGTTTAAATCAACCCACGTCGTTTCGTTTGCTTTTACTCGAGAGAAGCGAGGTTTCGTAAACGTGTGTTTTACGTGACACGGATAGACAACCACTTTGAAAATGTGTAGACGAATGTGTAACTACCGTAGTTTTAGTTTCTGCTTTTTCATATTCTTTTGTTAAAACTCGCCGATTCCAATTACACATATGTATATCAAAGAGATTGCATCGCTCGAAATTTGCCTCGGGATACGTCGTTTGCATGGATCTATGTCTACGTACATCGCTTGGTATAGAGGCTTATAACCTATTAAAATGATCGTAGCAAATAGTGAGATCAGAGTCTTATACATGAAAGAACCGTAATCTCAATCTCTTCACGATCACTACAAAATTTAACTTGACATTCGACCACGATAAATCGGTCAAGTATACGATTCTACTTTGAGTACACTCTGAAACTGCTTAGAGTTAGATCATCTTATATTTCAAACGTAATATCAAACGAACTAATCATTGTACAAACTATTTTTCATGCTGATTCGTGTAATTATTTCTTTTAAATAACGATTTCCTCTTCGATATTACTACTGAATTGCGCGTTATTTCCGTTTACACGAACGTTATTACCGAACGTTTACAATAATCGATCGAGTTTCTGATGTTTCCCGGGTCGAGTCGGAAGTTGCTTTCTTCGTCTTCGAAGTATTCGGGTCAGGATCCCGAAAATTCCTCCATGCGTAAATATATACGGCTACCCTTCGTTTTAGAATCCGATTTTCCATTCGGGAATGTAATTTTTCTGTCAGCTTGCAGTTAAACCCGTCGCGAAACTCTATTACCCGCACACCCCTGGTTTTAACGACAATTGCTTCTTCTTTCCCTCTATAAGAATATACGAAAATTGACAATAAGTCGATCAAACAAAGCCAAATATTCCCTGAATTCCTGACAGTGTTTGTTCAGTTTGTACGATAAGTTTCAGCGATTTTAAACGTGACATCGTTCTTTTAAATGCTTTTAAATGTGCCAATTTAAATTCGAATCTCGTTACGTCGCTGAAAAACGACCGACGTACTAAATATCTCATATTTTTCATCGATTATTCCTTTAATATTATCATTTTCGACGATATCTTTGCACGATAATTTTACACGACGACTTTAAATAATTCGTAAATTATTATTTACTGTACGAGAAAATGCTTTGAAACGAAAGATTCATGGTTTCCAGAGGAGCGTACGTACACTACCGATCGAAATGATTTGTCGTTACTTTGTTTTTCTCTTTTTTATAATTATCCGGATATGACAGCCGACTCTGGTTTCTCGAAGCTTTTCAATGAAATTCCTAACATTTTTTCCTATTATACGCGATAATATAATCACCGAGATATTCTCGAATTCATTTCATTTTGGAAAATGATATTTCGACTCAGTGTCGAAGATTCTTCGAAAAAACGTGAAAAGCGTTGCCCTCGATTGAAACTAAAGAGATATTGAGGCACAAAAAAAAGAAAAAAAACGAAATTCGAAAAACGAAGCAGAACTAATGAAAAGACACGCGAAATATTTCATTCATAACGTTATACTATAAAGAACGTTGCATCGCGAGATGCTTCATCCATACGTACGAAAGGAGTTGAAGAAAAGGTCTTACGCTCGAAAGGTAATATAAAATTTAGAAAACCGATCGATCATCGATGCGATTACGCTGGCAAGAACGAACCTGTAAATTCCACTCGGCTCGCAATAGCCACATGACCACACACGATAACATCTGTGACCAAGAAATAAGACGGTTCGTTTCTTACGGAATGCGGTATCATAAATCTGACATCTTACGAGATACATCGTACGTTAAAAGAGCATGAAAAAAAAAAAAAAAAAAAAAAAAAAAAAAAAAAAAAAAAAAAAAAAAAATGGAAAATTACTGTTACGCATATACAGGACTCTAGAGTAATTGCAGCATTTCCTGGCTGGTCAGTTCGTAATCTAACGTACAATGAAAATGTAGATTGGTTACACGTGCAATTTATCGCGCGCATCTTACACACACGTTCGCCGGATGAACTTTCAGCCGTCGGGTCCTCAAGGTACGTACAAACACCTCCTATTCTCATTTGCATAGGAAATAACAGCTTCGACCGCGAGACGCGAAATCTATGACAATTTATTGGCGTAGAATTTACACGTTCTAACTTACTTTTAATTGGACATTGACATATACATATACAAGTGCATAGAACACGCGTGCTAATAAGAAATTTTGCATTTACAAGCGGTATACGAAACATACCAGCGTTTCCCAGTATTATTAATTAAACGAATTAACGAAATGTGGATTTCAAAATGTAGATTTTTATTGAAATATAAATACAATGATATACAACGGACATACCTATTATTATTATTATTATTATTATTATTATTATTTCGACATATCGCTTTAAATACAGTCATCTATGTATTGACAGGGTAATAAAGAGAATGAGCCGGTACTTAAAGGGTTTATAAATTTTAATTTATCTAGTTATTTTTTCATATGGTCAGCCAAATCATGTTTTGCCAATCAATATGGAGAAAAAGTATTCAACATATGCGAACGATATTTAAAGTAAGACCACGATTCTGTTTTAGGTGCAGCCTGGTCAAAGCAAAACGGTCGCTTATAAACAGGTGTCGTATCAATATAACAAAAGCCTGGATGGAAAACCAATTGGTAAGTAAAACCAATCTGCGCTAAAACGTATGTGCTTAACATGCCTACCATGCTTTTTTATAATTACCTTTAGACTCTATTCAACGAATTTTTTATATAAATAAATTACACAAAAGCATTTTGAAATTAGCGACAAATGTTCATACCCGAAGTGTATTATTTGTAGAAACACGCGTAAATCTACTAACAGTTGGACGGAAAATCATATTCTTATATTATATATTTTATTGCGTTGAAATAAAAAATTAATCGTTTAATTTTCCGACAAGATTTTAACGACTACGAAAGGGAAGAAACCGCGATATGCGAGAGAGAATCGTTAGAGGAAATGAGATTTTGGTAAAAAGCACGACGTTTGCGAGGGAACGTCCGATATACCGCTACGAACCCTCGGGCGTGTTCGCGAGGAATCGCGCGCAAGCGCTGCCGCGTTTTAAACGATCACATAGAAGGAAGGGGAGAGCTGGTCACTCGTGTCGCTCCTTTTAAGGAGCGGAACGGCCTTGCAGGTATACGGTTAATTAACAATGAGAACGACAAAACGAGAGAAGTTGGTTCCTTGCCGCGAGATACTCGCCTAGCACCACCTCCTTTCCACCAATCCAACTCCATCTCTATCTGTTGTTAAATACCGCAACTCCAACAGGGAAAATTAAATGCCTTTGTAAACAGGGTTAAACGATAGTAAAGTAAACGTAATACCGTTACGTTATATCGTTAATAACGATTGTTATGTCTATTATGCCACGTTTTCTAAACAATGTTGATCGTCTTGAACGATTTGCCAAATATGATTTGAAATAAGGAAACGAATAAGGAATATGCAGTATAATAAACCAGGCAGAAGCGAATGCAAGATTACATAATTTGTATCGTTTAGTATTAGTCGTCTGTATTGTCTGCATCTAATAAAAAAGAAAGGAAAAGCAAAAATAGAATAGATATCCGGCAGCAGTCCATAAGCTATGGGGTGGAAAAGGCTAATTTTTCGAATTTTTGTCCGTCTGTCTATTTGTTTGTCTGTTTATATTCGCATCGAGTAAAAACTACCTAAAGTTGCCGAACGGATATTGATGGAGCTTACTCTGTGAAACAGCTTAGTGTCCAGAAAAGAAAGTAGGGTATCTCGATCCGTTTGCCAAATGTTTAGAAATATCCTTCGTCGGTATACTGTAAATCGAGTATACAAAATTTACTGTTTATTAATACTTTACTTCTTTTATTGTCATTATTATTATAGCTTCGTCTATTTCTGTATAGATAAGAGATAGGCCGTTTTCATGCACATTTTAAGCAATTATACCAGCAAGGACGAACGTAAACATAAATTATAGACGATTGGATAACCAACAACGAAGCAACTCGAGTCTGTGCACTAATTTTAAGGACGAATATCTTCCATGAAACGTTGTTTCTCTTTTCTTTTCTTTTTTTTTTTTTTTTTTTTTACATTTATGCATTATGCAAAAGAGAACATAGCGTTGTAGATTTGCTGAAATCTCGAGGTTCCGGTAAGTCGTAATCGTAGACAACACGACAACGATATTATACGGAGAAGATTTCCGCGCTACCTGTCTCTCTATATGGAAGTGACGTTGCGATCAGAGCGTGCGTTCCTTGCGGTAACGCACGATACACAAGCGTAACCATATTAGGGTTGCGTATAACAGAAGATTGACCCGATTTCTCCCTCGTCCCTCTGCCGCACTTCGGACAGGGAGGAAATAAAAAAGGCCAAAGAGAAAATATGAAAACTCTGATTCAAGTCGACAAATCGGCGTGATTGAGAAGGCATTGGATGACAAGGATGTATGACATTGTCGTTAAGTTAGCATGGAAACTTCAACGAAAGTGTTCGAGTAATCTCGAATACTCGTTCGAATAATCGAAAGAGTAATAATAATAAGAGAAATTAAAAGATAATAATCCGAACAATTTCCCAATCTACCAAGATAATCCTTCCTTTTCCTTTTTCGGATAAAGCTCTATTAAAAACTGTTCAAAATGAACAGTTTTACATTAGAAAATGTTGATTTTTGAAATTAAAGAATCGAAAGAGTCGAAAGATTAAGTCGCAAGTATATTATACATGTATGTAGTAATATAACATTATTATCTATTTTGACATAAAAAGGAACAAGGTTATAGATTATTGCCATTACGTAAAACGATGTAATATCAAGAAATTCGTTAAATTTCCTTTTCATATTACAGATTCGTGGGTAGCAGACAACGCATTAACCAACACCAGTTCGGCTTTGATGTACGTACTATCTTGTTTCAAAGCGAGAGCAAAATATCAAAATTATTTAATATATGTAATACTATTTCACCACTACTAATACCATTACTAATATACTATAATAATTACTGCAATAACTGCTATAATAAGGCCATGCATTTTCTAAATTATAATAGACTGTGTAATATAAGATATATTTTGCAGCGATGATATCCGAGAAAGGAGTTACGAAGAAAGCGCGATCCCCCGTGGCTTAGAACCGGTCAGCAAATCAGTCAACAGAGAACTAGTAAGTAGAGTTTGTCCCTTACGATATTTTAAATATAATAATGTAAATATAAATATAAAAAGTGTAAAAGGCTATTCATATGGCAGGTGTATAACGACAGTTGTGTAACTCGTTCGAAGCAAACCTCGCCTTTACCAGCAGGTACTCAGAGAGATGTGAAATATATTCATGAATCTTCCAGTAAGTATATCTAGACACGGATACGCTCGAACCTTTTCTAAACGTACGTGAACATCGTACAAGTTATTAAAATGCTTCGAAGTAAAGTTATCAAATTCGGCTAATACTTCCCTTTATAATCAATCTATTTAGATTTTAGATAAATGCTAATTTACGTACATTTTATACCTCGATTTGCAATTATTATCCTATTTTATCGTTTCGCTGGTCGAATGTCACGAAAAACTAGCGACGGCAGAATAAATTATCGCAATAACATTTACGTATACGTGATTTTCAATACTTTTACCGCTACTACCATTGAAACGTACAATATTATTGTAAACGCGGCATTGTCTGGCTGTTATCGGGAAAAAAAAACTTGTTTTTACGATTAAATAAATTCGTAGGCTACCAAACAGAACCAGCGCAAAACACGACGGTAACGACGACGGTGCACGCGAATGCTGCGCAAGAATATGGAAACGTCGAGTACGTACCAGTGCCATCGCCAACAGCAGCGATACCGATCAATCTGGCACCGGGTCCGAACACCAAAGTAACCACTACCATTAAAACGTACACTTACGAGCTACCAGGACCGCCTGAAACCTATTTACCAGGTGGCAACCTGCCAGCGCCAGGCACTGTTGTGCTGCCAGGTGATCAAACTATCACGTACACGATACCGAAAGGAACTAGCTCCGCGGACAAAACCATCGCTTATCAAACCGTGACCGAGAACGTTCCATCTAGAACACCAGCCAGATACAGCAGTCCGCCGCCTCCTCTAACGACAGACGTGACAAAGAAATCTACCACGATCCATCAAGAGTCAAAGTTCTATCACGAAGAGCACCACGATAGTCCGGCCAACGTGCAACCAACCACCACAACAGTCTATCATCCTGGTTCACCACTCTTGGCAAATAAAACAACGATCACGCGAAATGAAAAATACTATCAGGTGGATGGAGGTTATCGAAACGGGCATACGGCTGGCGATCGACCACCGGATCATCCGGCAACCACGGTGATCTATCAGAACCAACCACCGACTATAAACGAGACTCGCACAACGATAAATCGGATCGAGGAGCATTATCCTAGTCGACCACCGTCCGCCGGACGGCATCCGACACCCGACAAACCGGCAACACCGGTTAATTATTACACATCACCAGCACAGCCCACTTCCCCGCCGCAGTCTACCACGACGATATACAAATTTTCCAACACCACCACGTCGATACCGCCAAACAAGAATCCCGAAGACCACGAAGTTTTGTTACCTAAACCGTTCCCGACCGAGGCTGTTCAGCTTTATCCATCGAACAAGCCGGCTAACAACAACGTGCAAACTCCGCCCAAGAAGTTGGAGGATCTCATGGCATCGTTCTCCGACACAGAGGTGAGCAGCAAATATAATATTTCTCTAATTTGATTTCTTCGAGTATTTCTAGTACTTCGAGTCGTATGTAAGTGGCAAGTGTGTCTAATCGATGATAGGGAAGCTCGTACGGCCGCTTTGCGTGTCTCTCTGTGTCTTATCCATCCAAATTATCGTAAAACCTTTATATCCATGTATGACGTTGTTTCACAACACTTCACTGCGCAGATTTATTCCAGTTAATCATTTTATCGATAGATCGATATTACTCGACACTACCTACCAAAAGGGTAGTATACTTATACTATACATACAAATATTTATATTTATTTCACCTAATTATTACTATAACTCGCCAATCATTGATATAAATTTGTCAAACTTTCCAATCTGCGCTCGTACGTACGTCGTACATAAAATGTCCAATAGTATATTCGTTGTAACAGTCAGTGGCCAAAACGAGTCGCTACTTAAATTCTATTGCGTATATTTACGAAAACACGATACGTTTTTTTTTTCCAAATTACGTTTAATACACAGATACGTTTAATATTTTATCGAATTCGACGAATCGTTCGTTTTTCACGCGATTTCTATCGTAAGAAACAAATTACAGATTAATTAGAAAAAGCTACTCGATCGCATACCATCGATTAAATGGTAAACAATCTCTACTTTCTCTCTAGCGCGAGGTCCTAGACGACATTGAAAAAAGGGAAAAGGAACAACAGAAGGAGTCGCCAACGGTGAAAAAGGAGGTTGACTTTGCACCCCATACACCGCCCAAAGTAAAAAGTAAAAATGTTGCTGGACCTCCGGTTTATTATCCTCCCGGAGCAGCAGAATTCACTAAGAAAGAAGAGGCTGGTGCAGCTATGTCACAGTCTGGTGGTGTAAGTACACTATACACTTTACAAAAAGTATTCTAATATTTTCCAAATTGTTTTCAAAAATAATATTTCTTACCGGTCCATTTCAAAATATCTTCTAGCTATAAATTAATTGCGAAACAACAAGTGTAAAGAATCCTTGTAATCGTATATCTGTTACGTATAATATAAGATTATCAGCACATTTTTTATTATAGGGAGGATGGCAAAAGGCTAAGGCGAAATACGAATACGAAGCGTCTGGTAAAAGTAAATCGAAATCGAGTAGCGGAAAAGCCGTTGTTCCCGTTTGTTTGCCACTTTGTTGCGCCTTGCCATGTGTAATTATGTAAATTATATCGATATTAATATTAACATCACTATCAATATCAATATTAATACGTATTAATCTTGATTAAGCCACTTATTAGTCATGTTTTAAACGATCGCGCGTCAGAATCGATCAGTGTTCCGCCGCTTTCGCCACTTGCGCCACTTGCGCCACTTGCGCCACTTGCGTAGAATAAAATTTAGAGAACAACTTTAACGTAAGAAACAAAAAAAAAAAAAAAGAAAAAAATTAAAAAGCTACAAAATGATTACGAAATGATTACGAAATAAAATGCAAGCAAATATTATGTTTCTGGCTCTTTGTTTGTCATATATACGACGTATATATAACGATAAATAAATATACGATTAAAACTTGATATAATTTCAATTCGAAGTAGCGATTGTAATTACAACAGATGAAATGTCGTCGTACCGTGATTGTAAGCTTTCTTAGTTACGCATAATCATACCGATGGATTATCGAGATTTTAAATCTCGCTACATATTCTTCCCTTAATCTCTACTTCTACTTTCTCTGTGTAACAATTTTTCCGATCAAACGTTAAAGCTACCACATATCTCGTTCAAATTTCTTCCTTTTCATTCTTTTTCATTTCTACAATACTAACTACTTAAATCGTTTTAACACGCATTATTACTTCGATTTTATAGAGAACGGTGAATTCTCATCCTGCCGTGTACAGAATTGGTCACAAATGCATGTTCATACTTCAGCGATTGAACTACACATTAATATATATCAAAAGTATAAAATATAAAAAACGTCTTACGAGCATCGTGTCTTACGCACCTCAGTTTCGGCGTCGATGAATGATCAAAGAAAATATCTAAAGCGTCCACCGCGTATCCCGAATGCCCAATCGACACACGCTCTACCGCTCCACTTAAAAAACATCGAGTGTCCTGTACTCGCTCGAAAATACCAGATATATTCTTCTCAAATTCATTTTTTATTCTTTCTTCTCGCAGATTCTATAAATCGTTCGCTTGCGTTCAATATACGATAGACTTTAGATGGTTCCATGGCGAGAATACATAATTTAGGTCATCATGGACGATAAGGATGTTCTCACTGTTCAAAGTTTCCTTTAATCATCCACAACCCGAAAACGAAGGTACGTAGGGCATACACATGGTTATAGGACGTTCTTTACTTATTTCAATATGTAGAATCACCCTTTGAATTACGGACATGCATTTATAATTCACCCTGTGAATTAATGACACTGGGTTTTGTTTAGTGTAACATCATCCGCTGTATTCGTAAGAATAAAAACCTTATGTGTTTTTCTTTTTTTTTTTTTTTCTTTTTCTTTCTTTTCTTTTCTTTTCTTTCATTAATGCAAAAATACTCTTTTATACTACTTACAAGTTCTACGTTTCATCATATGCAGTACATTATACTTATATATAGAAATATATCATTATTTAACATGGATGAAAATATGGATGAAAATATGAATTTAAATGCAACAAATCTCAAAGGGAATTTAGATAAAGTTGTTAAGACGAATAAAATATAAGACGATACATTTTTTTCGTAGTTTAATATAATCTTAAAGTAAATAAATATAAGTAAAAGTCATAACTATATCATTCTTTTATCGTGTTTAAAAAATTCTTGTAATAGAACAATACCGTGAATTATGGTGCTATAATAATTTTAGTAATCAAAGACATGTAAATGTTATGCGCTGTCGTTAAATTTTGAGTTTGTGTATTATTAGAATACATGGTTACAGATATTTTTAATATGTTACGAATATGTAAAAATTGTGCCATGAGACGATACATAGATGTAAAATGTGTGTTAATAGTGGCTTCTATTTCAATAAAATGTCTACTCCGGCTATGAGATCATCTCTTTTATTCTTCTTCGTCTTTCATTCGACTTTGTTCGTATCGTGATCAAAGATATGCATAATAAAGATGCGTATAAGCATTTTCTAATAAAAATACACGGCGTACACAGTGGCCACACAGAATATCGTATCCTGAAAAAATGTTATTATCTTTGTGCATTTATCTCCTTGCTATTAGGTCTCTTTCGCTAATAATCGCTTTTTATAATAATCTCGAGAATTAAAAGCTATACACGTATATTAAATAATACATATCGTATGTTTGCAAGTACGTTCATTTTAAAATCGATGTAGTCGAACGATATCCAATATCGTAACTCGGTAACTTGTACTGTAAACTGTTTACTATCGCTTGTTCTCAATCAAATACAGTACCGATTATTAAACTAAATTAAGATACTAAAATTAACTGCGCCACTCTTACATTCAAGAAACTATCATACGCGTACGTATCTGCTTCTGCATCCCAAATACATCTTGTACCCATTTTCACCCCAGCACCATGCTGCTCACCCAAAACCACATTTACAATATATTTGTAACGTTTGAACTTTAACTCTAGAAATAAGTAGGTAACAAATTATTCGAAATTTTTAATTATCTGATTAAACTTGGCGTATTATTTACTCGACGCCTAATTTATTTTAGAAAAGAGAATTTCACCTTTAACTTTCTCTCTAATTAAATCCGCTATATCTTTAGTCCATTGGGCTGCTTGCTGAGCATCGTAAGTTTTCGCAGAAAGCTGATCAAACAGCACATTATGTATAACTTCTTTAGCGTTTAACGGTTTAAACCTGTATCCAAATCATTTGTTCACCTTTTATATTATGGTTGTAGTCAAAAGCCAAACGCTTTACTACACTATCGTTATATATACGTAGAGCTTAGCAAACTATTCGACCTACTATATTACTAGTTTTAACCATTCCTAATGATAATAAAAGTTATATTCCATGTAAAATGCATTTCATACGTTATTTACAACGACAGTGGTACTAGACTGCTCTGTATATAGTTTCTATATTGCAAATTATATACTTAAGATTGGGGTTAGAAGTATATACTTAAAGTATAAAATCATATATTCAAAATGAAAAAAGTATTCCGCTTGATTGTAGTAACAACAACAACAACAACAATAGCAACAACAAAAACAACAACGTGTTAGAAATAATTGAACAGGATAAAGCTTGACAAACAAACGTCATGTCGTTGAAAAACAAAAATTCAATTAAAAACTCTCAAGCCAAAGGAATAGAATTCAACTGTAGGAAATTTCGATACGATTAATAGGTACTTCTCGTGTAACTGCGGACGTATTTGATAAACTGGTTGTTCTAGCGTCACAGTTTCCGCGTCATCGAGCACCTCCACATTTAGCCTCGATTTTTCGTCTTTCCGTATAATCTTTCCTTCCTCTGGAACATCTTCTTGGCATTCTTCCGCTTCTATCTCTTCCAATGCGACAGTAGCTTTACTTTCAATATTGTTCGCCATCTATTTCAATTACGTTGGAATCTAATTACAAAGAACGTTTTAAATATTTCTCACACTGCGCTTAGGTTATGAAACCTGTCGCCTCGAATCACAGTCGTATCAGAAAGGTAATGAGAGTGCTCACGCTCACGAATCTGGTTGTTCTCGGACTAGTGCTGCACCATGCGGTCAATTGGCGAGTTTAAATTGACGTTGGCATATACACGAACCTATAAAATCGAGGATCTGCCCTGTTTGGTCGTACACTAGCATAGCCAACAACCTATTTAATTGTTCGGTTCTACGGAAAACTTCCTATCTACTTTTCTATCTGAGACAGGCGAGTATAAGAATGAGAAAAACGTTTCTTTCTATACTACCTACATACGAAAATCTAAAATTTAGAAGGCAAAGGTATATAAAAGTATTGATCAGCATCCTACAGACACACCATTCAATACGACCTATTTCCATTAACAAACGATCAAACAGACGCTGAAAAAGAAATGGATTCGATAGCCAGAATGACGATCCACCCACCACTCGACAGAATCCCGAACAAACCGTGACTGTTTATACGAGCCTAATTCCTCAAGTCCGTAATACACATACAAGATATAAAATTCTCGAAATAAAGCGCGAGAAGTGTTTTGTCGCATTTGCGATGTTGTTAAATTTACTACTGACAAAAAAGAAAGAAAATGAAACAGGTTGAACATGCGATAACACGCGTCGACGTAACGACTCGTCCGAATAACTGACTCTCTGAATTATCGAAATTCCGTTTAACTTATTTACTTTAGTTATTTCACTTATTGAATAAAAATTAAATATTAATGGAAACAACAACCTTAGGCAATCCTTTCGTCAAAGCACATTTTCGAAAATGCGAAAATCCAAGTGTTGAAAACCTGTCGCTTCGATTCCAAAATCTGCCTGTCGCGAAATTCTAATTTCGCGTATAGCTGTTCCAATTGAATTTACAACTATCAATTTACAGCTATCGTGCTCTGGCAAATATAAAAAATATATAGAAAATATGTAAAACGCAACAAACACCGACTCTAGCGTATTGCGCATTGCGCGCGGTCGGAAATATGTTCCGAATAAAAGTCGTATTACCAGGGAACGATAGGGGGAAGGAGTGGCCGGTTTTCGAAATGTATACACTATATACCGATTATTATTCATTTCTCACCAACAAACAGCT
Organism: Bombus campestris; assembly: GCA_905333015.3. Lineage (NCBI taxonomy): Eukaryota > Metazoa > Arthropoda > Insecta > Hymenoptera > Apidae > Bombus > Bombus campestris. The sequence goes on from HG995149.1 coordinate 4,558,394, forward strand.
ATTACATATACATATTAAGAAAATGGAATATACGTGTAATATTTCAAACACTGTTTATGTATTGCAAGATATTTTCTAATATATCTCTCAATCTTAATTAACGTTTTAAAATATAATATCATTTCATCAGGAAAAATTCAATACTGAATGTTCGTTATCAGAGTGTGAAATATGGTATTTGTTAATATATTATGTTGCACCTTATAAAGATTCGACGATGCCTCTAATAAATTAAACTTTCTTACATAAACATGTCCGAAGTGATTAGTGATTAGAGAGTATACTTTATCTTGCACAAAAACCTATTTCAACATGTCCTGTTCAGACCCTTTCGACGAAATAATAAACCGATTTTCTCGTTCGAATACATAAAAATATAATAATTTTGCAGCAGATTGTCTTCTAATAACAATCAAATGATTCGTATAATCGCTTAATAAGTGTACCCGTCTAATCTACGTGCCCGAAACAGTTTCAAAATGTGATTTCTTTAAGCGTTTTTCCTTCGTCTCAATATTTTCAACAAATTATGCAACTATTTATAAAATAATGTCATTATATACCAATCGTAAGTTGTATAGCAATTACGTATCAAATATCGATCATCACTGATTCAATAAAAAGAGAAAATAGTCGTCTACATACGTCTGCATGAGTAATCAACGACTCGATTATTAATAATCATCTGCAGCGTCCATTTCGTATCAGTTCGATTATTAATCACCTGTGGCGTCTGTGATGTGATGAACCTATATCCTTTCAGTCACGTGATCAGCCAGTAATCTGCACAAAAGATAACCGACAATTTCAAATAAATGTATGACAAAATCAGTAATTAACAATAACAGAACAAATTATAGCGAGATAAAGCGACGATAAAATCTAAAGTCTTCCTCAAAGGTCGGTAATGCAAATTATAGATAATTTTAACCATCAGAAATACAGTCAAGAATAAATGTATAATAAACCAATAATTTAAAGCAATGAAACTAATTATAGCGAAATAAAGTAATAATAGAACCCAAATTCTATCTCAAAGGCCGATAATACGATGACTGTAACCTGTCGAGTACGCAATCAACGATGAAAGTAAAAGAAAATTTCGTTATAATACTTAATTTTACTAAGATTATAATCAACAAGCGATTAAATACAAACGTACTACTTGAACGAAGCAGATAGAAGTGTAGAAATGTTGGTAAACTTGAAACGAAAGAACTAATAATAACAGGGTAACGCTCGACGGGACGAATTTTCGCTCCACGATTGTCAAGAGTACAACTTCACCCCACGGTACGTTTCTCCGCGAAACTACGACTTTCCAATATTTCGCGCCAATAGGCGCGCTCGATTTGACTTTGGCAATATTCTGCGCCAATAGGCACCCTCGATTTCACTCCGCGATACATTGCGCCAACAGGAGCGCTCAATTTTCATATATATGGGCCCTATTGGCCAGGATTGTAACGGACTTCGGATCTATACTGCGCCAACTTCATGCCAAAGAAGCACACCGCACCAACTTCAAGTCAGAGAGGTTACCTACTTTATCAAACGTCCAAGGGAACTATATTATCGATGTAACGATATTATGTATACATATATTATCTATTACGACATCATCGATTAAAGGCGAGAATCCTACGAACCGGTGGGCTTAGTCACAGACGAAATATACTACTACACAAATCACTTTATGATACTTCGTAGCCCAACGTGACTGCTATACCGACTAAGAAATTCGACACGATACTTAATTAACATCCTCTGTTTATAAATGACGGCTACTTGATGAACTATTTACAGATCATTCATAATCAAAATAAACTTCTAAATATCGATAATGATTACCAGTAGCAAAGAAAATTTTAATCATTTATAATGATTATTTGTAACCAAACTGTTTTTAATCGAAGACGTTAACTCTTATACCATATAGTTACTTTAAAAATTTGCCTTATAACAGTTATGACGTGTGTCGCTGATAAGTTAAACTTAAAAGTTAGAAAATTCTGCTTTGGAGTCGGAAATTTTGCATTCCTTTATTTTACCACCTAACGATTGAACATAATTAAATATCACTTATGTACAATTCAAACGCAAGTATCTGAAGATTAAGTGATGGAAACGGTATTAAGGTAGCTATTAAGGTCATTGAATTTGTTTTTTCCGCGCTCTATAAGGATATGTAAAAATAAATATATACAGTTCTATTAAAAAAAAAATAAAAATAAAAAAAAATAAAAAAAAATTGGTGATCTTGTACCACCACTTGTAATCCCGTAAGAAAAATGACCGTAAAATAGGGCTGTTTTCACCGTTGCATGTGGCCCTTGAATTGTACTGAAAAGTTTTTTCATACAACAGTAATAAGTAAGGCAAATACTTATGTGATCCCATTTATCTGGGTCACTCCACATATATGTATACATATATTATGGTAGCATGCGTGTGTGCGTGTGTCTCTGTTACCAAGAATAAATATTATTAAAATGTTTAGTTAATCCATTATATTTAACAGCATTTTTTCTAATTATGATATTAATTTCATCGCTTATATTACTTACACTTTATGTAATACGGAGATAGTAATCTTAACCCTTATAATCAAAATAATCTATTTCTGGTTCTGATGTTTTTATGCTTAATGTTGTTTCTGGCTTTTGGATCTTTTTCGCAGGCAGTGATAATATTGTCCTAAAGAGAACAAATGGATAATTTAAAATTAATATTGGGTTGACAACTAAGTAACTGCGGATTTTGTCATTAGGCGGTATTGACAAAATCCGCAATCACTTAGTTGCCAACCCGGTATACAAACCCATTGTTAATTCATTAAAACTACCTGACAGATTTTGGAAATGCTGAATTTACTTAATTTTACTTACTTCACGGACCCATCAGCTTTTGTAGTATTTAACATTGGACCTGGAACTTTTCTCTGACCATTTTCCCGTTGTACAATCTCTAATAAACTATAACTAGGTAACCAACACTGTAATAAATTTCAACATAATATCAGAAAATTAAATTACGAGTTCAATTCTTCTAGTTGAGCGTAAAATGTGCATTACCTTATCTTTCACGGCAGTCGCAACAACATTTCTTTTTGGCTCCTGATCATATGCCTGGCTTTCACAACCAAAATGTTCACAAGACTCGTGAATAAAATGACGTTTATCTTTGTTCATGCTATCAAAGGAATAGCTGCGTGATTTTTGTTTAGATGTTTTTGCTAATTGTACCAACTCGGTTAATTTGTCATGAACCATCTGACAAAAATGAGGATCCTTTTTAGCCCACTGTTTCATAAAATCACTGTATCTAGGCATTAATTTTCCACTTAAATCTGGATTCGCAATTTGCAAACCCAACGCCAATCTTCTATTCCGTTCTATTATTTTACACTCATCATTGCATTCTAAAGTTTTTAACTGATTCTGCTTCTTTGCTCCTTGGCCAAATACTTCTTCCAAATTAATAGAATGACCTAACTGCATATCAGCCATTTTACTAGCTAATATGCTACTTGCTATTCTCTGATATTCTTTAGAATTTTCGGCGCAAACACGCGACATAGTCCTATGCCCACACTGACACGTCACCTACGTATAAAGAGATTTTTATTAGTAATCTAGAAAGCCAATACATTAATACCTTAAACTTTAAACTTAATTATACAGAGATCTTATGTATCGTCAAGCCGTGAATGTCATTTTGAAAACATATTTAATTAATTACCTTAACCATCTCCTTGCAAGGTGTGTCTGGACATTTACCCTCGTGACATGGAGCAGCACAGATGTGTCCACACAGTTCCCTTTGAGCAGTACAAGGCTGAGAACATTGTTGTCCTGGTTTTTCACATGGTCCAGAATGACAAATAGTAATGCATTTATGTCGGCCGCAGGATATGGGCTTGTTACATGACAAACCGCATGAAATTTCATTAACATAGCATGGTACAGCTCTTCGTAATTCATGTTTGCCATGACACCATCTTTGAGTAAGAACAGTACAAGGCGGACAGTTTAATTCGCTATGGCAATTATGTAATATTTCGTGGCCACAAGAGTGCTGCCGAGAGCAAGGTCTGTCACATGTAGGTCTTCTTGTCCCACAAGGAACGGGAGGATATATCACAGAAGCCCCGCATTCACAGTATAATTCATCAAAGCTACTTCGCCAACAAGGTTGACACCTTCCTATTTTAATATAATGTTTTATATTAATCTATTAATTTCGTTAACCCTTTTTCTTTCTTTGGCACAAATCTTAGTTTCCTTTACCCTTTATTGTACAGTATAATTTTCATGATTTTTTACTTAATTTTTACGATTTAATTCCAAAATTAATATTAATATTATCATTAACGTAATTTAATACCTTTATGACAACTTTGTTCACATTTATGCCTCCCACAGCTTAAAGTTTTAGAACATATTAATGGACAAATATGTTCTATCTCTATACAACACAGTTGGTTACATTTGTGCTTCCCACAAGACCTCTTTTTTATACACCTCTTTTCACACCGTGCATCATCAGCTTTTGATATCAAATCTTTACAAGCTATTTCCCTATCCATGTTTCCACAGCGGCATCTAACATTGGTAATTAAGTCACAAACAGGACAATCACCTATATGACATTTCGCTTTACACTTATGAGGATTATCTGCCGACAATATATTATATCATAAATTTTTACTGCGCTTTATCAAAAATCCCATGCATCTTCAATTTGAAATGAAATACTCACTAGGTTGCCCGCATTTCAAATTTTTCAAACATATTTTGTCACAGACTGGAATTGAATCTAAGCAAGTTTGTCTCTTATCTATTAATGGTGTTTGACCACAGCAGCAAGTTGTAATTTTGTCAGGAGTTAAAGAACAGGATTCGCAAGCATCCGCATGACATAATTTTGTACAAGTGTGATTACCACATTCTAACAATTTACCGCAAATAGTTCCACAAGAATATGTAAACGAAATATTACTCTGACAAGTTATTTCTTTTGTACTTTTGCCACAATAACAATCTGAAAGTAAATATGCTATCAGAATGAAATTTAATACTTTAATTTACATTATGTCATATTTAAATTACATACTTTGCGTTATTGTTTCTTCGCAATTTGCACATTCTCCATGATGGCATTTACTTTGACATTTATGCCTGCCACATTTTAAATTTTTACCACATATTGACTCGCACAGCAATAATTTCTGAGTACTACACTGTACTGTTTGCTGAGTTTTACCGCAGCCACAATATTTTGTTACCATTGCTGTACATTGTGGACAAGATCCAGGATGGCATAGGAGAGTGCACTTATGTGGACAACTATTTTTGGATAATGTTCTAGCGCAAATTTCACCGCAAGAATGTGCAACATCCCTACGATTCCATTCAGGTGCTCTTGTTTTGCCACAAAAGCAAAAGTAATCTTCAGGAATTACTAGGTTAACATTTTGACATGCTGGACATCTCCAGCCATTTTCTATACAATTAGTATGTAAAGAATTATTGTAGTACGGTATATAGTATTCTAAGAATTATTAGTATATAATTATGATTATATTTACCAGATTGCGATGACTTTGCCCATTTTTTAATACATTTCAGATGCAACACATGATAGCAGTTAGAACATGACCAAACATAATCATTCTGTTTAATATATTCACAACATACTAAACATTCTAATTGTCCTCTATTCAACTGTTCTGCTAATCTTTCTCTTTGACTTGCATCATCATCTGCATAATAAAATTATAAAACTGCATTATTATCGTGTTAAAAATACAACATAGCATAGGAAATACCAACTTACATACGTACCAACTGGTGACTTTCTATTCTGTCCCCGTTTCTGAATATTATTTCTTTCGCTAATTTCCCTTTTATTTCTCCAATGTTCATTTCCTTTCTCTTTATTTTCAGATACATAATATTTACCTTTATCTTTCTCTTTAGAAATTTGTAGTTTAGCTTCCTTATGATGTTCTTTAAATCCATTATATCCATGATAGTTGTGCCTTTTCTCTTTTATCTCTTTTGCTTCTAATCCAGTCCTCTCGTTAAAACATTCTTTATATTCGTTACATTCTCCATTACTGCACATTTCATTTCTTAATTTAAATTTATCTTCTTTATTATAATTTTCTCTACCATATCCTAAATAGTGATGCCGCTTTTCTTTATAAAAATTTTCTTCCCTGTTATATCTATAGTTATGCTGATATTTCCTTAAATTTCTATGATTATTGTAGGTCTGTTTGAAGCCAGGATTATAGTAAGTAAATTCCTTCATCGAATTTTTGGACTGCTGTATGCTATCACCTTGTACATCATTATTATCACAAATGATAGTTCTTTTACCATTAACCTCATTCGGCAGATTTTTATTTTTATTTGAACATACATTCATACTTAATGATGATTCCCCTTTATTCAAATTTATTACAGGATCCTTTTTATTATTACAAGTAGCACTATTAGTCATTGAACATTGATCCAATGCATTTTCATTTATAACTTTTGAATTTGCCTGTGATTTTCCTGCATAATACTTATTAGTAAAGTATTTATTACCTTGAAGTTTATGAGTAGTTTTGACATGCTGTTGATAGGAATTTGTGTATGCATTTTTTTTGTAACACTGATCTTGCTGTCTCTCTTTGTGTTTATAATTGGAACATTTTTTGTTATTATATTTACCTTCATGCCTAATGTCATTACAAGAGAAGTATTTATCTGATATCTTGCCATTATCCTTGACACAATAATTTGCATCGTTAGTAGATTTTGTATTCTCTAACTCTTTATTTTTACTTCTATCGCCATATCCTCTATTATTTGGCACAAACTCTTCAGCCATGACATGTAATTTTGAGTGACTGACTATGCTGCCTGAAGATTCCTTAATTCTCTTTGTAGAGACATATTTATCTTCATTCTTCACTAGATTGTTATCATATTTCCAAGAGTCATCAGATACGTAGCCTTGTTGAGATTTGACAACAGTTGGAAAGTACTCCTCGCTATTTAATACTTGCGTATCTCCAACTGGGTTTATTACATGCCCATGATAATTATTGGTTGTAGTCAACAAACTTGGCATAACATTCGTGTTCGAATGATAGAAAGCATTTGGACTATTCTGTTCAAACATAGGTTCATTTTGTACATAGAACTGACGACTAGGTTGTAAATAATCGTTATTTATATTATCAGAAAATAATGTCCAATTTCCTGTTGCAGGCCCAGGTACGCTTTGATCAGCAGAATACATTTGACAATAATTTTGGTCATCTGGTCCTGAATAAGAACCATCCCAAGTAGCCATAATTCTTGCAACTTTACTTTCTTCGTTGTAATTTGTTATACCAACAAGAACACAATTATATTTATAAGTCCCTTCCAATATTACGCTGAGGTGATATACAATATAAACCTAAAATATGGTTAACGCAATCTTTTTAGAAATCTTTTATCGCAATACCAAAATTTCGTAGTATACACCGTTATATGTCTTTATTTTAAATTTTTAAATATAAGTATATTAAATACCTGTTGTTGGAGAAAATAAGATAAGATACGATTGATACTGCAATACAGAACTGAAAAGGTACGAAGGCCCTTTTAAGTAAGTGTGTAAGTACTTACTCGTGACTTATCAAGCATGAATCATATAATCAAAACACGCTATCAAATTTTCATTGGAATTGTACATTTGAACAATTATTTGAAATTGTATTTGAAATAACATTTAGAAGATATCTCGAATATTCTACAACAGAAATAATATAGTTTGTATCATATATATCATCTAATATAAGATAAAAATTGATCGTCGTACTTACAAGAAGAAAGCTTTAGAACCTTCTTGGATGTTGAATGAAAGAGAGGATTAATTTCTATTTGTGAAATAGATGGCACTATGTTCAATTTAATTTCACTTTATTTCCTAACCTTTATGCTCATTATGATGTAAATAAGCGTCGAGCCTCGTATATTACATACAAATATAAGTGTTATATCTGTTTTACGAATCTTTCCTCTAGTTTTATAACATTTAATTATATCAAAGATATACAATAATAATATTATTGTTTACTATTAACAGTCTAAATGTATTGACAATTTATACATTTACAGGATCATTGATGCGGTGTAAGTTTACGATGCATCCCTTACTTACGTATTTTCATTTCAAAAGCTAGTCACTTTCATATTTTATATAAAGCCAAAAATTATTTCCTTTCATCCTTTTATTTAGGAAAAGTATGACAACTGAAGAAGGAAATCGTAACTCAACTTTACAGTCGCTAGAGGAAACTGGTCAATGTGTAACTAGTACATCACAACATGCAGGAAATAGTAGAGAATCAAATACTGTTAGGCCACAGGAACAGAGCAGCCGACAAAATAATTTACAAAGAATACAACAAAGGAAACAGCAGATGTTAAATTTACCACAAATGAAAAAAATATTAAAAATTGCAACGTATAGCGCGTGTAAAATTGAAGACTGCAAGTGCATTGGATGGAAGAATTCTCAATTATTAACTAAATCTTCTAAAAATGATACACAACCTATTATAAATTTTTTTGACCCTTGTAAAAGTTGCAAGCATGTTTTAGAAAATCATGTTTCACATTTGACTAATCAATCAGAAGAAGAGGTCAATAAATTATTATGTATGGTTATAGACGCTGACAATATTTTTCTAGGTTTACAGAAAGAAGAAGATCCTGACACAAAGAAAGTTTATTTCTACTTATACAAGCTTTTAAGAAAATGTATACAATCTATGACTAAACCTATGATAGAAGGTCCTTTAGGACAACCACCTTTTGAACGACCTAGTATAGCAAAAGCAGTAATGAATTTTGTTGCTTATAAATATGGTCACTTGCCGCAAAGAGACATGCAGGCTATGTGTGATATGGCTAAGATGTTTCTGCATTGTTTGAACCATTGGAACTTTGATCCACTGAGTGCTAGAAGGGGCACAATCAGCGCAGAAGAAGCTCCTGCATATAAAATTAATCATACTCGTTGGCTTGTATTTTGTCATATACCAGCATTTTGTGATTCATTACCTCATTACGATACGTCTCTAGTTTTTGGACGAACGTTTGTCCAAGCTGTTTTTAAGCCAGTTTCCAGGCAATTGCTAGATAAATGTCACAGTGAACGAGATAAGTTAGCACCAGAGAAAAGAGTAATAGTCTTAACACATTTTCCGAAGTATGTAAAAATTTCCGTTTTTATTTCATTCGTGTTACTTCGTTAATCGATGAGATATATAACGTATATACAATATGCAATATATCTATTCAATTTAAGGTTCCTATCAATGTTAGAAGCGGAGATTTATTCGGATAATTCTCCGATCTGGGATCCTGATTTTAAACAAGTACCTCCTACTTATTTACAATCTGCATTGGAATCAAAAGCAAGTCAAGGAAGAAGAACCGGTGAATTTGAAAAAGTCACAGTTCCACCAAATGATAAAGATAACTATACAACAATTAACATAAGTCCAGGCATGAAGAAAATTCATGAAAAAAGATCACATTCCGAAGGCCGCTCAGACGTAAAAAGAAGAAAGAATGAAGAAATTTTTGAAGATCTATCAGAAGAAACAGTTGCTGAAATTATAGCGACTATTAACGATCCTAATTACATGTGCGGGCCTGACGCAGTATTTCCTCCAAATGTTCCACGAGATGAAACTGCTAAGATTGAGGAAAGCAGAAAGATTATAGAATTTCACGTGGTTGGGAACAGTTTAACGCAGCCAGTTTCTAAACAAACGATGCTTTGGTTAATTGGATTACATAACGTATTTAGCCATCAATTACCTAGAATGCCAAAAGAATACATATCTCAATTAGTTTTTGATCCGTAAGTGACCTGAATAATAAAATAGATATATTTTTCACGATTTATAATATATATATATATTTTTTTTTTTATTTATTTATAGGAAGCATAAAACGCTAGCTCTAATAAAAGATGGTCGACCAATTGGCGGTATCTGTTTTCGAATGTTTCCTACTCAGGGCTTTACAGAAATAGTATTTTGTGCTGTTACAAGCCAAGAGCAAGTTAAAGGCTATGGTACACACTTAATGAATATGCTTAAAGACTATCATATAAAAAATAATATATTACATTTCCTTACATTCGCCGATGAATTTGCAATCGGATATTTCAAAAAGCAAGGCTTTAGTAAAGATATAAAATTACCTCGGTCAATGTATCAAGGATATATTAAGGATTATGAGGGAGCAACATTAATGCATTGTGAATTGAATGCGAAAATTGTGTATACTGAATTTACGGCTGTGATACGAAAACAGAAAGAAATTATTAAAAAGTTGATTCATCAAAGGCAACAAGAGATACAAAAAGTTCACCCTGGTTTAACATGTTTCAAAGAAGGTGTTAGGGGAATTCCAGTCGAATCTATACCTGGTATTCGTGAAACTGGTTGGAAAAGTTATACTCAGACAAGAACAAGAGGAGTAGCTAAAGGAACTCAAGGGCCAGAACCAATGGAAGCATGCTTGGATATCACTGATTCTTTGTATAATGCGTTAAAAAATGTTTTAAATAGCGTAAAAAATCATAGTACAGCATGGCCATTTTTAAAGCCTGTGGACAAGAATGAAGTGCCAGATTATTACGATCATATTAAATATCCAATGGGTGAGTACAAGAATTGAGTACAAAAATTCAAAACATAATAAATCGTACAAAATGGGGAAAGAATGACAAATTTTACTTTTCAGATCTCAAAACTATGACTGATCGATTGAAAGCTAGATATTATGTTACAAGAAGATTATTTATTGCAGACATGACACGAATTTTCACTAACTGTCGCTTGTATAATAGTCCTGATACCGAGTACTATCGATGTGCTAATGCTTTAGAAAAATATTTCCAAACAAGAATGAAAGAAATTGGTCTTTGGGATAAATAAAATTCATAAATTAAAAATATATGTGTTGATTATATTTTTATGGCTAATGTTTGTACATTCCTTTGTAAATACAGAAATTAAGGACTAGTCAATGTAAAAAAAGAACTTAATTATTAAGTGGATACGAAAAATGATGGAAAAGTAGTACTCCATGTAAAAATGTAGCTAAAAATATTTACACCTATATTTTATAATTTGTAATAAATTTGATACTACGTTCTTTATCATTTTTCCACCCTAAAACACGATTGAAAATAGGATACACAGCGAATTAAAATCAAACTAGATACTTAATTTCACGGCCTAATTATAAACATTGGTCGAACAGTTAATTAAGGAATGTAATACACCGATTATAACGAGATTCTGTATAGTGGTCATTCTATGGAACAGTGAATCTCTAAAATGCGTTAATTCTGGAAGACTTGGTAAACTGAAATTTCTATTTTCTGTAAATAATTAATTGAAATGAAATAAAGCTAAAATAAAAATAAACATTTGTAGAACACATACACGCACATTTTTTAAAATACAATTATGAATATTTATTTGAGGACGAATTAAACGAAAATTCCTAGTAATTGTATGAAATTTTCTTTAACAGATGCTATGTATATATTATAACTGTTCAATTGTAAACGAACTGCATTTTAAACTAGAGCATTCGCTAAATTAATGAAAAAGAGATATAATGTATGTATTTTAAATATGCAAATAATACCTCATATCATAAAAGACAAATTATTTGTAAGAAAGATACATATTTTGTTTCTATTATTAAAATTACTCACATTTGTACATCTATGTATAAGAAGTGTTTCCACAAAGTTAGAATTTGAAATAAACTGGATATACATATTTATAACAATAAAAGTAACATGTCTTTCTATTATATAAGCTTTATATCATTTTGTATATACTATCAATTCGTTTGTATTCAATGAACATATAAATTGGTTTTCCCTTTCATTGATAAGTAGGATTTGCTTATTCATAAATATAAATAGATTATGGATATATAATATTACCAAAGAGACAAGATAATACCTTTTATGCTATACTTTATATATAAACTCTGTGAAAATTTAGAAATAATCTCTTCGTTATTATACGTTTGTTAAAAACTAATTAAACATTCTCATTAAAAATATTGATTTCGGCAGTTCTGTTAAGTGTAGGATCAATATTGTCATATAGATTTTGGAAATTCTTAAGAAACTAAAGAAGTTAAACACTTTTTTGGCTAACAATTTCTATTCTGTAAATATAACAAATGTAGAAAATAAAAAACTGGCATTTAAATTGAATAGGGAGATTAGATATCAATAGGGGGACTATTTGTTGGAAATTATAAAAATGTTAGAACCAAAAATTGCTTTATATTAGCTTAAATTGTATTAGCTCACATTATGTTAGCTAAAATGTACACTAGTTCATTGACGTGCAAGAAACTGTTTAATATACAGGCATGAATGCATAGAGGTAGTAAAAGAGGGGGCATTAATATAAAGCAGCTCCATTCTTCAGCAGAAACAATATTAGAAGAGTCAATGCACTGTCGAGGTAGTGCAAAATCTAGTCAAACAAATAAGCTATTTGCTGTTTTCGGCAACCAAGATTAATATTTCCTTTTATACCTACAAAGATCAGAAGAGCGGCATAAATACTTTTAGTTTAAAATGTGCGACGACGATGTAGCAGCCTTAGTAGTAGATAATGGATCAGGGATGTGCAAAGCAGGATTTGCAGGAGATGATGCTCCACGTGCTGTATTCCCTTCCATTGTTGGAAGACCTAGATATCAGGTAAAACTAACAATATCTTAAATATGACCTATTATAAATCGTTAGCCAAATTTATTTATACATACTGTAGTGTACATTTATATTAATATAAGATAATATTTGTTCCAACTTAATATCGGAATACAGTAAAACCTTCAAAATTATCGTATCTTTAAAATTCAATACACTTATATTTGTAAAATCAAGTTGTTTCAAAGTTTATAAGAAAGAATGGATACTTATCATATTATTTATTTGTTCTGAAAACAATAAAAAATGATATATAGGGAATCATGGTTGGTATGGGACAGAAGGACAGTTATGTGGGAGATGAAGCACAAAGTAAAAGGGGTGTTTTAACTGTTAAATATCCAATCGAGCACGGCATTGTAACAAACTGGGACGATATGGAAAAAATATGGCATCATACATTCTATAACGAACTGAGAATCGCTCCGGAAGAACATCCTGTTCTTTTGACCGAAGCTCCTTTGAATCCTAAAGCTAACCGAGAAAAGATGACACAAATTATGTTTGAAACTTTTAATTCTCCAGCAATGTATGTCGCTATACAAGCTGTTTTATCGCTTTACGCTTCAGGGCGCACTACAGGCATTGTTCTAGATAGCGGAGATGGAGTTTCACACACAGTACCGATTTACGAGGGTACGTGTCGTTACACATATACATGTATATTTATCATTTCGATCGATAGGATGATTATTTCTGCAAATTATATTATTTCGTTTATATTTCATTTTTTAATGAATATTACAAAGGCAAAATGGTTCATTTGATTTGATCCGATATATCATTGTATATATAATATTTGTGTACAGGTAACGTTAATTTAAAAAAGAAACTGTTTCCTGAAAAAATTATACGATTTTACGTCATGATTTTTATCGCGACAAAATACACACTTTTACGTATTAACTATTAATGGAAAAAATATAATTCGTTTAATTCATTTATTTGTAGAATTTGTCTAAAAACTAAAGTTTATCTAATTTATACTTGTATAAAATACTTGAGAAGAGGGCATACATTTTATTGTATATGAATATATGTTGCACGAATAACGGAAATTATTATCAGAGTGAACAATTTTATTGGCACATATCACGTGTAGTAATGTACGCAAATGTAGTGTTAGTTTTAATTTTAATAAAAGTTTATGACAATATCCTTCCAAATGGTTATAAGACCGAAAAGTTGAAGAATCCTGTATATATTAATTATATTTGCTGTTACGAATGAAGAATCCTATTTGATTCAGGATATGCGTTACCGCATGCAATCTTACGTATGGACTTGGCCGGTCGCGATTTAACAGATTACCTCATGAAGATTCTAACGGAAAGAGGATATTCTTTTACTACGACCGCGGAGCGTGAAATTGTTCGAGATATTAAAGAAAAATTGTGTTACGTTGCTTTGGACTTTCAACAGGAGATGGCTACGGCCGCTGGCTCAAGTGCCCTCGAAAAAAGCTATGAATTACCAGATGGTCAGGTAATTCTGACTTATATATAATGTTTAATTTTTTAACGTTCTATGATTATTCAGGAACTGAGAGTTTGAGGGCAAAATGTTTAAATCAACGAACCAATTGATGCTGTTTTTAGGTAATTACTATTGGAAATGAACGTTTTCGGTGTCCAGAAGCAATGTTTCAGCCAAGCTTTCTCGGCATGGAATCATGTGGAATACATGAAACCACCTACAATTCAATCATGAAATGTGACGTCGATATTCGTAAAGATTTATACGCCAATTCGGTCTTATCGGGTGGAACCACTATGTATCCAGGTATTGCGGACAGGATGCAAAAGGAAATAACGGCATTGGCTCCGTCTACAATGAAGATCAAGATAATCGCGCCTCCAGAAAGGAAATACTCGGTCTGGATCGGTGGCTCGATCTTGGCCAGTTTAAGCACCTTCCAACAAATGTGGATTTCTAAGCAAGAATACGACGAATCGGGTCCGTCTATTGTACACAGAAAGTGTTTCTAATTCTCCTTTTAAAAAGAGTTTTCAAGAGGTTTCAAAAGAAATTTGACTATATTCAATTGAAAAATTATAAATCGATATTGTGTCGTAATAAAATTAACTTACTCTGTATGCAAAATTTTACATCACAACGCGTCACCTAATATTTATTGAAAACTTCGATTTATTTATAGGATAATTGATTTCTAACATTTATCAGAATGTTTCTGTAAGAAATAATTTTATTTATTTGACATTTCTTATTTCTAAATTATAATTTCTATTATATACAGGTCATTTCATAAGTTGCTAATGGACCGTACCTTTTTCTTCTCTCTCTCTCTCTCTCTCTTTCCCCTTATTTTTATTATTTTATACATTATTTATATTAATATCTTCTCATTTTGTTTAGAAACAAACAGATTCGCATACTAATATATGAAATACATTTAGAATGTAAATTGTACCCCCTGTACCTCTATGATAGCCGAAATATTCGACTGAAATTATATTGTTAATACTATTATGTATAATCTTATAAAGCAGTGATCCACTACTTATGGAACGACCTGTATGTAGAGCAATAATACGTGTACTATAATATATAATATTTATATATAGTACACAATATAATAAATATATTTTGTAAAACACGCATACAGTCATTCATTCCCTTACATATATGATTCATTTATTTTAATACCTTAATATTATACAAAAATAAAAAATGAAAAAAGTTGTCTAGTTCATGGAAGAAATTTTTATCATCGCAATAAAGCTTTTAAGACCACAGTTTATAAAACTTTAGTTGTTTCTCAAGTTGTGCTTGTTATGCATCGAATGTAATAAAGTGATAAAAAATATAAATTAAGTTAACTCATAACGATTCTTTTATCATTGAAAAGTATCCCCTATAATATGTTTTTAATTCATTAAATAGACATAATCATTGAAAACTGCGATCTTAAAAAATTGTTACGCTGAACTAAACAACCTTTTTTTTTTTATAGTTCTCTTTGTCATTAAAAATGACGGAAATGTTTTGCATGATCAAAATAAATGAGCCACCCTATATATACATCGATCCAGTTAAAATCATATACATTTCTTTATAGTTGCACGCATACGGTATATCAGATATATGCGTGCACGCACACACGCACACAAAAAATAAAGTAAACGTATATACATGCTATACACATGACAATTACGTAGGCTGTCATAATCTCGTTAATTCGAAAGTCACAACAATATCACGAAATTCCGAAACAATTTATGTAATCGTTAAAAAACTTAACAAGAGGTACTTTATGCCTGGCATTCATTTATGTTTTCAAAATTATATTTTAAACAATTCAAATAATGTTAATAGCACAAAAATTTATGTTGTTTCAAATAGTAATTATAATAATATTTATAAATGTTATGAGATTTTGTGTATCAAAATGTGATACACACGCGCGCGCGCGCGCGCGCGCGCACACACACACACACACACACACATGTATGTTTTATGAAATTATTAGTTTTAAAACAGAAAAGTATATGACATTGTTTTACGTCTTTGGTATACTTGCATAAGCTTTCAATGCGTAAAATCGAATTAACGAGAACAACGTAAATAATTCTATGCTATGTCTTACGGTACCTAAAAGACGCTACTCGTTCCTATTCTGTTTATTGTAAACAAAATATAATCGTTTGATATCTATTCATTAGTAGTGCGCACTACTATAAATAAAATAGTAAACAAAAACTTATGTATAATTGGAAAGATGTTTCTTTTTATTTACAAGTTATAATCGCTATGTTCACCGTATTTTAACGTCGAGCATTTCAACTTACGAAATGCTGACCATCTCTTATGGACGGTTGAATTGAGTACCCCATTACTTGTCATGTATGATAAAATAGAATAATGCAATTAAAGTACATCCATAGTAAATTAGTGCATTTTACTGAAAAAATGTTCAACAATTGTAATTAAATGCTAGGGTAAAATTTAGAAAGAAATTAAAAATGAAATAGGAAAGTATAGAAAAGAAGAAGACGGAACAAAGATATACCTTTAGTAATTGATGTTAAAACTGAAAAGAAATTTATTAAAGCAGTTTATTTCATTTTAATATTTTTAAGCGGACGTCGTACCCACTTTTCTTTTGCACTATCCATTAAAAAAAAAAAAAAAAAAAAATATATATATATATATATATATAAAGAAAAATTACATAAATAATTCGTAATTTTACTGAATCTTTGATGTTAATCATGGAACGTATTTGTTGACACCAATTAGTTTTACAGCCAAAATTAAAGAAAAGGGCTACGAAGAATTTCAAGTAGATTGCATTATTTGTATATAATATTAATTTTGTAATAGTTTATCACGAAGTATGTATATCTTCAACGCATTTGACCTTCTGCATGTTTCATTAAATTTACATTTTATCCAGTTAATTGCAAGAAAATACACTTAATCTGATTATTTATGTCCGTTGTAGTCTGTACAATTCCAAATAAGATTTTATAAGTATATTTAATAAATATTAATTAAAATTGAATAAATGAATAATATTTCTACAAAATTGTGACAATATCAAATTACAGTCGTACAAATAAAATGATTCTTATAGATTTGAACAAACTATAAGATCAATATATTTTGATCAAGCTTTAATAAACACGAATGAGTAAGTAAGAAATAAAAAGTATTGTATTATAGGTACTCCTGTCAAGTATAGTCATCTTTCCTGAAGTTTGTTTTAAAAAAAGATAATAAAAATATCTTTGGTGCTCCTATTTCATGTAATAAAAAAGATATGATTTTAGAAAAAAGAAAAAAAAACGGATGTATATGAGGAAGCATATCTATAACAAAGATTAAAAATGGTAAGACAAAAATAATCCTGTCCATTGTCGTAAAACGTTTATCTTCTAGTAGATTTTCTTCTACCTGTTGATCGTTTTGGACGACGACTGTTCGATCGTGACATATTTGACCAAGGTAAAGAAAATTCACTGTAATTATAAAACAAATGATATAACCAATATAATTCAGTACATGTGTAGGACATGGTTATTAATACATTATTAATTTACCTTGGGGTGAAACTAGGAATAGGAGTACCAAATGCAGTAACAGGTAACTGGGGATCCACTTGAAGACTCTGTATTTGTTCTACATCAGGCCATAACGACGATACAGCTTCTTCTTCAACAGCAGATGGGCAAGGCCCGGTATGATTCGTATTGTAACACGTTGCTTGATGATTCTGCCTTTCTTGTCTTTGTTTTAATTTTTCAATATGTCTCTGCTCTCTAAAAAAGGAAGTTCGTCTGACTATTAAAATTTACTTAATAATCAGCCGGCTGTATAAGTTTGATTGAAACGGTGAAACATTATGAAACGGTTGGAAGGAAATAAAATACAGTAACGATACTTTGTATTACTTTGATAACACGATACAAACCTTATCCTTTGTACATCCCATCTTTTTCTCCTCCTTTCATCATTTTCTAACTTTAAATGTCTTTTGTTAAAAATTTCATCATCCAAATTTTCAGTTCCTTCCATCGTATAACAGCTTGTATATATCTTTACCCTCCAATTTGGAACTTCTAACGAGGTATTACTTTCTACTAAATTAGGTTCCTTTAAATTTAACGTATAATTGGGATCTCCAACAGCTGTATAATAATGTTCCTCTGTAGTAAGGAAGGATTCCTTTTTTGTTAATGGCTTCCCTTTCCTATCACCTTTCCTGTTGTTTTCTTGTGTCAATGGCTTATCTTGTACCGTAGAGGATGTGTCGTTGCTAATAGTAGACGAACATGAAACACCCCTTTTCCTTTTGCTTCCACTGGATAGCGACGTCGAGTCTGTTCTTCTTTTCTTCTTCTCTTCCCACTCTAATCTGATATCATTACCAGTTTCTATTTTTGTCTCGTGCTTACTTTGATTATCATTTGGTTCCTGTTTGACAGTGGTAATGCCACCACTGGTATTTAAACGTATCTTAAAGCTTTCATTGTATTGAGAATTACTGTTCTCAGATTGAATATTCCTGTGAAGTTCGCTAGTCGATGGCACATTCACAGAATTAATAGTTGGAGACGAGCAAGCTCCTATGTGCTCTGATGCAATGGAATTTTCATTGTTTTCTGATCTGAGCTTTTGCAAATTTACACGCCTGTCCATACGCTCCAACCGCAGCTTAAGCTATAACACAGACACACATTTATAATTAAATTCTGCCAATATAACGCGTATCTCTACAGCATTAATGTTAATGAAAATTATAGTTCTGGTATATTGAAATTGTACAAATATAAATTTAAACATTTAATCAATTAATTAAAAACAAATATAAAATAAAGATTTATTACTTAAATAATAATAAACAGGATGAATATATTCCATACATTGCACGGAAAACGTAAATACAACTAAATACAAAAATTCATGTAGGAAGATTAGAATGAATTATTTTTTCCATTTTTTTTCCATTCAGAACAACAAACATTCACAAATGAATAATCACAAAAATTACGCAGTATTCGTTTAAACAAGTTTATTTACTGTCAACAAACGATAGGTCGGTCGAGTTTTGATTTCTTTCCGAATCCCAGGCATGATCATTCTCGCAATTGATCATATACACGTATAGATAACACAAAGTATTGGCGAGAGTGATATTATCGACAATAGTGTCGCGAGAATTAGTCGATTCTTTCAGAAAATCCGTTTATTTAAAGATCCTTTATTTTCCATAGTGATAGTATCGTCACCGGAAAGGCAGATTGCCCGCGAGAAACAAACAGAAGTTACATATGTATAACGTGCTTGTTGTTTCGAAGTTACGGTTCTATACAAAACAGCGCCATCATGCGGTAACGTTACGTCTGACCTTCACGTTCGAGTGACCAATGAAAGAAAGAGGAATAAGAACCGGGAAAGCAGAGTTGAAAGAATGGGAAGGGCAAAGATATTGACACACGAACATAAACGCGGGTACTTTGTAATGCATCTTATCGTCAGAAACATGCAGCTCGCGTGGTGATAGTAAATTAGTAGTAAAGGAAATGACAAAAAAGAGAGAATCCCAGGGGAAATGAAATAATTGTAAATTAACACGAACATTGAGATACGCGTTAACATTGAGACGAGAAGATTAAAAGCAAAGGAAAGGAAGGTACCGTTTCATTTTCCTGTCGTAGAGCTGCTAAGAGCTTATCCTTCGTCACGATTTGTTCAGACTGTTGTTGAATCAAATCAAGATGAAGAAGCAAGAGTTCCTTAAGATGTTTCACTTCTGTGAGATCGTTCTGACGTGGTTCGTTACCTCGAAGAGGACTGACACCAAGAGTGGAGGTGGCAGTGGCTACTGCCGGAGCTCCGCTATCTGTCATGCTGGCGTACATGTGATCGAAATCACAGGGAAAACTGAGTATTCCAGCGGCTGGTTTACCATCCTCGTCGACGTTTTCGAATTCAGTACGGGAGCAACTATTGTTCTGGTTAACGACAGAGTTAACGATGGTGCTGGTAGTCGAGACCGTGTTACTTCGAACGCCGCTGGTCGCCGACGTGGTAGACAAGTGTTCGTTCATCGCCGCGACCATGTTGTCGTCGTCCTCCTCGTTATCTTCTTCCTCGTCTTCTTCGTAACAAGGAGCAGAAACGGCCGTAGTCGCTCGATCGTCGTGCTCAATGATGGTGATGGTGGTGGTAGTGGTGGTGGTAGTGGTAGTGGTAGTGGTAGTGGTAGTGGTAGTGGTGGTGAGATTGACGATTGGCGTCTCGGTACACCTTCCGGTGTACGTCTCTTCAAATTCGATTTCACTGTATTCCGTTCTCGTGTTCACATCTTTTTCATTACGTATCGCTCCCTGATTCTCCGGTATCTTCAGATCGGAATTCACGTCACAAAACTCCACGCCGACGACGCCCTCGGCGGTCAAGCCGGTAACACAGACACCACTATTACTACCACTGTCACCGTTATCACTGCTGGTGGAACAACCACTACCACCACTACCACTACCGCTCTCACTAGTAGCACTAGAACCAGTAGTACCAGTACCAATACCAGCACTAGCACCAGCACCAGCACCAACACCAGCACTGACAATACCACCAGCAGCAACAGTAATAACAGTAGTGGTAGTAGTAGTACAAGTAGTAGTATTAGTATTAGTAGTAGTAGTGGTGGTGGTGGTGGTGGTGGTGGTGGTGGTGGTGGTGGTGGTGGTAGTAGTAGTAGTAGCAGTAGTAGTAGTAGTAGTAATAGTAGTAGCAGTAGTAGTAGTAGCAGCAGCAGCAGCAGCAACAGCAGCAGCAGCAGTGGTGGTGGTGGTGGTGGTGGTGGTGGTGATGGTGGTGGTAGTGGTGGTTGTAGTAGTAGTGGTAGTAGTGGTAGTAGTAGTAGTAATAGTAGTAGTAGTAATAGTAATAGTAGTAGTAGTAATAGTAGTAGTAGTAGTAGTAGTAGTAGTAGTAGTAGTAGTAGTAATAATAATAGTAAAAGAAGAAGAAGTAGTAGTAGAAGTAGTGGTCGGAGTAACAGTAGTAGTAGCGTTACTAGTATCACCAGCTAAAGCAACTATGAAAAAGGCAGTGCTGCCAGCAGCGCCGCTCTCGTTTTCTTTCCTTTTCTCGTACTCGTACCCGTGAACGTTCTCTTTCTTATTCTCACCGTTCACGAGTTTCGAGGCCGAGCCACTCGACATCTTCCCTCTCTACCACCCTCGCCGTCGCTTCCCACTTCTTCATTTGTGGCCGCCTCGAGCGTACCACGCGCCCGCACCGCGCACATTAAACGTCTTGACAATATGTACCTTCACCGACAATACCCTCACCGCCGATCTCCATCCCCGTCACATATCATCACCCTTCACCGATCTCTTACCACCATCCACTTTACAAACACTTCCTTTTAACAGATATTATTTTTCAATCTTTTCCTCTTTCAACACAACCTCCTCTCCAACTATCTGCCAGTGGCAGCGCACGAGGTGCCTATCGTCCAAAATCGTACTTGTGTGTTTACTCTGACGAGCTATGCGATCCGCGCGCGGCGTTTCTCTGCTTCGTAGTATCCTAGACTCACGACATCTCGCGGTACCAACCACAAACCCTGTCGTTTCATTTGCTTTTCCCATCGATCATCCAGCACCCACCACATTCGACATCGACGAATCTCATTGAACGTAAGCACACCCGATGCAATCTTCTCCTTTCGTTCTTTATTCTCATGTACATACGGATATACCTCTGCGATATATGTACATGCCACTTATATTCGCGATAAAGAAAATAAGCGCATGCGTTCTATCATTATATTTCTCGTCGTGCCTTTTCTCGCAATACTGTATACGTATTTGAATAATATGTACAATGTACGATTACTTGCTTACACCGTACGATGGTTTTCACATTTTAGCGATATGATTAGAACGGAAATTTTATGTAAATTACTTTACGTATACAACTCGAATTATTGAAATTTCATTTAATTTAGCACAAGCAGGCAGTTTTAATGAATTTTCAAACCTGGCAAGACATAAAAATTATCATAATAAGTATATTCAGTGACAATGCCATTTTCCATCAAATTACTTGCCATTAGCTTTGCCAATTACGCGATAATTTTAGAAAACTTCTGATAACGTAGAGATGCGTCATTGAAAACTATTTATTTTTGTATTATGTATACGTATATACATAATGTTGCATGAATTACCAGTATAGAAAGTTACACATATGGACGATAACTTTATAATCGATAAATTTAGCAATTGATGAATTCGATCGTTTACGAGTGACTGATATACATATTCAGTTTAAATTAAATTGATTAATTTGCAATCCATACTCAGTAATATTGCATAGTTTTTATTATGGTGATTTTTATATTGGGATCGAAATTTATACAGTCTATAATGTGACACATATCGTTATGATGTTTTATAATAAAATCTGAAGTTGATATGATGCAAGGATGATTTAAATAATCGTCATGATATTGTGGATAATGGATTTCTAATATATGCCTAAATAATAGTAACAATGTCGCGCGAAACTTACGAATTGTTCCGTTACATTTTATGGATATGTATGTTGTATCGAGCCCATAACAAGAAAAGGAAGAAAGAAGTAAGAATCAAAATAATGAATACATGTTTCAGGTATAAAAACAAAAAAAGAATCTAACACTAAATGCTATAATTGTGCCACAAAGAGCTTACATGATGTAGTTGATGAATTTGAAAAATTCGAGATTTAATTATACAAATATTTGCATGTTGGGTTGTACTCATTGTCCACGTAATTCAGTGCTTTTATAACGCTAAACATATGTATGCGTAAACGTTTGAATATAGAAGTTTTGATTTTTAACGTTATACATAAATAATTTATTGCCTGTTGTAAATTTATTTTTAATTACGTTAAAATCATAATTCATATACGTCAGATAAAGGGAAAAATAACGCGTTTCGAGTGTTTAAACTTTTACGTTTATGTTTATTCGTTCTTTTTATTGCTTATCTGACATTTATGAATATTTATTAAACTCCTTAAGGATTTACAGATATTATAACAGAATCCTTAATTTTCTATATTATAAATAATAAAATAGGTCTCTTATTATATAACTTAAGCCTCTGACAGACAAATAGTTAGATCGATCGTCGTAATTTAAACAAAATAGTTTCCGGGTAGATTTAGTAAACAAAAATAATTTTCTACTGCCTGTATGCATTATTATTCTATCTATATTCAATTAATTGTAGTTTAATATATTGGTGTGGTTGGCGTGGCTGGTGATTAGGAACTGATTTAATAACTGAATTGATACCCAATAAGTCTTAGTCCATTTTACAATTATTTCAATTATTATTTCGCTATCTCGATTAGTGAATTGTAATTACTATCGTATAAGACATAGACTGGAACTTATGTGTTGTATAACAACGTCGTAAATTTTCTAATTTAAATTATGCAAATATAAAAGACCTTTGTACGTTGAATTATTTTTCGAAGGTATTATTTATCTAATTAATTAATGCATTAGATTTAGATATATGCATGTAGGTATGGTATAGTATAATTTAGAGTTACATATGTATTGCAATGTTTTTAGTTTCACCTACACAGTTTCTCCATGTTTCGGCGTTTAAAAGACGAAGAACCACTATTGGTTAATGAATCTGTTTGTTGGAAAGATACACCGGCACACCGTGTAAACATGGGTTTCCTGATAAGTTTAGCATCAATGATACAACTATGCGTGAGTATTATTTGGATCTAAGAATGTACGCGATATTTGCGATATTTTAACATGATTTTTGGTTATCGTTTATATTACATTAATATTAATTACCTAATAATTACAGATTAAAACAGAATTAACAGATTTAAACATTCACTAGTCACATGCATATATAAATACGATTCTCTTCTGTACGCTATACGGTAATATCCTACCTATATCTCTATGTACAAGTGTAACGGTACTCTTCATTTTTTCTCATTTGGATAAAATTTCTATTTCTTGCGGCATAATGTGATAGAATTTATAAAAGTCTGTATAATTGTATACATGCAACCAATAAAACTGTAAAAACTTTAAAAACGTACGTTTTACAATAGCAAAATTTTTTTCGAGAACGAATCTCACGAGTTCCAACAATTTTACGCTATATTTGTCTGATTTCAGATATACACGCGTTTTACCAACATTTATAAATACTTTGGAAACGTTTCATGTAAAACAAATTTCTATCGAGAATTTTAGAAACATTGAAATGTTAATATCGTATAAATCTCTATTAAAAAAAAAAAAAAAAAAAAAAAAAAAAAGGAAAAAAGGAAGAAAAAAAAGAAAAAAAAATTTCAACCATGCAAAATGTATACTGATTTTAGCAAGATTTTCCAAATGTAATTCCACTGCAAAAATATTATATTTTTATGACTAGAGTAGTAATATTTAGTATCGGTGTAATTAAATAATATCGTTTCTTCACTCTTTTCAAAGATAGAACAACATCTAGTGCGAACAGTACGTGCAAAAGCGAAAATTGTCGTCTAATTCTCTCAATTATTATTAAGGAACTGCGAGTTAAAATATATATATATATGTTTTCCATTTATGCGTCTCTTAAATCGCTAATTTCTCCATGTTTTTTTATCTTCGGTATGAAAATATATATTAGAAATAAAATATTCGTCTCTCTGAGGTTGAGCTTCGTTTGATTCTTTAAAACTATAGTATCTTGATCATTGTAATACGTATTATTAATTTCATTCGAGGTTTGCGTGTAATAAGATATAAAAAGAAACGAACAAATTTGTTAAGAAGTACAATTCGGTAGTTTTTGACGGTAGTGTTTCACCATGTGTAATTTGATACTGCTTTCGTATGTCACTATAAGTTTATTGTGCCGATAACAATAGGAACTAAGTTTAAGTTTAATTCAAAGTCAAACTGCTTAAAAAATATGCGCGACCTGACAGCGTTTAGGATATACATTCAAAAGCAAGTACAGCTTTTTGATATTCTACGAATTCGTCACAAAATAAAAAAAAAATACAATTTTCCGTAGTAATGATTCGCTAAAAAGTGTTACGCCTTCGATTCGTATGAAAACGTGAATAGCATGTTAAAAATAGATGCATTCGTTGTAGTCAAGTCACGGACCCTTTAAAGAAAGAAATTCGCGTTCTACGTTCGATTCATTCTTCTGTGAAAACCTTTCTTTAAGAATAGGTTTCTAATTAATTTCTTAAGCGCAATGACAATATGAAAGTTCTTACTGGTACGATATTTGTCGAAACATGCTACTAATCTCCTCCATCGTTTTGTTCTTTGTCTCGGGTACTTTTTTGTAAATGAAGAAAACGAAGAATGCTTGTAGTGCGGCGAAAATAATGAACACGTAGGCACCTAATGCCTCTTGTAGCGGTAGGAATCCGATACTGACGATGAAGTTGGCTGTCCAATTGACCGCGATAGCAACGGACGTCGCCGCAGGCCTCGCGGATTGATTAAACAACTCGGATACCAAGAACCAAGGGATGCTACCTGGTCCAGTTGCAAATAGGATTACGAACGTCATTACCAGTACAATGGAGGAGTAAGCTGCTGCACGAGATGTTTCCTGAAAAGCAAAAAAAAAAAAAAAAAAAAAACAGATGCATCCGTTGGTTTTTCCTTTAAAGCGATACCACGACGATATTAAATTTATTTACGGTAATATACTCACTGCAAAAGCAAGACAAACCGCGAGTAGCGCGGTATCGATAAACATTCCGCTGAATCCGGCTAATAGCAACGTTTTTCTACCAGCTTTTTCAACAAGTATCAAAGAAACAAAAGTCATAACAACGTTCATCGCTCCGACGGCCATCGTTGCATTTTGTGCTGCAGTCTTGTCCAACTGCGCCATCGTGAAGATCTTGGTGGAGAAGAACATGACGGCATTTATTCCGGACAATTGTTGAGCGAACATAACCATTATCGCGATCATCAATGGAATTCTAAGAGATGGATTTACAAATAATTCTTTCAATGTAACCTTTGGTACAAGTTTCACTGATTCGTATTCCGTCCTCATTTCCTCCATCTCATCGTGAACTTCGATCGTGCCACGCAACCAGGCCAAAGCTGCAACAACAAACAGTCGTTTCGTTATCGATAAACGTCTCGCTCCAATAATGCAATAGAATTCTGTTCAATGAAAACAATGTACGGAAAACAAGCGACGCAGCTTTGTTACTTTGCGGACGATACACAGCGTTAGAGAAGTAATTAACATCGAATACTGCGGAAACGTACCTCTCTGAGCTTCCATGTCTTTTCCTTTGCCGAGCAACAGATATTTCGGACTTTCGGGACACAATGGAAGCGTAATCACTTGAAAAATTGCAGGGACAATTGTCAGGCATAAAAGAAGCGGCCATTGGTCGTCAGTGCCCAAAATTTGCTCTAAGCCAAGAATTTGCGATATCAGAATAGACATAGTGATAACTAGTTGATAAACTGTCCCAACGGCTCCTCGTAGATGAATAGGTGATATTTCAGCTAGATACATGGGCGCTAGACCAGCGTTTAATCCTGCATTGATACCGATCAGAAATCTTCCGATAATTATCATTTCATAACTTTTCGCTGCTTTGGCACAGCCCTCGAAGATTACTGTGAGCAGGACCAGGATATTGTTCAGTAATAAACCACCCTTTCTACCAAAACGATCGGCTATCGAACCCACCAGAGAGCCACCGATCATTCCGCCTACGCAGAATATCGACACCGCTATTGCCCATATCATCGTTACTTCCGATTGTTTCGTTACTTGTCCAGTACGATTCATCTTCAGGTCACTGATCCAGTTTTCGATGAGCTGTAACACATCATCGATACAATCACATATCTTTATCATTCACTTTCGTTTCTACGTTATAATTTATCCACTTACTCACTTACATTTCACATTCGAAAATTTAATTTGCAATTATAATATCAAACAATCGCAACTTCAACTGTTTCATCTATTCGACGTTGAGCAATAGTGGCGCTTGCAAAAATGAATTAAACACGTAAAAAATTACATGTAGATACATACAAAAACCTACGATAACTGGGAAAAAGGTATTATGCACGTAACATAAAAAGCCTCGTTATTGATTCTAACAACTCGTATGATGTTTGTATGTATACGTATATCTATATGTATATAACGGTAACATTAAGAATAAAAATACGTTGTAGGTATTTAGGATAAATCCAGAGACTTTGTTAAACGGAAACGAGAAATTATTATTGAAACGCAAGCATCGACTATTAGCTGATTTAACAACAACCGATTATCCTAAATAAATAAATAATAATAATAATCGTGCGAATGAATATGATCGTAAAGTAGGCACATATCGACGGTGTGTACAAGAAAAGTGCTGACAATGTGTCTTATGAAATACCTGCTGAGGTGCATTAACGACACCAGTGTTGTACCCATGTTGAAACGATGATCCAAGCGCAGCAGCCGCAATAGCAAATGCTAGTCGTCCATTTAGACCCTGCAATAATCGTAATCATTTATTAGATCCGATCGCAAATCAAATCTATAATAGAATAGACGGATATCTATAGTATCGTGAATATGTTTAACGTTACTAAAAAGGAAACTTACTGCCAAAAAGTAATTACCTTACGGATCGTAAAAAGATAGCTTAATGTCTTTATCGGAAAAAAAAAAAAAAATTAACAGATATTAACGAAGACCGCGATATCAAGTATTTATTATGTTCCATCTAGTTGTTTTCTAACTGGATCTAATCATTACACGAAACAAATCTGAGATCGGAAAGAGAAGCTTAAAAAACATTAAGAATACTACATATACTAGATATACTAGATATATAGACAATGTTTATAGCGATTAGCGTTTGTTTGTAGAGGCGAAAAAGGTCATGAAAAATACTGATCGTGCTTTACCATCTACCAAACCGAAGACCTATTTGCAAATCTTACCGCTTTCCCAATGTAAGCGAATCCAACTGCTTTCAGAGTCATCGAGAAGTTCTGATCGATTCACTGACGAATTAAACAGAACCGTACCGATAATCAGATTAAACCACCGCAATTCGATCGTTTTATGCAAAATATCTATAAATGTGGATGTACGTATACTTATATAGGTCTTCGGTATTTCCAAGCACGTGTCAAAAACTACTCTGTAGGTCGGTACCCCTGCCACGCATTTTTATACCGCTCCTATCCATGGCACACAACCACGTTAAACACACTATTATACATGATACGCACACGTGTCCGAGAGAACTCTACCAGCCAGTGTCTCTCAAATCAAACGAAGCACGAATATAATCTCCAATTTAATTTCAAATTAATTCGTACAATCCATTATACGAAAAGTATACTACGAAGGTGTTAGTAGCAGGTAACACATATACATATTATTATTATTATTATTATTATTATTATTATTATTATTATTATTATTATTATTATTATTATTATTATTATTATTATTATTATTATTATTATTATTGTCGTACTTGGCTGTATTATATGTACATCATCTACATATGTTATCGTTAAAATAGCGTTTGCCCTTAACTTCACTTTCACTTTTATTTTCGCCCCATTATTTTTATGTTAAACACAGAGATTACTTTCCATGTACAATACACGTACTAACGTGCAAAGCAACTGTTTGCAAGAAAGGGTAAGTTGAACGGAAATATTTAATTGACAAAAATGGGAGAATATCTGTCAAGTCGCTGATAAAAATACATATGTATCTCACGCGATTTATTGTTTCCCATGAATATGCATATTAAGAACTGAGTTACAGGCAAGCCTCGTTTCTACTATACATATACGGGAGCGTATTCCATGGCACGGTTCATTTTCATCGTTTTCTTTTATACTCCATCTTTAACCGATTACCGAACCAACTACTCTGTATTCGGAATATAGCCAAGATTTTGAGGCGA
The DNA here is from genome assembly GCA_905333015.3 of Bombus campestris. Lineage (NCBI taxonomy): Eukaryota > Metazoa > Arthropoda > Insecta > Hymenoptera > Apidae > Bombus > Bombus campestris. Next base: position 4,587,695 of record HG995149.1, read on the forward strand.
CCGATCCGAGAAGCAAAGCTTCGATAAAATAACAAAAGCACCGTTGTAGGCGTAAGAGGCTGCAGACCGAGAAGACTGTATTTTATATTTGTCCCTAATGTACGAGTTTATTTTATTTCAAGTTATCAAAAATTTCTTTCGAGCTTGACTGCTCTCACCTCGATTCGTTAAATATTTGATCACGATGCGAAGCTGACTTATCTTTTATTTGATTCGATCGAATTCACTGAGACTCCGCTTCAAGAAAACGACACCATCAACAGCGATGCGAATGAAATTGTTTCGTAAGCATATTTCACACGGTAGTGTAACAGTGCCTTTATTTGTAATTATATATGTTTGTTCGTGTAGGCGATACGCCAGCGTAGTTTTAAAGCAAGTACGTTCCATATATTTAAGAAACCATAGTTATTTCCAATAACGACGACAAATACGTAGTAACAGTAACGAAATTCCATTTCATTATGAGTATGATGTCATAGTAGTAATTCTGGAACGAACGCGAACGAACGCGAACGAACGCGAACGAATGCGAACGAACTCACGAAGAAGCGAAAATTTCCTGTTCTTCGAACCTTTGCTGGCGATTGGTCGAAACAGAGGTGTGTCGATCACGAGCGATGCCGATTGGCTGACGACGCCAAGCCTCTTTTACATCGGTCTCGTGGCACGCGCAAGTTCGAGCATCCTAATTATAGCCACCACATGACACGAACGCAAACAATTTATTAAAACTTTCAAGCTGTCAATTAGTTCGACGATCCTCGATCGTACGGTAGAAACTTTCACGAAACCTCCAAACAACTACTCTATTAATTCAACTACGAACGAAATACACACACACACATACAAACAATATGTAGGATCTATATACACGATGATATAACTAATCAACTATATGTATAATATTATTTCCCAGTGATTGTCTGGAATTGTCACGAATAGAATTGTATTCCATCTTAAAGAATTAACGTAAATTATATTATCTCTCGCTTATTGCGTATATCTATGTATATACGAGACAAATTTTCTCGACCAAAGATAAAAAGAATAACGTTGTTTTCACGTTACTATTCTTAAACAGAAATAATTTTGGACACCACCCCGGATACTTTGATTCTTAACCAGCTCGTTCAGTGAACGAATCTTTTCTTCCTTTCGATCAATCTTAAACCAGATCTTATATCTCTTTATAAAATAAAGCTTAGAACTTGTTGCAGCTTATTATAAAACGATAGGTATATAATCTTATTTACATATTTCTCTTTTTTTTTTCTTTTTATTTACGTATTCGATGACCGGGTGTATGGTATTTAAGAAATTGCGATTTTGCATCGGTTACCGATTTGCGTCATTCGTTGTACGATGCAAGTTGTAAAGAATAGTAAATGTAATTCCGATTTAATTCAATAATTTACATGCTATAAATGCATAAATAACAAATGTTTCGGTAAATAAAATGAGATGCTAGAACAAAGTGCTAAGAAAAAGTCGTAATAATATCTGTAAGTATTGTAAGAGCAGCTAACAATTTTACTTTCCATTTTTTAACACAAACATTGGTCTCGTTCACCTCGAAGCACATTATTCAAAAACGGATATGTAAATGTAAAAAATACAATTAGAAGGAAACGCCGTCAAATTTTTCCTGTCGTTATTATCGCAGTAGGTAATTATTACTGTTCAAGGTTTTCATATATAGAAATAATCATACATATTCGTTAGATTAATATACACGAGTCGAGTAAACGATCAGCTTTTTCCCTCGCTGTCTTTTTGCCAAACTTTCCAACTAACGCCAATCATTCGGATTGTACGGACTGTACAGATGCTTCGGCAGTATTTACTCGTGATATACTTTCTTCACAAACTTGAATAAGAGATCACAATTCTAATAATGTCATCGGTGTATATTTTAACCTTATGTATGGATGTAACTCCTAACATACAGTTTCCCATTTATTTCCTTTCACTTTCGAGATATAGGGATCTTACTTACAAACAATTTGCCAGGCAACGAAAGGACAACCCGATCTTCTTAATAATTGTCACGAACGTTTCCATTTACTTCACCTGTACTAGCTGGCACGCGCCGTATTAAAAAAAAAAAAAAAAAAAAAAAAAGATAATGAAATTTCTGTTGCGAAGCCTATGCAACAATCTCGTTCAACGATTATTCGTTAATCGTTATTTAAAAGCAATCTCCCTCCTTCTGTTTCTTTAAACTTAACGTAGAGCGGTAGTCAAATAATCTTATGCTCCTATAAATATAATTAGCTTAAAAAAAAAAAAAGAAAAAAAAAAAGAACGTGGTTAACAACACGTTCGAAGAGATAAACGAGCCAACATCTGTAAAAAATAGAATTCTCGAAACCAATCGGCCACCATGAACGTTCTATTAGTTCTGTATTAAAATCAAGCGATAGAAATAAACCTGAATCGTATTTCTTTGTAAGCGAAACTAAGAAGCGATAGAATTCTGTGTCTTGAATGCAATTAAACGAATTATTATAGTCTTACTTCCAATGGTAGAAAGTGTAAACTTTTCAACGTTTTGAAAATCTATGGTACCTCGAACGTTCAAATTGAATATTAATATTTTACCGCTAACAACATTTGCATACCATTCCACGATACTCGGAGCAAACACGACAGATTGATTTCAAAGAATATTTCGTCTGCTGCGAAATTGACACGATAACTAATAATGCGTTAATACGAAGTATTTGAGCAAAGATTGTAACGCGATATATAATAACGTCCAGTTGTTAATTCAGCATTGTGGACAATTAATATTATACATGTATGAAATATAGTTTTTTTACCTGTAGTCTGCTCATGGTAAATCGATAAAATTTCGTAACCGTTATTACTAAATATTATACGTTATACTTTATCGGAGGAAGGTTTTGCTGTCACTAACGCGTTTACAAAATGCGAGTCACACACAGATGCGGCAACAGTGAAGAGACAACGACCGAATCGTTCCGTGTCACGGTCGCGTAGGAAAGCTACTGAGACCAGATTCGTGCTAGCGGGTCGAAAGCCGATTTTCGAAACCAGTCGTATCTCCCTCTCCTCTTTGCTTCTCCCTCGAGCTTGGGCCCCTCGAACGACCAATTGGACGACACCAAGTTACCTACTTACTTACCTCTCTCATCGATCCAGCATTTCACCCGATGAAATTCACAAGAAAAGAAATTCACGTTAACGATCGTCCATACTTGTTTACGACGATTTTCCTCTTATTCCTTTCTTTCCTTGATAATTAACTCAACCGCTTACTAACACGAAATGTACGTTCCTGTTTATCATCGAATCCCATAATAGGTATGGATAGCTCGGTATTCGTGACGTTGTTTCATTTATGGTACGATGAATTTTTCGTTCTATCGAAGATGAGTAATTTCAAGTAATAACTGCGAGAGATCGTTCTGTACAACGATAGGATCGCTAACCACTTCCTGATTAAAAATTTAATTTGTCTACGCGATATAAATTAGACAAAAATGTACGCTCCGGATTAACACGTAATTATAGCACAGTTGTATAGCCGAGCAGTTTCAAACATTATAGTAACGAATTTAGATTTCTTACGTTTGTCCTTCTCGATTTCATCGGTCTTAAACCAAAGTTCTATCGAACGAGCTTATATTTCATCCGCCACGTATCGAATCAATATGTTTACGCGGTTGAGTATAATAGCAATATCTTATATCGTGATGTAAGGTTCATTTTATAAAGTTTTTCTTAGCGCGACTGCAACTGTATAACGAAAAAGAGAATTTTTTTTCTAAGATATTAGAAAGATAAACATTACTATCATATTAAAATGATTGTTTGAGAAAATTTAAATAGACACTGAGAGAGAGAGAGAGAGAGAGAGAGAGAGAGAATTTGAACAAAGTGTTACTCTAGCTGGATCTATTATTTTGTTGTTACAAGCTCGTACCGTCTCAATGCAAAACCGGATGTAGCCTTTTAATGTAGCGCTCACGTTGCCTGCACCAATTTTATAGTTAAGAATATTAAAGTCAGAGTGGTTGTCGTAATCAACGTAATCCGGAGAACACTTTAACGACGTATTACCTCTATTCTTTGGAATTCATCTCGGTCGATACTTCTTCGATTCGCGTTCGAAGCAAGAAGAAAAAGTTGGCCGCATAGGCAAACATTTTCAACTATTTATTTCCCTTGGTTGCGCACTCTTTTACCCGGTTTTTCTCCTCTAACCATTCGCTTTGTTTAAACGTTTAGAAAGTTTCACGAAAATAAATAAACATCGTTCTAAGCGGAATATTTCAATGATATTATTAAACTACGGTTCGATAGACTTTAACGGCTTCGTTATCATTAAACAAAACGGAAATTACGCAGACTGTGTAAACTGTAAACTGGTGTTCCGAGGAATTGGACGGTTTTACGTGTACAACGACACGACGTTTCAAAGATAAAGACATAGAACGAAGCGGAGAAACGAATCAAAGAATATAACTATTTGTTTGTAACATGATATTTTTAACGAATAAAAAATTGTTCGCCATGGGACGTTGACGAATCATCAAAGTTACAGAATTAACCGCATTTCTAGAAAGTGAAGTTCAAACGCCGATACAAATCGATTGGCCGATCATTTTTAACACAACCGCTTATTACAGAAACCTGTTCGTACGTATGTACGTACTTGGTAAAATTCGAAATAAGCATTAAACAGAATATCAGTTAAAGATGTGGTGGATCTACAAACGACGTTTCAAAGTATGTGAGAAATATAAGAATAAATGAGATAAAAAGGTAAAGTCAAGGAAACGACAGTGTGACCTCCAGCCGTGGATATTCGTGTCTATCCGAAACTTATAATTTAATAGACGGAGCATAGAGAACGATTATATTATCGCCGGTGACATTCGACATGGCCAAAATTTGAACTTTACACGAGATTAGGTTCCTCTCGGTACGCGCATCTCCACTCGCCGTGAGTTAACAGACAACGAAAAAACCTTCGCACACGAGGTAACATTCGAGATTCGTACAGGAACAGCGAAATCGAAATAAAACGGTTGCTCCGATAAACAATAATAAATCATTTCAATGATTAAGCAAAGAGTTAACGAGTAAAAATACGAATTAAGATACTTCTCATATTGAAGATTATCGTTCACGTTCTATCGTATACTCACCCACCGCTTATCCTCCGTGGTAGGCTGCGTGTGAAAGAGTAAACAAAGAAACAGGAAAGATAAGATTCGTTTTAACGCTATTCGTACTGAAATTTTGGAAAAAATTCTTTACCTTTGGCGCTGGTGTTAAAGGCGATGGCGTTGTAGCCGGTTTCTCGATTTCATTGCTCGACTAAATTCGAAATTTGTTAATTACGTACGCATATCGAAAATATTCAAATGTCTACAAATTTTATATTAATCTCTTTGTTGCTAATACCTTGTTATTTTCCGTTGCCATTATAAAGCGGCTTGTAAAAAAGAATCGTAAATTATATATATATATATATAATTATATTATTATATAATATATGCGCACATGCATACATACATACAAGCATACATACATACATACATACATACATACATACATACATACATACATATGTCATATGTTATTATACGAAAACGTTCAGCGTAATGTTAATGATAAAATGAATAATTTACGAAATAATGTTTACAAGAGAAAGAAACGTAAATATACGTAGATAGTAAAATCATTGGAGCAAAATCTGGTCTTACGTAAGATTAAAACGTTTAAGATACTTTCGAATCATTTCATATGAGATTATGCGAAGCAATTTCAAGATAATTTAAAGATCAAATGGTTATAAATATATCCACCGCTGTATGTATTTACGATGTATTATGAGGTGAAATATAAAATATAAAATGAAGTAGCGGCAAACGATCGTTAATCGACATCTCGAGTTCACATCGTGATCGTAAGAATTATAAATGATCGCGCACGATGCAGTCAACCATACGACAACCAAAAAGGTACCACAGCATTCTACTTCTTACAGAATTCGTATCGTACGTGCTCACCTTTTTTGCGTCTTTTTTCTTTTTTTCATCGCGCTCTGATACCCGCTGATGAGACAACTTCGGCAAACCCACGCCGAAGGTCATCCAAGGTCAAACGTGGTAGCAAAATCAGCTTTCTTACGTTATACACAATACTTCAATTGGTGACCATTTACGTGAACGTGAAGTTGCAATTCTCGTATCGCTATACATCTCGTAGCCGTGTCTTTTGCGATAATCGTTCTTACATGTAACCAAATTACCGGTTTCTTTTACTTTTCTGCACAATCTTCGAAATGTTCGATGCAAATATATACGGATATATACGGATATATACGGATATCGTTGAATATCGTTCAGCATACAAGGCTTAAAATCCCTATCGAATTTTATTCATTTCTCCATAAATGGCAATCGTATCTAATTGCTTTTCCAGCGAAAACTTCACTTTGATAGCAACGATAAGATTTGTGGATTCACGATCATCCATAACTCAAAAGAAATAATACACGATAATCGTTCTACCATCTTTGATGACCTTGGATGACCTCCAGCGATAGTTCGCTCAAGTCGTCTCAATACCGACTATCGGCGCTGCGATGAAATGAGCACAGCATTTCATTGAAAATTCTGAGAACAACCTTGAAATCCCCTCTATACCTTCATCTACATAAAAATGTCTGTGTCACAGCATGCCCCCCCTCCTCTCTCTCTCTCTCTCTCTCTCTCTCTCTCTCTCTCTCTCTCTCTCTCTGTATACCGTGCAACTTTTATATATAACATTTTTTCATGTTACTACGAATGACGGAAATATTCAAGTTGGGTATAATTATTGCCGCACTTTGTATGTATACGATTCTATACGATTTCATTGATTCAAAGGAAAGGCAATTTTACTTTCATTTAGCAACAAAGAATCACACACACACACACAATTAATACTCATCACCCCAAATGTTTCTATTAATCTAATATAGCACAACAAATAATATTCTTTTCGTTATATATTGCTGTTATTATGTTTATATATGCTTTATATTACAGCATCCCGTTTCATTTAATGATACTTTAATGACTATAACGTTATAATCATTATTATAGATAAAAAAAGATAGATATCACTAAGCAACGTCGTAATGGGGTCATCGAAAGGGACTCTAGCTTGCTTCTATATAAATTGTACGTGCGTGAATAATCAATCTTCGTTTCGATCAATATAAACAAAATATGTAATATCCAGGGGCGGCTACTCAATACGCGCTATCGTGCTGCAGCATGCTAAAAAAATATTTCAAAAATCGCTGATACTATAATTTTTGTTTTATGCTGTTATTTATTCGTGACTCGTTGTCACAGCGAGTTGATTTCTTGCATAAACGACGCGTGCGTCAGTGACTGTAGCAGGCTCGCAGCAGGCTCGCAGCAGACTTGCAGCAATCACGGATTGCCTTCTAGTTCTACTCGTCAGGCGGACACAACGTTTGAAAATCGCTTCTAGACTAAACAAAAGTCTATCGCTGTCCATTGTATCGATATCAATATAGCCGTTAATATCTTCCCTCACAGTCTCACACACTTTTCCTTCGTTCAACATGTTACGTTCCTTGCCGCAGTCAGTGTCACACGTTCTATGGTTACTGTGAATATTTAAAAGTTTCCCTTTTCATTCTGTTGATCTAATTCGAATCTTAATTTTAATACGCGAGTATATCAGTCCCTTGAAAATTAATTCCGTGAATTCTTCCACTTGTTCGCACTTACGCGATATTTTCAAGAAAAAATTCAAATTATTAGAAGCACTGGGAAGAGCTACTCCTGATTTGACTTATCGTTCAGACAACCAAGGGGAGAGAACATTGTTCCATATACAACGCCAGAGGTTAGTGACATGTTCACAGTCGAGAAAAATCGTTCAGCCGATTTAATTATTTTAGACTGTTTATCGTGTAATGAACGTTTAAGTGTAATCACACGTGCATGTAGCACGCAGCACGCTACGTGTAAAATAAATCTACGAGCCGCCACTGATAATACCATTAAATATGTAGGAGGTCGTAACAAGCCCACGATAATTTTGTGTGCGAAGAAATTGAGTGGATGAACTTTTAACGAACTGTCTGTATCAAACATTTTTTAACTAACATATCCTGTCTATATGTATATATGGATTTTATATTTCTTCATACATCGTGTAATATGGTATCGTTACTTGCATCGCGCAACTTTCATTGAAACTCATAATCTCTGTTTGAATTAGTTCCTTTCTCACCTCTACATACACATCGAAACGTTTTAAGTCAAAGTCCAACTGAAGAAACAATTCTAATCAAATTACCTTTACCATCTTATCATTCGCAACTGTTGTTGCGGTTAATAAATACAAATAACGTAATCAATGCTGATCATTATTATTTTATCGTAAGAATTAAAATATTCCTTTGCATCGAATTCAATTAATTTTAGAATCATTATTGATATCAATATAAACAATTACCCCTTACGAACGATATATACATATATTTATATTACTAAAATACATTATATACATACTCTTACAATCTCAGAAGAGTCAGAAAGAAATTTCCTATTTGAAATTTGTACCCTAACTCGACAATACATGTCTACTTGCAACTTGTGATTGTCAGTTTGCCTCTATCTACTTTACATTTGCATTGAATTTACAAAAGGCAAACGTAGAATTCGTTTAATGAATTTTCATTAGAGAAATAGCGGCTGTTGCCGCGCGAATAGAAAGCGCAACGCAAATGAAACACGTATGTCAGTATGTGTGCGTACTTACTTACTGTTGATGACGTAGTCAAAGGGAACGCGGGTTTGACTATTCCAAGCGAGTTCACGTTCGATCCTCGTATGCTTATATTGCCTGGGTAAACGAATAACCGACCAAGAAGTCTCACTGTATTTTTCTGCGCACGCGCGAAAATTTTCATTGCAACTCCAAATCTAGCATTGCTTAGTTTTTCATCCATTTGGAAAATTATCTCTAGTCTAAGTCATTTGATCAAAGAAAACAATAACTATATCCAGATAACAAAATGAATTTACTCTCTTACTCTATTGTCTTTCCTTTGTTCCTTTCCTTTGTTGTTGTTGTCGTTGTTGTTGTTGTTGTTGTTGATTATAGATTAAATATTTTAAATTTATTTTAGCTTTATAGTTTAGTTATTTAAGTCAAGTGACTTTTTTCTAATAAATTTTCTAAAATGATATTACTTGATATAACACAGAGAAATTTAAGGTTATACATATGTGTAAATTATCTAAAGAATTTAATATTTATTCGAAATATTAATATATCAAATAAATATTTAGAAAAATTGGAAAATTTCACTTTCGCATTCGCGTTTACTATTGCATAACGGTTGTTCATTCCTTATATCTTCCTACGTTTTACATTAAAAGCCATTATGCACGTATTATGAACTTTATTGATTTACAACTTGCACAATGCGAAAAACAATTGACCTCGAATATTATTAGTTATAAATATCACGCAACATCTTTTTAAATTTACACCGATTTTACTTTGTATTCGATTAAGCATTCAGATATATCATCACATATATATTTTTTTAAAGACACCGTTCTTATCACAATTAATTTCAATGTATATTTTCATACACAACCATGTAATCTTCTTATACGAATAAAACTAACGGAATTTTTAAACGATCATTAGGTCAACAATCTGTTAAATAGCGTTCCTTAGCATGTAACATACGTATTCGCGTAAGGTATGAGGTATACTGACTTCCATTTCTGGCTGTTATTGTCGGGCCTGCGCCACCACGGACGCCTATGTGGACCAAATGTTTACCGGTAAATCGATATATTTTGAAACATGTAACTTTGATTAAGAGCAAGTACATCATAATTCTCGTAATTTAGAATAGAGAACTTATTATGTTGACACATATGGAGATTACTGATTGCAAATATTATAAATGATTATAGATTAAATAAGAAATTTAAAGCAAAGTGCGTGCATGCGTGCGTGTGTGTATGCACATGCACGTAATAATTATATAAATTTAATATTTCATTATTTTATGTTAAGTAAAATAAACATTTATCTAAAATGCGACTTTATTATCTTTGTATAACTAATATTTTAAATATAACGTATATGTGTAAACATATTCTAACCTCTTCCGAAGTATACAGATATGGTACAGAGGTAAGAAGTGACTATACTTTTGATCGTAGAACATTTATCAAATTATTGATATGAAAAAAAGGAGATGCAATGAGATTATGCGGATATGTAATAAAACGTACTTAGTTATCTTATCTCAGGTAAAAATGAACGATACCATCGCGTGGGCGATAAACGACGGCTACACATTCGATGCAACTGCAAGCTGCACGCGCGCTACGCGACGTCATTACTCGGTAGATGGCGAGCCCCCAAGAATCGTTCTCTCTCTCTATCTCTCCCTCCCTCCCTCCCTCTAACTCTTCCTCCCTCTTCCTGTTTTCTTCCAGCTCTTTGCTACATAACCTTCGAATTTTTGCACCTATGTTTACAATCCTCTTATTACTTTGCATTTTTATAAGAAATTTGAAACAAAATCTTCGAGTACGTATAGTTATCGCATCACCTATTTATTGTGATTAACAATTACAACATAACATTATGCTTCAAAATTATATATACATAACACAATTTAATTTATTGTATTATACAAATTTAGCAAACAATATTAAGGACGATACTAAATAGTAATGATACATTTATTCAAGCGTGAATAAGCTTAAATGAATCCAAATTTCATGATAATCCAATTTCTTCGTTTGCAATTTACAATTTAAATATATATATATATAATACAAAAATATTGAAAACTTAAATTATTCTGATATTAAAATATTCTGATATTAATATATTATATTTATAAGGGGAATTCATATAAAGGAAATTTGAAGTCATTTCCTTTAGCGAGTTGATGTCGTAAAACAAGTATGCATTAGCATTTCAAATTATGTTCCATCCACTTACAAGCTGTTACATAGGTACGTATGTTCATCGAATCCAAAGTTCTAAAACAATTATTGATAATTTAATTATAATTTAGAAATATATAGTGCAATCATAAAGAGAACTAGAATATGTTTATATGTTTTTGTCAAGAAAAGATAAAAAATCTGAAAAATGCACATTCATGTTTCAAATGAATAATGCTTTTGAGAAATTGCGTACATACATACATACATACATGAGTATATGAAATGTGTCATATTATAATTATAGGCTCATAATACAAAGGACAAATACATATGTAATGCGAAAGAAACGCAATGTATGAAGAGAATTTCATAACTGATACATTAATCGAATAGTTATCGTATATTACAACGATGAAGAAAAGGTTATAAATAAATAACAATTTTCAATAATTGTATGTCGTTTGAAAATTGTTTCATGATAAACATAAAAATTGAGATTCTTATGAAACGAACATTACTGCTTACGTTTTTTATTTAATGATAAATAAAGGAACATAATTCGGTAATTTTTAGTGTGTAGATACGTTCTCGGTTTCTATGGTTTTTATGTATACATGTTGAAGAAATGAACGTTTTGCGAATATCTGGAAAACTAAGAAAGCCCGGAGATTGTATGTACGGGGAGAAAGTTGTTCAAAATGTTGATTATTACGACATATTTCAAAATCATCGAAATCGAGAACGCGTGGACTTTCTAAATTCTGAATAATTCCCTATAAAATTCCCTATAAAATTCCCCATAATTTCATATATTTACTCATAATTACACGCAATTCGTATAGCATTGATATAAATTTAATATATTTTTACTTGTCGTAAATTGCATGTTGCATTTATGTAACATTCGTATGCGATTGCGTCAGATGCGTATACATATCTCGAGGAATTAAAGAACACCGACAGACGACAGATGACGTACCTTGTACACACCTACCGAATCGACCAATCAGGAGCTAGGTTATCAAGCGTTCTCAAATCATTTCCTACACACAAGTTATCTATAACTATTTTTCAAGAAAACAATATTCGCTGTAAAACATATACTGCTTTGAAACAGAAAAAGATAATTAAGATAAATTTAGGGAAACAAGATACGTTTAACATTATTAACATTAGATACTGTTATGGTCGAACCGCGATATGTTAACCACTGTTTGTGTCAATACATCGTTCTTAGACTGGTAACTCGAAACGGAAAACCGAATCAAAGGAAAAATTCACCTGTTGACGAGAGTATAAAATTCTAATCTTTTGTACAACATAAAATCGAACATCTTGAAACAATAGTTATTTTGAATAATTAAATTATAATATAAGAACAAGACTTTGATACTATGATTTTGATTGAAAATTTTATTCCAGATATTCCCATCACACGTTATTGCTAGTTTTTAAAATTGTTCGATAGAAAAATATATTTTAAGAGATAAACGAATCATATTTACGTTGCAATTGCTGAGAAATTTGATTTGTAGCATTTACGCGATTATAAAAAAAAAAAAAAAATTCACAAAAATAAGATTTTATAAAATCCATAATTATAGAATATTGATATAGTACGAGCGATAAATATCGTTTAATTATCCGATAGGTACTAAGGGCATATTAATTGAATGCTTAGAATTCTATTAACTAGGGTCAAATGCGTATCTACGTACAGTAGTTGAGAACTCATCTTACGTCATTCGAAGAAACCACAGATCGTTTGTGATCAAGAAAGCATTACTAAAGACTAACGATATTCGCCCGCAAACTCTAGAGAATCGATCAATGATCTGCGATACGTAAGGTCAAGAATTCGGTCAATCGTTTATGTGTTCTATCGATTATAATTATCGTAAAGCAACATCGATTCAAAATATTATTTCATTTTTACTCTATAATCGATATATCCTTATGGAATTTCTAAGATCGCAAGTATCGTACATCGTTTTTGAATATCGAAATCCAAATGTCATTTTAACCATTTAATTATTTTTTATTGTTTGTTGTTATATACTATCACAGGGGAAATTCCTCTCCGATATTGTATATCTTATATTAAACGATATTCAGTTCATAGTGTGTCGTTACTCAATAGGTAACCTTAAACGTAAATACAATTAGTTTCTCTTCAAATAAATTATCTTCTTTTCGTGCTTCCCTTCTTACGTGTGTGCATGCACATAGAAAGCATTTTTGTTTATATGTATATATGAATCATTAGGCCATTTACTAACGAAAGTTCCGCGGATCATTCGTAAGTTGTGGTAGCTTATGCACCGATGATACTTATATTTATAAGTATCTATTTGCATATCTACTATACTTATATTTATATCTATAGATTGTGAAAAATTTCGATCAAGTGGGAAATTTAGTCAATACGTATGTCTCCTTCAAACAACCAGTATCATATGGATGAAAATATTACAGTAAAAAATCTGCAGAGTTTTAGTTAACGACTTATTATTAACGCCTCGGACTTTCCTCACTCCATTGTCTGATAACATTCGTATCTATATAAATTTCACTCGGGATGTGCATCAAATCAGCTATTACTTTTATATAGTTATTTTATACATTTCATGTTTGTGTTTTTAATATCAGTAGTTAGTGCCATGTTGTGTGTATTTAATCAATCACAGTAATGGTTTATTGCAATTTTAGTAATAAAAAGTAAATTAGTACGACATACGATAAAAATACATTAGTAGAATATCAAGAAAAGATGTAAGAAAATGCTAATATGTCTAAAAGTAATTTGTTCCATAAGCAATTTAAAGATATTTCGATAAATGATTTGAATATATATAAAAATAATCTACTCACTTTTCCAGCTGAGACAGGTATAGTGGTTTCTCTAGCATAAATCGGAACGTCCATATCACTAACACTGCTGCTGATACTAGGTGCTCTGGAATCTGGTCGACCATTAATAGGAACAGAAAGATGCGTTGGCCTAAGTGGATGAGATTCTGTGACAAAACCTTCTCCAAAGTCCTCGTCATCTCGATCCATTTCTCCTACTGTACAACACCGAAGAAAATATACATAAAGCGATAAACCAACGTAGTTGTCACTTTTGGTAAATATCAATATCTCAGCCACCTAGTCGATTTCAATGATTTTTGAATATGTTGTAGAAATCAACGTTTGGGGAACAACCTTTTCCTCTACATATTAATCGTCGCTTGGTCTTAGTTTCCGAGATATCCCGAAAAAAGCTGTCGATACCACTACTGTGAATTTTGTCTATAATTGTGCGTCCGTGGCAGCGTATGCGTCAGTATTGATTACCGGCCGCTGTAAGACAGACGGATAAAATGACGCCTAGTCTAAACCTAATTCTTATCTTTTGTTTGTAGTTTATTTGCATATCTTCTTGTTAGGTTTGGATTAGATGCTATTTTATCCGGCGGTCGCGTCGTAAGGTAGTCGACAACCAATACTGACGCATACGCTAACAGCCTACGCGGACGCCTACAAATATTGGCAGAATTCACGTTGTGGTATCGACAGTTTTTTTCCCGAATATCACGGAAACTGAGACCGAGCGGCGATTTCACGTACAGGAAAAAGTTGTTCGAAATGTTCACTTTTACAATATATACAAAAATCATCGAAATCGGTGAGGCGAGTGACATGTCGATAATTGACATAAATTTACATCGAGTATTTACTATACTCTTCAAGCATGTTGGAAATGTACAGATTTCGTTTTTAGATGGCAATTATTACCGAAAAGAGAAGGATGATATACAACTTTGTAATTGACTGAAATATTGCAGTCTCTGCATAAATTATTAAAGATAAAAATAGATGTATCATTAGAATAATGACAATTGTCAATTATGCGTCGTAGATAATGTACGTAAAATTAGCGCGAGAATGTGACAACAGAACGCTTTCCCTATCAATTATTTGGCAAAGAATCAAGGCTAGTGACTCGATGACACACTCCCCACTTCTATTGAAAATTTCGTCCTACGATCATTCAAGAAAATCATTAAAAATTAATGTAACTTTTGTACTAATTACATATTTCGAAAACATCAACATAATTCACACTGTTCGCTATTTAGGGTTTCAAAGACAGATAAATACACAAAATTTAGGAGCAAATTATAACGTATAATTTGATTTAGAATTAAAATTAACATACTTTCTTTTTCTACTTGATGTTGCGAGTTTCACTCTTTTAATTCCTTGTGTTTAAAATATATATATATTTACAGTAGATTATTAATTACGTTTTAAACGAGCATGTTTCTCGCAAATCACTCGACGTGACTTGGCAAGAATTCTTGAATATGCTATGCATATTTAACATTTATACGTTCGACCAATGAACCAACGTTTAAAGGTTTCGCACGTGAAAGGAAAAAAAAAATGATTCTTCCATATAAGATTCGTTCTATATAAGATGAAATATATTAGTTCGCTCGAGCCAATATGCCGACCGTGAAAAATCAGGACATGGTCCATTGACGTCAACAAGGAGTCTAAAAGCTGTTATAAGAAAAGCATGACATTATTAATTACCTCGTGCTCAAGCGAAGTAGAAACGATAGAAAGAACAGAATGAAGAGAACAGTTCGGCAAGAGTCCGTTGTTTCTCAATGAGTTAACCTGCACGTCTTATAGCGCTGATTGTGAAAAGATCTGTTGAACGTGTTATCGATGAAATCGACGATAAAATCACGAAAATACGGGCAGCAAAATATCGAAGATCAGAGCATCCGTCCACCCAAGGTGTGCTCTTGAGACTGAGCTAGAGGACGCATCAAGTCGCGACGTCGCCGTCGTCGTCGCCGTCGGCAAGACGTAGCCGTCGGCCTCCGGCTGGATTTAATTTTAACGCGTACGTCGTTAGACGAGCCTCCGGCTTCCTCTAACAACGAACACAACTACGTTAATGCGTCGCCTCTTCTTCCCCCTCGATTCTTCTATTCTCCTATATTCCGGCATCAATTAATTCTTGCTTCAATTGATTTCACTTGACCTGGTAGCATATCCTACCGACAGATTCTATCAGACTTCTAACTATTCCAATATCTTCCAAAGATATTCATACTTTTCTTACTTTGTCTTGCATTCTTAGACTTAATCATAGTTAAAATCGTCTTTATTTGATAGAAATTAAAAAAAAATTGATAAAAAACAATGTAAACATTTATGTTTAAAAGGCACCTATATGTTTAATGTTTATTATTCCTACATTTTTTCTTATAAGTCAACTTCCTTTATATTCGTCATCATAGAAACTTCTTCATCAATTGTATCTTACATATGTATCTATCTCACAATCAAATAAAATATATCTATTAATCAACGTCAACTTTGTACAACAAATTATTGTCGCTATTTAATTTCAATTAATTTTCATCGTGTTTTCTAATAATATTGATTACATAAAAAAGAACACCCGATTTTAAGACTAGCTATGTGTATCAAAGGTGGTTTACTTTAACTGATACCGATTTATAAAGTCACGTTTCTATACATAATGTTAATGACGCACTACTAGAAAAAGATATCGTATAGTAAAGAGTATATAATAACTAAAATAACATTCGACTATTTCTAACATAAAAAATTTGTAATCTAATGAAATATCATTGAAATATAAAGCTCTTTTCTTGTTAGAATATTGAAAAGATAATTACAGTATTTGTATTTGATATTTTTTAATCAGTATTTTTTATTAAAAATATAATCAGGGATATAATTTAACACTTACTAAATCTTATAATATTGTTTCTCATAAACTTACCAGCGTCATCTGGTGAATTATTCAGTTACCGAGTGTTCATAGGGCCGTATTCATAGTTCGTTCTTAAGGCAATGCTTAAATTTCTATAAAGTAATGCATCTTTGTAAAATCGATCTTATTTCCCTTAAGAAATCACGAATTCATAGTGGTTGCTTAAGAAGGTTCGTCAGGAAGAAGCAAACGCTTATACGCAGAATCGTCTTATATTCATTTTCTTTTCAAAGTTAAAATCTTTTGCTTAAGACCATGATCGTATACACAGGCCCGGAAACTCCTGTGGCGGGGGTAGTTCCAAATTTGAGGACAGAAAGTTTCTTGAATTGTCCACTACACACAAGACGCTGATGTCGAGTAGCTAAAACAATTTCAACAAAGTAACACGTGACGCAAGTAATCAAGTGAACATTTTATAACTTTTGTAACGCTTTATAAGTAGATATACGTTATTTATGCATAAACATTTCTATTTATGGTTAAACTTCGCTTTAGCGGACACAAAATTATGATCTTGTATCCCCCTATTTCCCTCTCTCCCTCTCTCTCTCTTTTTATCATTATTCCTCTTCAGCAACGCCGCTGGTGGCGGATAGGAAAAACACAGGTCGTCGTATAATCGTGACATTCTCCGTCACAGAACCTGTTTCAAAACCTGTACATAAGACAATAGTACATATACATACGTATATACTAGTATATATGTATGCTAACTTGGTAACTTGATTTGCGTTCGGCAACTTTCAGAATAATGATCTGTTAGAGCAACCAATGATAGAAGGACATTCCGTTCATCCCTTGGTGGTCGATGGAGTAGACTGCGCACGCATGTATGAATAATGGATCTGAGCGTCTTGAGGGGCATCTTTAGAATATTTATTACCGGCCGCATAAATTAACAATGTCTTATCCTCGACCCATGTCTTTCACTTCCTTAGAAATTTTGTTGTCTTTCCGTCTTGCGCCATTTCCTTCTCGCCTTCCTCCTCATCGTCGCACACGTAGACACTTTTTTCCACGAAACGCAACGCTCCCACTCTATTTATTCAGGAAGACGAAGCCCATTGAATCATCGAGCCAGAAGCACGAGGACAGGTGATCCTGCACCAGAAAAGAAAGAATAGGTGTCGAAGATTGAAAGCGAAGAAATGGAGTTTTTTAATCTAATCCAGTTTTTAATTTCTGAATGTGAACTTCTTTCTGTTCGAAATCGAAAAATACAAATTAGAATAAACGATCGTTTAGAAACATCAAAGTCTTTTTGAATTCGCGCGCATTCCTGCGAGCAGAACCACCAACCCATGTACTTTTTTCTTGAAAGAACCCAAGAAAAAACGTAACAGGATCAAAAGAATATGTCGTTGTTTTAAAATTACTATCGATTCTTGATTAATATTAACTGGTATCAAAAATCAGAGAATTCATTCATTCATGTTTTGTCCACATACATACGTATGCTGATATATATAAACGATGATAAAGCTATAACGTTTTGTTGCATATATTATAAGTTTCATATTTTCGCATAGTGATTTAAGGTTTAACGACAAAATTACAAAACGATAGCTATGGCTGACGAGAACTCAACAAACCAAACGGAAGATCAAGAATTAAACGATTTATTAGACAGTGAGTAATTATAACATTCTGGTGAATTCATAATAAACATAATTTAAAAATCCTAACCTCAAACTATATGAATATCTACCTTTATCTCTCTCCTTCTATTTAATACGTTTATTGCATACTTTTCTTACAACTTTATTTGGAAAAGTATAATTTAATTAAAGTAAAGGAAGAAAGGGGAACAGGAAAGAAATATTTATACTGTTTTATAATGATAAATAATAATATGCCGATTTTTTTATTACGTAATTAAAAGAAAAAGGCCAACTAGAATACCTAGCAGTATTTGTTTGTTTTATACTAATCTTTGATAGGATTGTCAGTTGTATAATCATTGACTCAGGTGCTTTGAAGGACTTCAACAAAGAACAAGTATCAGATAAAGAGGATACGTGTAAGGCAGATACTTTAGAATCCACAACAGATAAGAACACAACTGATATATCTGAAGATGCTTGGACTACAGATTTTGTTAAACAAGCAGCAGAACAATTTGTAGAAAGCCTACGAAATTTCATTCAAAATGGTAATTGTTTATGAAAAACATAAAAAAGATATTATTAACAAATTTTCCCATTAGAAACAGATAGCGAATTAGGAGTTTCTTCTCAAAGGATGGCACAGACAGTCGCTAGTGCGATAAACAACGAAGAGACCTTTGATAAAGATAGTGTGAGTAAAGACTTTCAAACTGCCATTGCACAAGCATTAAAAGACTTGTCTACAACGTCCGAAAACTTACAGGTAATTGTTTCAGAAATCATGAGGGTCTTTCTTTTATTTAATTTTTTGTGCCCTGAAATGTGTTTTTTTTTTTTCGTGAAAACATTGTAGAGCGAGGCTGATTTATCTGAAATGTTTGGACTAGCATCCTTGGAAGATGGGCCAGAAGCCATTCCACCATTCATGCAAGGAATGTTACAGCATTTATTGTCAAAAGAAATTTTGTATCCATCACTAAAAGAATTAGTAGATAAGTATCCTGAATGGTTAGAAGAGAAGAAGACAGTGATATCATCGACTGACCTTCAGAGGTTTAGAAAACAGCTTGAATTAATGCAGCAGGTGATTATCCAATAGGAACAATTATAGACAAAAGCCATTTTCACTCGAACAACAATTATTTCCTCATAGGATAACAAGTTATTTCAATCCTAATATAAAGTATATAAAAGTGTTCTTCTATTTTAGGTATGTGTGGAACTCGATAAAGAGAAAGATGGTGATACGGAAGAAGTGAAAAAGAAACGTTTTGAAACAATAATATCATTTATGCAAGAAGTACAAGCTTGTGGTCAATTACCTGAAGAATTAATAGGAGAGCAGACAATGCCTTTTCAATCTGATACTGAGGGCGATCCTGTGATTCCAGCGTTACTACGCAGCATGGAAACACCGCAGAATTGTTGCTTAATGTAAATCCATCCTAATAATTATTCTTCGACCTCTGCGTTTATAATAATACAAGAGGTTGTTGTTTAAAATAAAATATCGAGGTAAATAATGAACTGGGATGTTCAATCCATGGATCTTTTAGATGTGTTGTAATATATATAGCATATAATATGCATGTATTACAATATACATATCTAGTATAAGCGATATATGGAAGACTATTGAACATAATTTATTATTCTCAATAATGATATTTATCAGTACATCATGTTTGTAAATAGTAATGTTCCTTGTATGCGAGTATATATATGCGTACGTATGTACGTATGTACGTATATATATATATATATATATATATTTATTGCTGCAAACATTAGGTATTTTTTGTATACACTTGAAAATAATAGAACACCATTACATTTGTAAAGAGCGAAACTTGATTATTTTCAGCGGAACTTCAGCAATACACAAAAACCATGATAACTGCATAACCTTTCTTTTATTAATTTATTTATCCATATTTGTCCATTTTTGCATTTCCATCTTTACATACAGTACATACATTTTTTGTACGATCATTCATGTTTGTATGCTATTCTATTATTTTCTCTCGCAAGCAAGTTATATGATATCAGAGATAGCGGCATTCTTATTGAACATCGTATGTCGTTTTCGATAGAAAAATCGTCACACGAGGAAATAATAGCACGCAGAATTTAACAATTTCAACAATGATATTGAAACGTTACATCTAGTATATATGTAATTGTTTTTATACGATTATAAATACATTTTATGCTTTCTATATTCACGAATGCAGATGTATCTCGCATGTGAAAGCAAAAGGAATTTTCCAGACATAAATTATACCGATACGGTATAGATTACTAAGGTAATTTATACACAACGATAAATATCCTATTTTATTTTATTTCATTATACTATGATGCTAGTTTGGTAATTAAAGAAAATTAACATCTTTTAAATGAAGATGCTAACCAAAATCTAAAGACGTAAATGACAGCGAGCAGAGATTACAACGGAGAAAGGGCCGCAACTCCCGGTAAAATCTTTCCTTCAAGAAGTTCTAAACTTGCGCCACCACCGGTGCTCACATGGCTTACTTTATCTTCTGTTTTCCATTTAGCAGCGCAAGTGGCTGTATCACCGCCACCAATTATGGTAATAGTACCTCGTGACGTTGTCTCTACAACATTGTCCATTAAGCTCTTTGTACCTTTACTAAAATTTTCAAATTCAAAGACGCCAGCCGGGCCATTCCATATGATTGTTTTTGCTCTTTTAATAGGTTCTGTGCAATAAATTGAATAAAGTTATAAACAAATATTTTTACGATATTAATTTATCTGAAAATCTCAGATACATGTCGATGACTGAGAATAAATGAATACTTTACCACTAAATAAGGTGCTTGATCTTGGTCCGTTGTCGAGTCCCATCCAACCATCAGGTATACCATTTTCTACATCCGCAACACCAACAGCTGCATTTTCTGCGAATTTATCTGCGATAACGAAATCAACAGGCAAATGTATTTGAACTTTATTTCTCTCAGCTTTAGATAATAACTCATTAACGATTTTCGCACCCTCTTCGTCAAATAATGAATCACCAATCTGGAACACGAACATTATACTTTTAATTTAGATATTTCAAACAACAGTTTACCATGCTGTATTTACCTTCATGTTTTTCGATATCTTTAGAAAGGTGTAAGCCATTCCACCACCTATGATCATCTCATTAACTTTATCCAGCAAATTATTAATCAACTGTATTTTATCTGCAACTTTGGCACCACCTAGTATAGCCAAGAATGGTCTTTCAGGATTATCCAGCGCTTTGGCAAAATATTCCAATTCCTTTTTCAGAAGAAAACCACTTGCTCTTGTTTCGTATCCTTCACCAAGCATAGAACTGTGAGCTCGATGGGCTGTCCCAAAGGCATCGTTAATATAAATGTCTCCTAATTTTCTCAGCGATTTCCTAAATTCCTCTACTTTTCCCTTCTCTGCTTTTACCTACAAGGATAGAGAAAGAAGAAAGTAAGGAAAATAAAAAACAGTAACAGTTTGTTGGTTTTACCTAGTCAGGTCTATTATACAGCATGTAAACAATAGCATGTAATTTGCTTACTTTGGTTCCATCTGCTCCTATTCCTTTACCTTCTTCTTCTATGTGAAATCTTAAGTTTTCAAGTAAGATAATGGTTCCAGGCACTGGATTGGCACATGCAGTTTCAATCTCAGATCCGACACAATCGTTCAAGAATAGAATCTCCTTTCCAAGTAAGGACTTTAGTTCTTCCACAACAGGTTTAAGAGAGTACTTCATATCTCGTTTACCATCTGGACGTCCCAAGTGTGACATTAAAACAACAGATTTTGCTTTTTTTTCAAGAGCATATTTGATTGTATCCAAAGCAGCAACGATTCTCTGGTTATTGGTGATTTTACCATCCTTTAAAGGTACATTGAAATCTACCCTATAGCGAAGTATAACGAAGTTAATGTTCACGAGTACCATAAGGTTAAATTTATTATTTAAATTATTTAACCTAAAACTGATATGTTACTTGATAAAGTTACGCATTTTACGTAATAATCATTTTCTAGGCAAAAAAAAAAAAAATGAGTTATACCGTATAAGAACGCGTTTATCCGTAAGATCCACTTTATCGATGCTGAGCTTGTTTAGCGCCATGCCTCTCAATTTTGAATATGTTTGAATACGTGAACTTGACACAGTATTACGTATAACAGGAAACGTGTTATTATCGTTTCTTGATTTTAATTCACTTCGTTTAGCGTTGCAGCTACTGACAAAACTCCCGATCACTTTCAAGTAGTATCTCCTACCGTCGTGACGCTTTGGCTCAACAAAGTCAAAGAAAGGTCGACGAATACAGCGACCTCTGAAAATCTTTTGAATTGTTCGCATTAGAACAACCAGAGAAACGGAGACAATAAGGAGGATGTCAAAATGCTGTTGAACCTTGATCCGTTACTTATCTTTGTGTTTGTAACATACATGTCGCATAAATATTTCCAATGAAGTTATACGAATTATTTTAAATGGAAATTAATGGCAAATTAACAAAAACAGACGACAAGAAACAAAATACAAAAAATCGTATTAATACATAAATATATACATACATACATATATATATATATATATATATATATATATATATATATGTATATATATATATATAACTATTACTTATATGATATGTATTAAACTTATAATTAAACTAATATGAATTAGATTAATATGGTATCGGTAAGTTCATACCACTCGATAATCTTTGCAACAATTGTTGTAAAATGTGAAAAAGATAACAGTGACTCAGTTTTAACCGATAAATATCATACTATATACGTGGAAGATAGATTAACATTCGCATATTATTTACGTATATGTATGTGTATATATATATATATGTATACATGTATATTATATGTATCTGACAATAGGCGAGATGTGTGAATTATTACTTACGAAAAGTGTCCAAGAGTATGGAAAATATGAAATTTAATCAACTTTATACTAACACAAAGATATAAAAATAATTTATAGCGATCACACGAATGCATTATTAAAGTATATAAGTGAAACAATAAAAATGGTTAATCGACTCGACGATTGGATATATGTATTATCGTTGATACGAGCATGGACAGAACTACTTATGTTCCATAAGCGGCGTTCAATCAACGTCTGGTATTCCGGTATTTCGTTCAACCGTTGCTATTCTCGATTCTGGCATAGTAGCATAGTCGCGTCCAGTTCATTTGTTTCATATAAAAGATATAACATAGAATAATTGAATTACGTAGAGAAACTGAAAATTAGCATTCCGTCACTCGCACACGTGTTTGTATGCCCGTGTGTAGTAATATGTTGTGCGGTATATATATATATACACACTCGATTAATATCTTCTTCTTTCTTGTAGTTCTTTCGTCCGTTCCGGTTATGGGATTTCGATTTCGGTAATTGATCGTATTTCGATGAAAACAAAATTGAAAGTAGTTCTATACACGAAAGACGATGAAGTGAATCGGTTATCGTTGGCGACTATCTAGAAAAATTGGTTTTGATACTCGTTGAATATAAGAATCGTGTGAATCTCGTGTGAGCATGTTCTAACCGATGCTGTACCGAAATAACACAACGTTGCTAAATGCGAAGACGAAATACGCGAAATATAGCCGTGTGTATTTTCTCACAAAGAATCTCGTCTAAAATCATTTAATTCGGCACGTCTGAAAAAAAGTAGGAATACCGTCATGTATTATCATGCATTATGTATTATATTTACGCAAACATTTGTGTAATCGTTATACATTTCGCAGTAGCGTAATCCCATAGTAAGATATGCAGTACGAACAGTATCGGTCGACATGTCGAACCAATAATTTGTGTGTGTGTGTGTGTGTGTGTAGGCGCGCGAGCGTGCGTGTGTATATATATATATATATACACTCGCTGTATGCCTGTAATTCTCGGAATTATCGGATTTCTATTGAAATCAGTCAAATCTTTACCGATTTTTTCTTTTCTCTTATCGAAAAACGAAATTTGCATTTCTCATCATCGTCGACCATTAAATATCAAATACATACATATTTGACACGAGATCACTAATAAGTGGACATATCATAAACTGATTAATCAATTAATCGATTAGATATTATATATGTAATTATATAATTATATATTATGGAATATAGAGTAACATTGGAAAATTATGGAAGATTATGTAATTGTTAATTAAACGTGAACAATAGAACAATAGACTAGAATAGATACATGTTTGCAAGGAAGAAGAGAGAAAAACAGTTTGATAAATGTGTACCGAAAGCGTGTAGCTGGTATCAGATATACTTACGTACATATACATATGTAACAGTAGCGTCCGCAATCGGTTCGGTTCAAGGCGTGCGGCTTCGTTGGCCACTACAGAGGGGGGACATAAAGGTATGGCACGGGGACCGGGGTGAACGGGATGGATGGCAGGGAAGATCGAGGAGGGAAAGGAGGCGGCGATGGAAGAAACGGAACATCACGCTGATCGTGTCTCGTGTCAGTGTGTGTCCAATGTCCAATGCCAGTGGAACGCGACGATTCGCTTTCTGGCTCTAATTCGCTCGTCGTCAGAGAACTTGGGCCACCGGTTCGTAACCGAACTCACGGTGTTATCTAGATCGCGGCGACGAATTGTATTCGTTCGCTGATTCGTGCCCTAGATGAGGAGGATCGTGAAACCATTCACTAGAAATCGCGCTACGTTTATATCGATTCCATCCGAGGAACCGATCGAATTGTTCGTTCGTTTCTAGTGCCGAATCTCGCATCGATCGACGCATCGATCTACTATTACTATCGTCCTTGCTACCGTTATCGTTGTTAACCACCGTCCGCTACACGCAAACGTCATCGTAATTATTCTACTTGACGTCGTCGTCGTCGTCGTCGTCGTCGTCGTCGTCTTTGTGTAACCAACTTTCCACTTGGCACAATCTTTATGTGCTTAGTCTTTACTTGAAACTATGAAGTGGTATGTGATTATCTCTTTTGAGATATACCCTCAAATTTCGACTTCCTACTCAACTTTTTTTCCTTTCTATCCCTTTCCAGGAAAGAAACTTGTGTTCCCTTTCTATATGTTTCTATATCTTCTTTGCGTTCTCTAACCCGCCACTTGTTTTTACCTTTCTATATAAATACGTAAGTTTTACCGAAACGCCTGACGAATTGCGTATTTTGAACTTTAAGAAATTACATACACGAACGTGTTCGATCGTATCCATATAATATGTACGTAATACATAATATATGTATAACTTCCAAGTTTTTATAACTTAAACATGCCTATGGGAAAAAGAAGCAGAGATGAATGATCGCAACAAAGATGCTTAACATTGACACTGACTAAAATTTACAAGCAGCAAAGCTACTTAGAAAAATACCTTGGCGCGGAGAAAGATGCTACTTTACGTTTCACGACATGCACACACGCGCGCGCACGCACACACACCCAGTGGGGTCGTTTAAAAATAGACGTTTAAACTTAAATTATGCCCTCTGGCGAATGGAGTTAGTAATTTAAGCATTTCGAAATTTCATTACTCGATTTTTATTAAACATGTGCGAAAAGACGGTCGACCGCTGATCAAAAGAACAATCGCGCGTCCTATTTAAAATCTCATTCGAAATCCAAAGAACCTTTGCGAACAGTTTAATCATCCAGTAAAATATTTGTTCTTTTATCAACATAGATCGCGAAGTTCTAAAATGAAAGTAATTGTATCGTTTGTTTGCACTCATAAAGTAGCTTAAAATCATTTAAATTTATAGGAACGCCTATTCACAATCGGCAATCGATAGTTCATTTTATTAACTCTAAATTAATTTTTCTATAAAAAAGACGTTCAACCTTTTTATTCACGATTATTATCTTCTGCATACATGTATGTGTGTTGTTTTTTTTTTTTTTTTTTTTAACGATAAATAGGATCGACCCGAATAAAAGAACAATTCTTACCTTGAGCATGACATTCGTTCACGAACATGTGAGAAATGCACGGCTTCTGCGTGACTAACAATAAATTCGCACGCACGCGATTCGGCCATGCCGTTGTTAGGTATGGTATCTGGACCAACTCTCAACTATATATCATGTCATTTACTTACATCGATCAATGTCACTAGCTGACTTAATTTGTGTCTAAACTTTCATAGATATAAAGATATCTCTTTTTCCCATCTCATCCTCAAACACATACAAACTTACAACTGCAAAGCTAAGAGAACCAGAATCTGTTTGAAATTAAATTCCTAGCCCCAATGGCTAATCATTACCTTTGTTTACGTATTTCCGGGGGAGAAGTAACAACTTTTGAATTAGTTGTTTCGAAAAGAGGTGTTAACAAGTTCGAAGCAATTACTTACATATGTAAACCTTAAAACCGTTCACATTGGGATATATACACGCATAAGTAAGTAAATACATATATATATATATACATATACATATATATATATATATATATATATATATATATATATATATATATATATATATATATATATAGGTATGGTTAGCGGAAGAAATACTTATCTGGAAACTTGAAAAATACTTGGATACATTTTGGAAAGCTCGAAAATGCTCGAAGATCGGCGCAAGTGTAAATGTACACTTACAGTTAATATGTAACAAGTTTGTAATGCCTTCCGATTTAAAAAAAAATATACTCAATCTGTAATATCTTCTGCTCGTATCGCTTAAAATTATATTTTCATAGGTCCAAATCTCTTATACATAAAGTGCTTTCGTTTCATTAGAATCATTCACAAAAAATATATACGATTTATGCTACAATTTAGTAAAATAATAACAGTAGTAATCGCAAAAGAATCGTAAGTACCACGAGCACGAATATAAATACGATATAGCGATCGATATTTCCTCTATGTAAGTAGATAGGTACTTGAATCGATTTTGTATCGTGGTACAAGACATGAGAATTCTTCGAATTCATTGATTCCTGTTTAAATAAAAAGGAGAAGCCTTTATCATCTACTATTGTGTACACATCTAAACGTGTTATCCTCCGTCTTATTCTTAATGGCAATGAAAGAAATTAATCAAACAGGTGAATACGCCACGACATTATTCAAGGTAGTATCAAAAAAATTTGACTATCACCAGTAAAGATCATTTACTATTGGTAATGCGCGTATCCTATCTTATTATGCCAAACGTAATAAAATATATAACTATGTAATACGTGTACATACACAGCTATTACTTGAAATTACTAAAAAAGGTGTACTTACAGATTTGAGTCGTTTCCTTCTCATTAGTTTCTTCTAAGCATGAATACTCTTTATAATATTTTTTATTTTTACGCATAGTCATGGTACAGCCATTATTGAAGCTATTGATAAAGCTGACGACAGATAAAGTATAATAACAATTATTTATGATACACACGTAAAGGAACGTAACATGCAAAACAATGGATGGATACGTGAAAATGTTAACGGTAATAACTTTTTGCGGTGGGCGCTGTTTTGTAACACAGTAATAAAAATAGAATGGAATAGAAGAGGAAACGATGTGAAATACGCGATGAATTTTTATGAAAGGAAAGAAGAAAGAAGGAAAGAAAGAAAGAAAGAAAGAAAGAAAGAAAGAAAGAAGAGAGAGAAATGCGTACGGCACGGGAGGCCTATAACGTTTAATTCCGAAATACTAATGATTGAATCGCGAAATGTTTGAAATCATAGAGGGAAAAGATAGGACGGTGAAGATCGATCGAGCATTCAGGTCGCTATCTTGCGGCGTTTATAAGCATTACGAATGCCGTGGTACGAAATCGAAAAATGGCCGTTCCATCGGTGTTTGACGGGCATATCTACTAGAGCATTGATGAACATATTTGATATGTTTGATCGGTGGTGAAAAAAGTGATCGTAAGAGTAGAAAGAACAGTGTAATAGAATTTCGGAGAAAATAAAATTAGAAAGGATCGAAGGACCGCGTTCGAGTGAGAGAAACAGTTACGAAGGATTGGTGGGGTAGGGTGGGGTGTGGTAGGGTGAGAGTGTGGGAGGGTGAGCGAAGGAAAGGAGAGGAAGGAGGAATACGAAAGGGTGAGGTGAAGACAGAAACTAGTAGGAAGGGGAGGAAGTAGTGGTAGAAAGAATCGGGGAAAAGGGGGAAAACGAGGGAAAGAAAAGAGATGGAAACGGGAATCGTGCGGGATCGTGAAATAACATAAAGCACTGGCTGAGAAGAATTCGCATTGTGTAGAAACGTCATCAACGATTACCAAACGACATTGTTAGTGGAAATGAAGTATTAATTATATTTGGATTGGTTGGTGGATCGTGCGCGTTGAATTTAGGAAAAGCTAAATGATAATGCTATAGTACAACGAAAAGTTCTACGCGGCTAGAGTTTCTTTTTTAGGACGAAGGAAGCAAAGCTATATATCTTTTCCTTAGCTGCGCTTCCCCTCTTGGTTTATAATCACTAAGCTCGGCCTTGTTCGGCTCTGTTCGTAATAATAGTTAATCCAAGCTAGAACAGATTAGAAGCTGGAACAAAAATTTCTTTGGCGAAAATTTGCGTTGTTGCGGGTGCGAACAGAGAAATTTTACAAGCGATTCGGGGCAAGGATAGCAGAAGGAACCAAACGTGACACCAGGTGACGGGTCGAACGATTGAACGTGGTTGAACGATTGGTAGAGTAGACGATCGCCCCCTTCATGCCCGATGCACCCTTCGCTCGCGCGTAATCATGGCTGCCTAACACAGGGCGCTCAGTATCGACCAATTTCCTACCGTAATCGTACTATAATATGCTTTAGGTTAAAAACCTAACCTGTCACAACCGTACAGGGTGTGTCGTTTGTCTCACGTTGACAGCTGTAAAGTTCGCTGCGTCGGGTCGAGCTGTTTCCCATTCCACTTACTGCATTACGTCGCGATTCATTTTGATTCTTCTTCCATCTTTCTACCTATTCTTGCTTGCTCGCATCGTCGCTTGTCGCGTATCGGCCAGAGGCTAATACAAGACCGAAGACCTACACCAGCATGCGAATATTCTTTTTAATTTTTAACGAATCTCGTAATAGGGTTCGCTTGCGCATTCTAGGCATCCCGATCACTCTACAACATTGCAGCCAAGGAATGTAGGCGACGAAAGCACGGATCAGAATAATAATATAACTATGATGAGCGAGGATTTGCTGCAACCTGGCCATGTGGTCAAAGAACGTTGGAAAGTTGTGAGTCAATCTATATCTTCTTTTCTAAGTCTCCTTCCTTTTCTTTTGCTTCTCCAAACTACCAATTCCCAAAGCATCTTGTCTATTTTGGTTTACCCAGTAATTTCTTCTCTATGCAGGTCAGGAGAATAGGAGGGGGTGGGTTTGGTGAAATTTATGAAGGGCTAGACTTGATGACCAGAGAGCAAGTTGCGTTGAAAGTTGAATCAGCACGTCAATCAAAGCAAGTTCTTAAGATGGAAGTAGCAGTATTGAAAAAACTTCAGGGTATGTTGTAATCTTGTAATTATATAGAACTAAATTAGCGTAAAAGCATAATTTATATACCATATATACATATAATACCCAAGGTAAATGTCGCTTTTATCTTTGTTAATGAATGTTTGTCATTCCTTATTGCAGGCCGAGAACATGTGTGTAGGTTTATAGGTTGTGGCCGTAATGATCGATTCAATTATGTTGTAATGCAGTTGCAAGGAAAAAATTTAGCCGAGTTACGACGTGCTCAGCCTCGTGGTGCTTTCTCATTATCTACTACACTCCGTTTAGGACTTCAAATTCTCAAAGCAATTGAAAGCATACATCAAGTAGGCTTCCTTCATAGAGATATCAAACCTGTAAGTTTATCTTAATTTGTACAGCATCCTCAGAATAGTGTTTAATTTCAAAAAGGTTCTTGCTATTTCTTCCTCGCTGTCGCTATTGTCTTTCGAAACCAATTTCCAAATTGTATCGATGTAACGATTTCCATGTTCCTCTCCCATTAATGTACAATATACACCTATGATCATTGTGTGCATCGCCTATGGGCATCGCATACGCATACGCATATGCATATTTTCTTCCAATTTCAGTCAGTCACTTTTACCGTTCGCATGCACTTATTTATATCATATCAAAATTTATCATTATTATAAAATTTATGTTCAATCGAAATAAGATACATGTTCATTAATTAAAAGATGATACACTGATAACTTCATGAAAATGGTATTCGTTATTAATCGCTATAACAAAAGTTGCAACTCGTTTTGTATAATTAATGTTATCTTTGCAGTCAAACTTTTCAATGGGACGACTTCCGCATACATCGAAGTTAGTTTATATGTTAGACTTTGGTTTGGCTCGTCAATTCACGACGGGTACTGGTGAAGTTAGACCACCTCGTAGCGCGGCAGGATTTAGGGGAACCGTCCGGTACGCATCGGTGAATGCGCACAAAAACAAAGAAATGGGCAGGCACGACGATTTGTGGTCATTATTTTATATGTTGGTAGAGTTTGTTAATGGGCAACTTCCATGGCGAAAAATAAAGGATAAAGAACAGGTATACCAATGTTATAAGTATTCTTGGCTTAATTGACCGATACGCGTCTTCTTCACCATAAAAAAATGATCTCGCCTAAGCTTTAATGTATCGTTTTTCCTTTTCTCTCTCTCTCTCTCTCTCTCTCTCTCTCTCCGTCTCTAACTTTTTCCCTCCCTCCCACCTTCCTTCCCTTTCTCCCTTCCGCGCTTCATCCATCTTTCGTTTCTTCGTCTAGGTGGGTCTCATGAAAGAAAAGTACGATCATCGCTTACTTTTAAAACATCTTCCAGCGGATCTCCGTGTTTTTTTGGAACATATTCAGGTATGCGATCTTAATATTCTTTTACATGTTTCAAAAAACAGCTATTTTTACTCAATATGGTTATGTGATATATAACACTTAATAGATAATGATAATGTTATATCGTCTTCTAATTAATGCATGTGATCGAGCAATGAATGGAGTATCATTTTTAGAGTTTGGGATACGCAGATAAACCAGATTATGCGATGCTGGCAGGTCTATTCGAACGTTGCTTGAAACGTAGAGGAGTGAAAGCTACTGATCCCTATGATTGGGAGAGGCCATTTATATCGAACGAAAGTTTACCGACTACCAGGTCTCTACCTAGCAACTATCAGGTCGCCATGCCTCCAGTACTGACCACAGCTACTACGATCAATCAAGCACCAATCACGCCGAATGTCGATACGAATAATCAAGAAAACGTCGAACCCGATAACAGAAAGGAATTAGACGTAAAGAGATTAAACAGAAACGTTTACTAGACATTACTAGCTGCGTATAAATTACGGCGGATATATTTCAGCATATCTTTTACAGGCACAAATGGATTATGAAAGTATATGTAGAAGAAATAAACAACGTGGTGTAGAAGGATCTTCGGTGCCGTTTACATCAGCTATCAGTAATCACGGCCGAGATAAAAATTGTAACGCCACAATACCTACAATGGATAACACTCATCAACAAGCTGGTCAACAAGCTCAAGGTTATTACCTTCAAAATAAGATTTCATTTATTAGAAAATATCTTAAGCAAGTGCTTAGCTTGATGCAGTCATGTTTGTTCGCGTGTACCTTTACCATTTCATTTCTACAGACTCGCCTAAGAAGAGGCGTGCAGTATCGATGGCAGCAGAACCACAAACAGGCGTGGTAGACAACGAAGGAGACGCTTTAATGGCATCCGCTCGTTCTGCTTCAGAAGTTCCTCGCAATAAAATTGGAGCTAATGCTGCAGCGCCATTAAGGAAATCCGCAAGTGGCGCAACATTTGCTCGATTACGAGTAACATCTGCACCCGAGGCAACGCCTGGCGAACCTCCCAGTCCTCGTGTACAAACTGAAGTCGATGCCTCTTATTGTTCCTACGACGTTACCAATCCAAAATACGTTGGCAATCAGAGCCCCGTGTGTATAAAATCGTAAAGGCTACTTACTAAAGTCAAACAATATAAAAGATTGTTTGTTTTTAATTCATGTCTATTCCTTTTTGGATGTATATCCTGACAGGTTACGGAACAAAGAGAACCGTTGAAAAGAGAACCGCGAAGAAGAACAGATGGACGTCAACAAACAAGAGCTAGTCGCGCCGCAATAAGGGACTGTTCCATAACTCAGTTCGCGCAGATAGATGACGACAATGTATCGGCGTTGCAACAAGTGACTAAAGGTGGTGGTGGCCTGACCCTCGCTTCTCAGTGGAAATCACAATTTGACGATTCTGAAGAGACTGACAACGAATGGAAAGGAGAGAATTTACAGAGTCCTGAGCATAAAGGGACCAACATGCCAATTATGGTTCCGCAGGTAACTGTTTAAAATGATCGTGTTATTATAAGTTACGTTACAGAATCCAATTTCGTTAAAGTCAAGTTTTTGATTAAGTTTTACATACAAATAAAAAGTTTCCACGGTCTATTTTGACACGTATTATTGCGAATAATTAATTTGATTCCATGAAATTTCAATATATAGTCGACAGTTGGTAGTGATGCTGTGACCATCGCAACTTCAGTACCTGCATCTATCGATGCGAAAACGACAGTGGTTCAATCAACCACGTCGATCGCGCCGCAACATTCAATAATACCAACTGCCCTCTCACGAATAAGTGAAGATTCTACGAAGCCTGCGGCTCCTCATAGGTGCTTAAATATTGCTGGCATTGAGAAATATCCGGATCTTCAAAGTGCGCTTCCTCGCGCTTGGAGCGTTCCTGCGTTGGCGCCGCATGTTCGCGCGTACCTCGAAGCACCATTGGTCCGTAACCATTTTATATATATATATATATATATATATATATATATATATATATATATATATTTGAAGTTTTATAGATCTACGTATTGTTTTTCAATAACAGGTTCAACAAGCTGCATTCGACGATCTGTTGTACGAGGTTGATGTCATGAGAAATATAGCTACACGTTACGACGAACCGAGACAAAGCCCTCCACCACGAAGAGCAAGCGTACCAGCAGTTGCTTTTTCACCACCGAACACAATACCCAGCACACCTGGAGGAGAAGAAGAGGAGGAAGCAGTGGCTGGAAGACTAGAAATTAGAGTAGTTGATGCAACAGGTGGTGCAACCGTTGTACAAACCACCGCGGATAGAGAGCCATTGCAAAGTAAATATAGAAACGCTTTAATTTACCAAATTTTTACCCGACCTCTCGAAAATTTTTAAAGATCTTATTACTACGTTAGTATCGCAGTGATGTTATTGTTGCTGGCGGTGATATGTTTTTGTTGTGGCTATTATCGTATCATATCATATGTCGCTATTACCTTCTTGATTTTACATTCATTTAATGCAATTTTATAGGAAAAATGACAAACGGTACAGTAGACAGTCCGGCTATCCTAGATAATCCTAATCCGGAAAGGGAAGAACCATCGATATACGACGATGCTGTTGAAAATCGGGCGCCTATCGATGATACCATACACAAGGAGAACAACACTATCACTGCCTCGACCACTATACCGAACGTAATACCACTTCGTGAATATAAGGACGATAAAGAAAAGGAGATCTCTAATAGGACTTATAATACTGTCAGCAAAATTCCAATTCCTGTTAAAAGTCCGAGATGTTCGTTATCGGAATCAACACCAGAAACGAATACGCAAAATACCAAAAGCATCATGGGAAATGAAGTAGAAATATCGTCTACACCTGCGGCTATAGCCAGAGAAAAAGATGCTAGTTAGTAAGACTTTTTTTTTTAGCTTACACTGTAATTTTATGATCCTATCTTCCCGAACTCACATGCGTTACATGTTTTAATACTGTACAGATTCGATTGTACAAGTTTCACGAGTTTAACGTTCTTCACGAGTTTGATCGTTTTTGTAATTGATAAAGTTTTCAGGGTGAAAATTCCTTAAAAACGACAAAGCCATCGTTGATATATATATTAAACACACACACACACACACACACACACACACACACACACACACACACACACACACACACACGTTAAAACTTCAGCAAAGAATCAATTCAGAAAGATTACAATGAGGAAGAATACATTATAAGGAAAAATATTTATAATCGTTTGTTTGGAAAATTATAGTTTAAATCGTTTAGTTCCACTTTCTTCGTTTGCTTTTCTTTTACCTATAAAGGTGCCCAGCTACAGAGATGCCACAGAGATTCCACAGAGATGCCACACAGTACTATTATCATTTGAAAATTGTACATCTTTCCTTCGACTATTACTTATTCTTTTTTATTACGTCTGCAATGCGCTCATGTGTGTGCGTATACATGTATATGCACATCCGTTGTTTGATTGATAAATTATATATTGAAGATTCTAAGAACATATACTATTAAATCAAAAGGTTTTCAATTCTTAAGTAATTGGAAGGAGGGAAGGGAGGGGAAGGAAATGGAAAGTTGTATTTTTTGTGTTTTGGACAGCAATTTATAACGATTAGGATTGGTTATAGCTTCTTAGCGACACTAATATTAATAAATTTTAGCTGTCAAGGGCAAACGCTTGACAGTGGAAGTATTGCGACGCTGCTTGGCATTGCCCGATGAACCATCCATCTTTTCACCATTAACGTCGGCTAATTCGACAGAAGATGAAAATTTAACTGGATGTACTCCTGCGTTACGTCGCCGAAGGCAAAGTGAAAAATATGTGACCGATGCCAGTCAATTAAATCTTCGATTTCAAAGACCGCAACGCAGAATCAGGTCCCATTCTGAAGTATTA
Organism: Bombus campestris; assembly: GCA_905333015.3. Taxonomy (NCBI): domain Eukaryota; kingdom Metazoa; phylum Arthropoda; class Insecta; order Hymenoptera; family Apidae; genus Bombus; species Bombus campestris. The sequence goes on from HG995149.1 coordinate 4,622,918, forward strand.
TCCAAGTTTTCTCCTAGAGGAGTACCTTCGCATCTTTTAGGAGAGACGGCTAAACGTACCGATGAGAGTAGCGATAATGATTCTGATAATAGTGGTCCACCGAATGCTCAACCTCCACCACCTCCTACATCTCTGCCTCCTCATATTGCAGAAAACAATGCTAGGTATTTATATGACTGTGATATATATATAACATAGTTTGGCTATGCGTGTTAATTGTCGAATGTTAATTCATTTAAATTGCAGATGTCGCAGATTTCGACCTATATCAGATGGGACAATAATCAGCAAAGAATGGTGAGATACAGTGTCTGCAGAGGCGAATTCAAGTATTTGTTTGTATCAACGATCGGCAGAGACCTTGCGATCTGCTCGTTCGAATGTCTGGAATCTTTCTTTCCGTATGAGAGAAAGCAAGAAAGTAACATTAATTTCACGATGATTTGATTCAAAATGTCTCATAAAAGTTGTTAATTTTTCCGTGAAGGGAAAACATAAGAAATCGTATCACGTGAGAAACCATTGCTTTCTTAGGTAAAGCAATTTTGATTAAAACGCTAAACGTTAAAGCGAAATGAATATGACTCGAAGAAATGCTATGAAATGTTTCGAGTTCCCCGCGTCAAATGAGTTAGAAATTCTTTTAGATCAAGTTGCAGATGCAGTTGTGTATTTCATTCTGCTGTAAGACCCTGTTGCAAAAAATCATATGAATTGGTGGTGCTTCAAAGAATGTACTTCCTAGTCTATGAAGGTATGTGACGACAGGATAAACTTCATTAAATATTTACCAGGTACATACGTTAACAAAGACACAACTACGGTTCGAAACGAATTATTCCTTCAAAAAAAAAAAAAAAAAAAAGAAAAAAGAAAAAGAAAAAGAAAACAAAAAAAGAAGAAGAAGAAGAAAGAAGAAAAAAAGAAAAGCATATCTCCTTCTCCTTTTTCTCTAGTCGTCGTCGTCATCGTCGACGTTGCCACCATCACCGCCGCCGCCACCGCCACCGCCACCGCCACCACCACCGCCACCACCACCGCCACCGCCACCGCCACCGCCACCGTCACCGCCACCGTCACCGTCACCGTCACCGTCACCGTCACCGTCACCGTCACCGCCATCGCCATCGCCATTGCCATCGCCATCGCCATCGCTATTGCCACCGTTCCTGCTCGCTACCATTCACTGTTCTCTTATTCTTATCCCTTCCTTCCTTGTCCTCCCTTCCTTGTCCTAATCGTCTTCCCATTTTTTACGCACCCCTGCTTTACGTGAAATTCTTTTTACAAAATACTCATTTTCTAAATATTGCAATCCCGTTATCTGCACTTTATAGGAAATTGTATTGGAAAATTTTAGTTGTTCACCGATGTAAGAAGAGACTGTACGACGTTGTTCTTATTGATTATGCATTTAGTGAACAGAGGAATTTGAATATAAGGGCAAATTGTAAGAAATAACTTTCACTAATTGAACAAAATTTTCCGTGATAGTTTTCATACAAAACTAATGTACGATGGATCACGATATAGATGGTGAAAATCGATATTGGATATATAAAATGACGATAACTGTTTTACCGTATTTATTTTAAATACATAGTAGTTTTAAACGAATTTTCGCGAGTTATCAAGGTAACCAGTACTCTTTGAAAAACCACCATTACGCAACTAATAAAAGATAGCAAGAAAGGACCGTTAACGTTAAAATAACAGTTATATCCTTGAGCAAATGTATATCTCGTCCGAATTATCGTTTTATGGATGTGTAACGTATTAGTTAACTGCTTGTATTAAGGCTGCCACGAAAGATAGATGAATTCAATTACGAGATCACGATTTATCACTTGTCAATATAAGCAAGCCTTCTTCGATTGGTTGACAAATTTTTCGTCGTCAAGATTTAAGCGATGAAAAAACTGTATTAATAAATAAGTACTCGAAGAGAATGTTATAGTTAGATTATATATAATCACGCGTATTTGTCTTGCACTTCCCGATAACGCGATTTTTCCAAACACTTACAAATCCGCAATCGAAGCAAACATAGTAATGCATAAAACTAGTCAAGTAGAATCCTTTAGTATTCTATTAACGAAACCAAATTTGCGCATAGAGTTATAAATATTATACTTGTACAAAATAGTTTAGGATTTATTTTGTGCAATGATCGAAATAACGTTAAAGATACGATGAGATAGCTTTAAGTTAATGTCACGAGAATAATTTCGCAATATGAAAACAAGTGTGCAGTATGCGCGAGCAAAAACTACGGGATTATCGTAGACGAAATGAGGAACGGAGTGATACGCGAGTCTATCGAGTGCATATTAATCTGTGTACGTATACACACGAATATGTATATCGTCATACTACATTTGTCGTGCACTCGCGTTTCCAAACTTCATCTCTCAACTCATCCAAAATTTTTTGTGCGAACGTACGTAACTTTACAATGGAAAAGTGCCAGCGACGATGAATATACTGTGTGTAAATCGGTAATGAATCTGTAATTGAAGATAAAGTGTACGTTTGAATGTAAACAAATACGCATAATACAGCTCATTGGATGTATCTCTATAATCTAGTATATTTGAATGTATCTCTAATCTACATATAATAGAAAAGTATCGTAAGTTACTTATACCATTCACTTTGAAAGTTCGTACTCTGTTAAAAATAAAGAAACAGTGTGCGTTTTGTTTTCGAAACTACATAGAACTTGTCATTGATGCGTCATTTGAGCGAATACGAAATGTTTTATTGAAAATTAAGGAACCGTAAAACGTATTGAAAAGATACAAATTCCGCGCGTAAATATTGCACACATCTATTCTATATGAAAACATACATATTTTCCATAAATGTCAAATCAGGTTCATTAATTTACTTTGAAACTTTTAATAGATTACAGAGAGAAATAAATGACTCATAAAGCTACCAATGCATATATATGTATATGTGCGTAATTATGTTTTAAGGACTATCGCGTGTAATCACAAGGGATATGTTTACTCAACGATAATTGAAAGCAGACAGATAATCTCGTGCGATATAAGTACAAATGAAATGAAAAATTACCAAATTTTTATTTTTAGTGATTGATAACTATATTTCTTTTTTTTTTTTTTTTTTAATATCACAATTAATATCGAAGTTTAATCCACGAAAAACGTTAAATATATTAAATAATAAATAACTGACGTACACTGACGACATGAAATATCTAAAATCAGTTTCATTACATCACCATTCATTACATCGTATTGTCTGTGTCTCTATCGTCTCCGTCGTCGTAACTGCGTACGTACTGGCTTATACTTACTTATTAACCTACAATCATACATTTTGCATCCATATGTTGCCATATTCGTTTTCCCGTTTTCCCATACTGTTAACCATTTTCTATTCATTTAATCATTAAAAGATATCAATGAGTATCAGTGTATGCCGCTTCGCCCCGTCGATAATAATATGTTCTCTCTAAACATTACAAAAAATTATAGTTTGATACTTTAGAATTTAGAATCTCGTCACGTTTGATAGCATCATTATCATAGTGTTAATATTTTACGTAAACATTTACAGTAATTTGTGCAAGTGCGACAAGGACGTTCGTTTAAATGTTGTTAAACGTTGGATATCACAAAGTCAAGTCGATCGAATTATATACATACATGTACCTACGCGTATGATACTTAGTAAGTAGATATATGTCAGGCAGGGACTTCTAATATAACCTCTTTTCTCGAAGCTGTAAAAGGTAAGAAAAGTAAAAGCAAAATATCGAAATACAATGATCGACACAGTGTATCGATATGACTATTTCATTAAAATCATCATCACAAATTTAATTATCACAGCCAACGAGATAAATTATAAATATAAAAGAATGGCGAAATGTATATTTAACGTGCGTTTTTATTTCAGATGATGATTCTTATTAATAGACTTTCCTTTACTCAAAAATTGCTATGTATCCCTATTGGTGCTATTGGATATTATTTAGAAGGGTATATATCCTATCGTTATACACCTCCGACTGCACCAGTAATAGAACAACGCGAAGAAAGATTATTAGCTAATATGAATTCTATGTCTGATGAAAAAAGGCATTCTCCGTTGGAAGTTAATCTTCCACCCTCCTTGTCTATATAATTATTTATATAATTTAAGTATGTATTAGGAGAGAATGTATTACATAACATACTTTTATTCTAATTATTAGAACGCAATAGTCAAAATACAATTGTATCATATACAGAGAATGAGTATGTATTTTTTATGCTACTACTCCAAACTTGTATATAACAGTATGACGATAAAGCTGTCCAGGTTCAAGTATGCTATTTGGAAAGTTTTCCTGTAAGTATTAAAACAAAGGTATTAACTTGAAATGATATATCGAAGTGTAGATTTAGTTTTGTTTATCATTTTTTAGTCATTTATAACTGAAAAATATCATTTAGCCTTAAACTTTAATTTTCACACTTACATGATTGACTGCATCCGGATAATTTTGTGTTTCTAAACAGAATGCACCATGTTTGAAGTATGTGGTTCCGTTTTTCCCCTTAATACCCGGGGTCTCGCATTCGGGTAAAAAGTTGGCTGTATAAAACTGCACTCCAGGCTGATTCGAAAAAACTTGTAAATACCTTCCAGAAGTAGGATGTAAAACTTTGGCAACAAGGTTTCTTTCGTTTGCGGTATCGTTTACTCTTAAACAAAAATTATAATCGTATCCACCACCTGGTACTTTGTCAATGACATCTCCGAGTATGGTCGAGTTTCTTAAGTCCATCACGGTACCGAGGACCGATCGTATTTCTCCAGTAGGAATACTTTCTGTGTCGGTGACTGTCCAATGATCCGCATTTAAAGTAAACTGATGTTTGTATAGTTCGCTTGAGTTACCATCCTGAAATGTATCCAATTAAAGCTAATTACAATGAAAATCAGAATGTACGAAGAGAAACAAATCTTGTCAGCGAAAGCATAAAACATGATAAATTTCTAAATTGATTGATTTACGAACATGACCAGCTAGATTGAAGTAACTATGATTAGTCAAGTTAATAGGAGTAGCTTTGGTGACGAAAACTTTCATCTCGATGCGTAACTCTCCATCGATGGTTAATTGAAAAGTGACCGAAGCTATTGCATCTCCAGGATAACCTTCGTCACCGTCCTCGCTTAGCAAAGAAAGTACAAGCTGGTTACACTGAATAGCGGCATTCCATATTTTCGAACTCCACCCTTTAAAGCCCCCGTGAAGACTATTTTGTCCTGCATTCTTAGCTAAATGGTACTTTTTCCCGTTCAATGTGAATTCCCCATTTTTTATACGGTTCGCGACTCTTCCTATAGTCGCACCAAAGTACGGTTTATAAACCGTGGACGAGTAATCTACAAAAGAAATCGCTCGAAAGGAAAAAGAAAAGAATGAAAGAATGAACAAATATGTATGTATATTATTTGAAATCAAAGGTTGACAATAAAATCCATCACGCGAACGAATCAAATAAGTATACAAAGGCAAAAAATTGTCCTATACCTTCTACTTTATCGAAACCTAAAACGATGTCCGCTATTCTTCCATCTTTGTCTGGAGTTCTAATAGATGTTATTGTTGCACCGTACGTTACGATATCCACCTCCTGACCCGCGTTATTTTTTAAAGTGTACTTCTCAATACTTTGTCCATCGACAGATCCCCATTTTGTACAAGATATTAATTGTTCACCATCCGAATCCATAATCGATCTAATCGGTACGGAAATTATGTGTACGAAACATCGATAGCAATATTTATATTTATATAATGCACGCGCGCACGTACGCACGGAGGCTAAAGTTCGTCTTAATGGAAATAAAATTATTGCCATTTTTGTTTTCTATCAGTGATAATTCTAATCATTGTCCGATTTGAATATTTATCTAAATTACCATAGAAAAGAACATTGCCAAGGCATAAACCGAACCCACTCTACTATACGATAAGGTCCGATGGGAACAATTGTTATTGATATTAGTTAATAACAATTGTTCTTATTAGATCATAAACAAACTGCGTTTGTTACGTAAAAACCGAAGATATAAATAGACCGAAAGAAGACAGAAAAACAAAATTGTAAAGCTAATTGCGACGTCCGGACGCTATTCTAAAAACGTGAAAATCATAATAGATTAAAGATTTCTCAATCTGTAATTAGTTTATTAAAATATAGTTATTTGCTTCAAGATTAATTCATTCAAGTCTATGTTTCTTTCTGTATTCTCTCTAAATCATTCGTTAATTATTCAAATTTGTTTAATCCAAAACTCATAAACAGTTAAACAGTGGCAGAGTATTTTAGCACTCCACGGGCAACGATCAAGTCTGAAATTCCTCAAGTTCGTGAACGGCCACGCAACACTATTTGATAGTTTTCAATGCGTAGAATGCGAAAACACAACTCTTAATTTTAGGAATTCAGTGAACGTTTTTAGAGTATTTGACAGCTTGTTTTGACGCTAACGAGACGAAGCAGTAAACGTAAACGAAATGTTGATTACCGCAACTGCAACCGTTTACATCTACTGCCATGTCTCGTTGGACAAGCTATATACATGTGTACTACCTGGTATTACATATACATACATACGTACACACACGCACGCACGCGCGCGCGCGCGCGTACACACACACACAGTTAACGCACGCTCTTTAGAAAGAGAATGCGATTCAACATTATACAAATTATTTATAGTTTTTATATTCTTATCTTTAAAGTTAAAGGTAATAGTAATCTTACTTAAATAACAAACAAACTGTTATTGCCACATAACGAGAAAATTGCATGATGACAACAGTATGGCAGCACTGTAACCAACTTATTCAACAAAGCACTAAAAATCTCTTTTTAAATGTCTCTCGTCACAATGTTCATATAAGTACACGCCGCGCGTATTTCCTATCATTTTGTCATTGGATGATTATATTTCCTTTCATTGAGACTAAAAACAATAGAGATAAAATAAATGATCATATATTTATCTCTCAATTGGAAAAAGATATAATTGTTATAGCTATAAAACATTGTTTCGACGCAATATATATACGTAGTTTATACGATTATAAAAAGAAAAAGAAAAAAGAAAAAAAAAAGAAAAAAAAAAGAAAAAAAAGAAAAAAAGAAAAAGGAATCAGAAAAAGAATTTATCTAATCTGTTTTAATTATGTGGTAAAACCGACCGATTATAGTATATCTGCGATATCTTAACGTAAGAATTTTCTGTATCTACATGTTAGGACTCTAAAATCTTTTTAGTAAATAATTTTAATTTCCTTCGAGTATTCTCATTGCGTTCGTCATACTCGTCGAAATGGGGAAATAAAATCGAAATTTTTCGGATAGCCTAGTAGCCTGGATGGAACAAAATTTACGTGTCTTCTCTATATATCGAGTAACTTAATAGAGTGTTGTTATCATCGTTTGTTTTCGATGACCTTGTCAAAAATAAATTGTTATTTGAGATAACATGTGTTTTGCTTTCTACATATTGAAATTGCAATTACAGGTGAAAACAGCGAAACGAGATAGAAAAGAATTTTGTTCGAAAAAAGTTCACTTTTGAACTGAATTATAATATATGTATAACAACATTTAAATGTGTTTACATGTACGTACATATATGTTGTTGCAACAGCTTAACGAGCGAATTTGCTTAGATATACACCGATAGAGTTCGTTTTTGTTTCAATTTTGTTTCTTTGTGTTTCATGTGATAAATACATATGTATGTATAACAGAAACATTAATATATACCTTTTGGCTGTATACGATGCAACGTGCTGACAATAACGTTTCAAAATTTCGAAATTATATTAATTCAAAAAGAGAAGAGCGGAACGGAGGATCTTGCCAAATGTCGTCCAAGCTTACTTGCGCTGACAACTGATAATTATTTCTGTTTCTCGTAGTGTTCACAGTTTTGGTCCCTGTACTCGAATTCTTCGTATTCTTTCACCAACAAGTCGAAATTGTTCCTCAAGACAAAATAAAATGTCACAGCTGAGTTCGTAGAAGGCAAATTCAGCTTAGGCACGAATGGTGTAAACAAGTGTTCTCGTATATATAATACTTCCTCTGTGGATAATGAAATTGTATACCGTAATGGCGCTACCATCGTTTAAACGTAAAAGAGAAGTAGGAACAGAAATCTAGATACTATTGGTCATTTATAATGTGTATATTACGTGTCGAAGCTCTTTCCTCGAATTGTGTCGCATATTTGTGTCAATTTGTGCACGAGTTCGAGTTATATGCGCGAACGAGTTATTTGTTCTTTGTTTTGTAAATGTGTTCTAGTGTATTTGAAACAAGAGTCACGTAAAAGGAATAAATACGTGAACAGAGTACGCCTGTTTGTCTGTGTCCGATTTGTGAACGTCTATAAAATTGTAAATCTCCTTTTATAAAGTTTTATATATAATAGGAATAAACATATTTTTACATTGTCAGTGTAATCATTGTTGATTACGATTTTTTTCAAATATTAATAAAATATAAGTAAATCGAGTCGGCTCGATCATCGTCCCAAGTTTTATACGTGGCAGTGTAAACGAGACGGAGATTCAACCAATCATCGAAATCGAAATCAAAGGAAAAGCGGTGTTGGAAGCGGCAGAGAATTTCTACCAACACAGTACCTAGAATTTTGTTTTTCCTAAACGCACATCTCTCTCTTTTTCTTCGTTTGCCCCCTCCTGTTTTCCCTCCCCCTTGTTTTAATGGTACCCGTGCTCCGTATCTGATAGCGTGCCACAATTAGTTCTAACATCAGTTTCGTTCTACGTTCATGAAACATTAAACACCAAGTGCTAAATAGCTAAGTCTCAACGTTCAAGCAGAATTAAGCCGTTAAAAAAGACGTGCGTAGAAGTAGTGGGAAGAGTTGACCATTTACGCAAGATTTATCGACGCTGCAAATTTTTCGAGTAACAGCAATTGATAAGATGGGTCTGGGAAACAAGGTGTGTATATAATATCTACGATTCTAACAATTGTGCTTGTGCCAAGATGTGATTTTCAGTCTTCTGTTTGCTGTTGTTTTACATAATGTTCGAATTCGATGCTATAAAGTACTAGATAACCTTTACGTATAAGCAAAACCAACATTTCATGCAATAACAAACTCTTTTTCCCTTTCACAAACCTTTTTTATCGCGCCAAATTTTTTCACGTATCCATTGCATCAGCATTTGTCGATATTCAATGACACACACAGGATCGTTTTTATCTTTATGGTAGATTGTAAATAAATATAATCGCGGTAATGCGAATACATTATGCGCATCGAGATATATGTAGTTAATAATTGAATTTTTCAATAAATGTATAACGAATAGGGAAACTATAGGAACTAACTAGGAAAGCTTGAGATAAAATACGAAACTTTAAGAAACAAAGCGGTGACATTATGTATTTTAGACTGTAAATTGTAGAGATATATCAGCGATGTATCATTAAGGAGGCAAAACAGGTATTTAATCGATTTTGTAAGCGACTTTTGTAACTCGTAGACGTGGTGCTTTTTTTTTTGATCGATTATGTCGATATATCGTCATTGAATTGAAATCGGTGATTATTATGGTACAAATTTCGTATGTAAGCATCTTGTCGAATAATTATATAGCTGTTCGTAGTGTAGATGCTGGTACGTAATAGGTGTAGCGTAATCAACGTTTCTTTACGAGGCGATGGCTATGACGGTCGTGAAGCGAGTGAGGAACGTTATGTGGAATTCTGACGGTTGGTGTTACCAACGGGAAATAACATTTCAGCAATCGTTCACCATTGCGATCACTCGATCTATCGATAAAAACAGTATGACTGTGATACGTTCTAATTATTTGTTGTGAATGCGTTTTATTATAAAGGTGCTTGAAATTATCTTTGAGAAGAAGGGGCTGATTATCGTGATTGATCGTATTTAAAGAAAGGGATGGAAATACATGTGACAATTTGTTTCCGTAGATAAAGAAACGTGCGATCGAATTTAGTATTCGGCTTTCTAATATTTTCTTTCTCCTTTTCTCTTACACATTTTTCTTCTCTGTCTTACGATACAACAGCTGGTCAGTTATATCGTAACATGGTACGATCGTTCAAGTTAAGCGGGACGGATCACTGATCATTTCTGTTCGACAAATTGCATCGGGTGATTCGCGCGTTTCGAAGCATTTTAAAATTTTACATTTGATCGCTAAATCTAGTACGATTGTCTACTATCGCTTATCTAGTATCACTATCAGGGTCACTGGTGGTGGTGTTTCTAACGAACAATAATTCCTTTTATCTTGAACTTTAACAGCTCACTGATTGCGTTCAATGATTATATAATCGAAAGGCGCTAATTGTAAGAAAAGTTTCCGAAAGCAGTTTTATCTGACGATTAAGCTGATTAAATTCACGTCGATACGGGACACAACTGACACAGCTGACAATGATCATAACTATCTCGTTATTATTACACCATTATAGTGGAGTAAATTTGTTATTTGTAAAGGGAAATGAAAATAAAGGTATCTCTAGATGGCAAGACCGCAAACGACAAATAACTGTAACGTGGTAATAAAGTTGTATTTAATTTCGTTAAGCTGAGGCTTTTCGCGAAGTTTAACGTGTTTCTAAAATTGGGGTTAGGTTGGTCGTGCTATTTGTCCCCTGTCTTACTACGCGCACAAAATGATCAAATATTTCCACACACGCACAGATAGGTATTTCCGTTATCCATACACGCGTACACTTGTTTGTTTAACATGGAAAAAAGACTAGTTGGGGAAATTACAATGACCAGAATGTTTGTCCGTAGACCTGATATCGAATGTAATTTTTACTGTGCTAAGAATGAATTAAGAATTATTTAAAATAGGAAGCAAGCCGATTCAGATGGAAAGTTGGAAAGTGAAATTGAAACGTTTGTCGCATGACGCCGTTTAGCGTCTCGTCCTTCGATCAACTCGCGAAACAAGCTATTTAACACCATCGAATAACCCGTCTGCCCATATATGTACGTATACGTGAAAAGATGGAACGGTCGCGTAAAATATAGTATCTGTTTATCGATTAGTGTTTCTTTTCCGCCTCACGTGTTTAATACCCGATGTATGCATCTCGTATGTTTTGTCGGTGGCAGTGCAGCAGGAAGAAATGATCGCGTAGCAAGTACACAAGTACATACTCGTACGTAGGACGAGATATCGATCGTTATTTTCGCGCAAGTCTCGCAACGACCTGCACACCGTCGGTGATGGCAATGGGTAATGATGCGATACACTCGCTCGATGCGTTAGCACATCCAGTTTTGTATCGCGACGATAGGAACGGATCCACCAGTTTCAGAATCGTGCCGCGCCTGCTGTATCCCATCGAAACGGCGCGTTTTGCGAATTTAGATCTTCGAGGGGCGTGTTCCACCTTGGAAGGAGAACAACGGGAGAGAAAAGAAAAAGGACGATCCTTGTTGTGGGTACGGTGCAGTGATATGAGAAGAAATGACGATTAGTAGAACGATTAGTAGATTCGTTCGGTCTTTGATTTTCATATTTAACGGCTAACGTTCGGTCGATCGTACACCATTTTACGTAGTAGGTGCATCGTTAATCGGTTAGTCCCCGTAAAATGCCATTTATTAGACGGTATTTGGAAATCGTTATCGTTAAGCATTCGTTGCATCCACTATCGACGATGATTCATCGTGTTGTCCTGTCTCTTTTACATCAGATGTCCGAAGAGAATCCAGAGATGCGGGAAATGGCAGCGCGCATCTGCCGCGATTACCTCCACGGAGTTTGGAAACACGTTACCGCGGAGAACATGACATTGAAACGTATCAGGTTAGTATCGAGGTTCGATATATTACATTTCACAGTAATTATACAGTATCGCTTTTGACGACTCCGATGATAATCTTTTCGTTCGCGTTTACCTTTCGCGTTTCGCATTCTTTCATATCGACTTCTTAGCTCTCTGGCGTTTGCACGATTTCCTCTTGTAATCTACACGCATGTACGATTCAAAGGGGAAAATCGAGACTCCGACCGATCGTAAAGTAAAGTGTCAAGCAGATAATACGCTGTGCCGCGATCGCAAGCCAGACGAAACGTCGATCAACTGTTTCACAAATCGTAACTGTGTCGCAGTTGCGATATGCAGAATATGCATCTTTCCACAACGCTGCATAATGAAAGTATTACGCGCAATATGTATATCGTATATTCGTGTTCGTTTCGAAATATCAGTAAATACATAATAATATAATATGTATCGTACGTGTATACATATACGTGTAAATATACATATTACGTGATAGTGTGCTCTAGCGACCTGTATTGTATGCGCTTGTGAGAAAATGCGTTGTTAATCAGTGGTAAGAATAATTGGCGGAACACGCGCATGATCCGAATATTCTAAATACGAGGATATTATTCGATATTTTACAGCGGCGGATTAAGCAATTGGTTGTACAATGTCCAGTTACCCGATGGAACTGTTCCGATTCGAGGCGAACCACGGCAAGTGTTATTGCGACTGTACGGTCAGATACACGGGGAAAGAGCTTTGGAAGGGCTGATCACCGAATCGGTCATATTCACGTTACTGTCGGAAAGACGACTCGGACCCAAGTTACACGGTATATTTCCCGGTGGTCGAATAGAAGAATACATACCGGCGAGACCGTTGCTTACCGATGAATTGGCGGATCCGATTTTAAGCTGCATGATTGCCGAAAAAATGGCCCAGATACATAGTATGCAGGTTCCGATAAGCAAAGAACCAACTTGGCTTTGGGATACTATGGCCAAATGGTTGGACACGGCCACCGACATATTAGAAAATATCGAGGACGTCGATGTTCGTCATTTGAAAAACGTCAACGCGATACGAGCGATCGACCTAGATCACGAGATCAAGTGGTTCAGGTGAGGAAACGGGGGAAGGAGAGGCTGCGGCATCGACGAAGCAATGTAGTAGCAATTTAGTACACTGTAGTCTGTATTAACGGTAAGGGACCTATTTTTCAGATCTCTCGCAACCCGACATAAATATCCAGTTGTTTTCTGTCACAACGATATGCAAGAGGGTAATATATTGCTACGGCAAAATACACGGAAACCAGAACTAGTTCTTATCGACTTTGAATATTGCTCTTATAATTATCGAGCATTCGACATAGCAAATCATTTCGTGGAATGGCAGTACGATTATACAGCAGCGGAATATCCTTTCTTTCATGAACGCGCAGCATCTGGTCCTACAAAAGATCAAAAGGTAAATGTTGGAGTATTTCATCTTTCGAAACATTTACAAAGAAAGAATCATGGTAAGATCGTCGCGTTTTCTTATCCTTCGTTCCGTCGTTCAACTTGTCTTGCGCCCTCATGGTGACGAACAAACGAATTACATACATAAAAAATCCCCCCAGGGATCCCCCGTCACCGTTACCCCGCGCTTGTTACATGATCACAATTTTACTCCATCGGTCCATACATTTTTTAATCGAATTACATATACATACATATACGATATCGATAGCGATACCTTGGAACTGCGTCCATTTCAACGATGACACATACATACTTAACGCATTTCAAAAAATAAACAGAAACAGAGAAATGTATTCATTCGAAATTCTACGTCGACTTTGAACAATGATCGAATCAAATCAAAATATTCGTATGCATTGCGAAAGAAAGGATCGGTTCCATTTATAACTTTATCATTTTTTCCTCGCACCGCCGAGAAATAACTAGAGTGAAAATAGAAGGCAATCGTGTTTTGTCAACCAAAATTGAGATTCACATAGACAAATAAAATTCCCTTTGTCCCATATTTGACTTTGCCGCCGTCGCTGTAATTTTTGCCGTTACCGTCAAAGTCGCTATCACTGCCACTGCCACTGCCACTGTCACTGCCACTGCCACTGCCACCGCCACTGCCACCGCCACTGCCACCGCCACTGCCACTGCCACCGCCACTGCCACCGCCACTGCCACTGCCACTGTCACCGCCACTGTCACCGCCACGACCACCGCCACCGACACCGCCACCGACACCGACACCGACACCGCCACCGCCACCGCCACCGCCACCGCCACCGCCACCGCCACCGCCACCGCCACCATCACCATTGTTGTCGCCGCTGTCGTTCCATCGAATTCCCTTATTAACTTGTTTCTTCTTCTCTATCTTTTTCCCGCTTTTCCTTCATTGTCTTTGAGGTTGACAAATTAAAAGCGCAAGACCAAGTTCGATCGTATGCGATGCATACGTATACCTATATCTACTCGGTCAAGCGAGTTCAAGAGTTATCGAGAGCAGATCGAGGAGCTGCTTGGCGTGTGTTGCGTGTGTATATATTAGTTTCACAGGACCACGATTCGGTGAGACAAGGCTGATGCCTGCCTGATCGGCTAATCGGAAATCGGAATAACGGAGATGGCAATATCGATCTGTGCCACTGCTATGCTATGGATCCCGTCTCGCACCGTACGTTGTGGAACCAGAACGACCGGTGCCATCACCCACCTTTGCAACATCAGTCCCGTACCTGCGCATCTACGACTCTAGAGTACTTCTACACGCACTCTCGATAGTCGATCCATAATCTACATTACTCGATAAATGTACAGTGTCTTATGGGTGGTAAAATCGCGTTATTTCCAATTAAGACACTTCTCTCACCGCATTTAAATATCCGTCTACCGTATTCAATTAGAGTGTCCCTATGAACGCATGTTTATTCCGATTGCAATTGACTCGATTTCTCAAACCGTTTAAATCTACGTACCACTTTCGAGCTATTTTTCACTGTAGATGTTTTCTCTTTACAGAAAAGCTTTTAAAGTTTATCCTGTATTTCGGACATACATAAATATATAAATGTATATATGTATACATATCTACATACGTATAGGTACCATATATTTTTGCCTCGCGTATGTATATATGTCTATATATACATATATGTATACCACCTTCTATCTGTTCAAATTCATCTTTCAATTATTACTTTCGATAAACGATCGTATTGTACGTTTAGCAATTTTATATTCTTTGACAGCTCAACTTTATAAGAAGTTACTTAAGAACAGTCGGCAAAGAAGGATCACCGGAAGAGGAACGAATCATGATGGAAATCAAGATATTCTCTTTGGCTAGTCACTTATTTTGGGGTCTTTGGAGTATCGTCAACGCCAAATTATCGGAAATTCCATTTGGCTATTGGGTATGCTCACGACACGGTGTATACCCGTATTTTATGCTTTTCTCCTGCTACTTTTATTATTCCAAACTTTCTCTACATACACTTATTTACGTGCTCATGCTCATTACCCTTGCTCTTTCTTCCCTGTCTTCTCCAATCATTCCCTTCTATTTCCATTGTTGCAGGATTATGCAGTTTCTAGATTAAAAAATTACCAGTATTTAAAAGAGAAGATTATGGCTTCTGGAGGATCGCCGACGATAGACAACGATGATACTGCTGAAAAAATAACCGTAGATTGAACAAATCGAGCGCATGATCGTTACGGCGAGGACTGTTTCCTTTCTGCAACGTAACGTGACAAATAAAAGTTTACCTACCATATTTTCATGCGCTCGTAATCACGTATCTTGTCAGAATCACGATTTATCGTTGTTTCGTGATACATGTTTGCGGTTTTCAACAAAAAGAAGAAAAGAGAAAGGAAGAGCCGGAACAAAGCAAGATGTGAAAGCCAACGTGTAGACAAGTGGAAGAATGACGAGCAACGCATTGAACGCATGCACGCAAGTGGCCGAGACAGAGGCAACGCGAGAGAAGGAGAGAGAGAGAGAGAGAGAGAGAGAGAGAGAGAGAGAGAGAGAGAGGGGGGGAAGAGTGAGTGAGCAGGGGTGAATAGGAATGAAGGGAAGGGGTTAGGCTGTTAAGAAACACGAAAAGAGAAAAAAAGGAGAGAGGAAGGAAAGAAACGAGACGATGCCTTACTACTACGATAGACTTGTCTACGCGAACTATCTATCACGTGCAATTTCGTTTCGTTTCGTTTCGTTTCGTTTCGTTTCGTTTCGTTTCGTTTCGTTTCGTTTCGTGTCATTTTCATTCTCGATGGATACCATCGTTACTACTATGCGGATACCATCGCCACTACTATGTATGTGGATACCATGGCGACGTGTGATTAATTAATATGACCGAAAGAATCGTCTCCCAGTTTCTCATAATGTACTACTCCCTTCGCTCTATAAAAGCGGTATGGGACTACGTAAATAGAAAAGGACCTCTCCCTTGGACAACCCTGGCTTACGAATTACAAATGTGATATAAGATAAGAAATGCGTATGATATCGTCCTGACATCTTAAACTTTTCAGGGAAATGCTGCTCAACTTTCAAATCAGCTATCGATATTTTTAGCCGAATACTTGAAATCAAAAGGATCGAGTATTCCTACCATTTATAATTACATTATACATATATACACATATACGTGCATATACGCATACATACGTACGTGTACATGTATAAGTATGTACGCATGTATGTATGTACATAGATGATTTGTACATAATTACGATTTTGTTGTACCTGGGACGAATCATTATTACAATTGAAATAGGAAACTTTGTACGCTTATCGTGTTAAACAGCCAAATCGTACTTTCGATCGCGTCTCGCGTATATATGTATATATATATGGTACTTAATTGCGTTTGTATCGGATCTTTTTTGCACGAGCTAAGAACATTCATGCTAAAAAACGAAAGCATACATAGTAAATAAGCTGATCATCATTATTGAACGTATGTATCTGCGACCAGTGCTGATATCAAGATATTATTGTTCATCGGTATTTTTCTTCGTGATTATCCAATGATATTTGCGTTTTATTTCTAATTCTTCCACACCGTGATATCGCGTATTTTTCATTAGTGCGACATGTTTCTCGGTTCAACAAAGAACAATATTTTAATAAAGTTGAAAGAAACGTATTTCCATTCTCTTCGTTCTTACCATCCTTTTCCTCAAATACTAATAAATAATTTTGCAGAAAAACAAATATCTGTAATTTCTTTTAATGAAAATAGAGTTCATAACTATATCGTGATCTACATACCTGCATACATTTCATATTATATTACATATATCGTGTTTCGTTTTCTTTTATCTCCGTAAGATGGCAATCATTGTATACAATGACATTCTCATCACTCACGCATGCAGCGTGCACCTCGAGTTTTTAGTTAATACGTATACAAGGTTAGTTGAGGTTATTGCATTTACAGTCTCTTGAGGTCATATAAACGAACATTGACGTTAATTGGTATCGGTTTAAAAGTTAATTGAAAGAAGTTTTCATTTGTTCCCGGAAACTGACAACTTTCTACAACGTTTAATATTGGCCTCTTTTTTCTTTCTTACAAACGATAAAAACTATGGAAACCACATCACACAACCTTATGCCCAACATTCATTTCAATAATGATGAAAGAAATGTACAAGCTGAAGTAAACAAGGAAGAAATACTGCCCACTACCAAAATCTCTAATTCTTCCGATACATTGGAAAATAGCATACAGCTTGCAGCTTCGACAAAAGAATATTCAACAAATGACATGTCTAAAGGTCTCGATGATGTTGATAACATTGCAACTTTCAAGAAACCGACTGTATTAATTGGTCCAAAACGTTCTTGTCCGATATATAAAAGTTCCAAAAGCTCAGAGCGTGATGTCAAATCCCAAAAACATTCGCAAGATCAACCTTTCCCATATGTAGAACCATCTTGGGGCGGAAAGCCGGAAGGGAATTACACGATGGAAGTACTCAAGTCTGGAATGATCATCGAGACAATTTCACTCAACGAACAAAATTTCTATCTTGTTGGGCGTTTACCTTTGTGCCATTTATCTCTTGTTCATCCTACTATTTCAAGATATCATGCAGTTTTACAATACAGATCTGAACAAGACAAAGAAAACGATAAAGGTTTCTATGTATATGATCTAGGAAGTACTCATGGTACTTTTTGGAATGGGAATCGCATAAAACCTAATGTTTACGTAAGGATACATGGAGGTCATATGCTCAGATTTGGCTGCAGTCAGAGAAAGTATATCTTACAAGCTCCACCGCAAGACCAAGAAGAAGAATCTCCGTATAGCTTAACAGAGTTAAAGGTATTCTTTCTTTTATCCAAACATTGTTCCTTTCATATACAACTAATCCAGTTATTTTTCAAACAAATATAAGATTAAACGAAAATATTCTAGGAAATGAGAACGTCCCAGTTGGAAAAACGGCGCATGGAAGACAAAGGTAAAGCATCCATCGAAGAAAAGGAAAGTGAAGGCATTGATTGGGGAATGGGAGAAGATGCAGACGAAGAAACAGATCTTCAAGAAAATCCCTATGCTTCTATTACGGATGATGATTTGGTTTTAGAAGATCCCAAGAAAACTCTTAGAGGATGGTTTGAAAGAGAAGGATATGACCTCCATTATCAAACAGAAGAAAAGGGATTTGGACAATTTTTGTGTTGGGTAGAGTAAGTATTTTCATACATATGAAAACAATGTGAAAGAAATATATGGTACGATTAACTTAATCTCGTGAAAAATTTAGTCTCCCCACTGAAGATATCGTCGGACATTCGACGAGAGCAGAAGCCCTTGTAAAAGGTAAAAAGAAAGAAGCAGTTGTACAATGTGCGTTGGAAGCATGCAAAATTTTAGATAAATATGGATTATTGAGGCAAGCAAATCACGGTAAGAATAACGTTTATAAAATTCTTTATAATAATCTTTAACTTTTGTTTTCGTACTTATACTGTTATGTTTTGTGTTCATATCTATACTTAATATTGTTGTACACAACATTGTTCGGCGCTTTCGGGCAGAAACCTTCGACCTTTCGCTACCAATGCAATTAGCTTTTTCAGCATCTAAAAACGCATTGAATCTGATGTCTGTGGTGGTGGTGGTTAGGTCGTCGTCGTCATCTGCAACACGCTCCTCGCATCTTTTAAATTAGACGAGTAATTAATAGTGTCGTCTAATTCAGCAACATCGATGAACCGGAACATCAACACTACCGTTCCTGTACTTGAACACAGATGCCCCTTTACTAATTAACTTTATCTTCTTGTAAAAATAAACCGTTTTGTTTAACGGTCGGTTATTGTAAATGAGAATTTTATTTTATTTTTTTATTTATTTAGAATTTATTTATACATGTATTTACAGAAGCAAGAAAAAGGAAAACGAGGAATTGGGAAGCAGAAGATTATTATGATTCGGACGAAGACAATTTTTTGGATAGAACAGGCTCTATAGAAAGGAAACGTGAACAGAGAATGAGATTAGCTGGGAAATTGGAAGAAAAAGCAGAAACGTATGATTCCTTGGTGAGTTGAAGCAAGTACTTTACTAATTTTGCAACTTTCAATCAACATTTAAATAAAAATGTTGTTGGTATTATTATTTTAGTTCGAAAAACATAAGGAAGTTACAAAACGAATATCACAGTTGTCAACTTCGATTGAAAATTGGCAGAGTGCGTGTAATGCGAAAAATGATACGACCGAAGAAGATGCGTTAGACGCTTTTATGTCAAGTCTAAGTTCGTCTGCTTTAACTAAAAGTGACATTGCTAAGATGAAGTTGGAATTACAAAATCTTCGAAAAGAAGAGGCAAGTTTGATTAAACTGTTAAACTTGACACAGCCTGCAAATTTACCAGCTCTTTCTCATCACGATACTATAAATCAAACTATTAGTCAGGCTAAAGCAGTCGCGCATCTTATGCAAAATGCACCAGTGGAACGAAAGAAAATTTATAACTCCTTACCTTGCGGTAAAAAGGTGAGTAAATATTTACTTTGTCTTTAATCTTATTTAATTAGGTATTTCATCTTCCCACAATACTACTCTACTACCTTTATGGTATGTTTATGTAGGTGAAACAAATAAAGCAGTATGTAACTACCAATACTGAATTACTTGAATCAAATGCAAATTCCGACACTGCAACAGAGGCGGCAGCTGTAGAAGAAGTGGATAGTGATGACGATGATGAATCAATTTCAAATCCATCCCATGATTCATTATGTAAGGAAAATTTTAAATTGCAACTCTCTAATACCACTATTAAAAACGAATCTTCCGAGAAACACGAGGAACAGCAAAAGCATAACATCCAGATGACGAAAAAACATCTAGGGGAACAAAGAAAAATGTACTGCGATCAAGACATACACGCGGATAATTATTCCATGTGGATTCCGCCATCGGATCAAGCAGGTGATGGAAAGACAAGTCTGAACGAGAAATATGGTTATTAAGGTTATTATGGTTATACAATATTTATATGTAATTATATGTATTAATTGTCTAATATATGTATTGTAAAATTGTTGAATTCTTTATATGTTATTACCGTGTAATTTATGATATTGTAAATACTATACTGTACAATATTTATTGCTAAGTTACTATATGATAACTATTAAATACGGTATTATATTATGATTTATTACATACGTGTGTTTTTTGTATTTAATATCATGTATACATGTATACATGTGTGTAGTATCGGAGGTACTATGTATATACAAATTAACATGTATGAGGTTACATTTCAATGTATCGATCGATTGTTTGTACCGACTACTTGTATCGTTTACGTTTCTAGTGACATTTGGAATATTTTGGACATTTTCGATCGTGATCACGGTTGGGTGTTGTGAATGAATAAACGGATTGAAAAACAGGTAAAATAGAAGAATAAAGAAAATAGTTACAATTGTTCTTGCTTCTTCTATTCTGATATTTGTGGAAATATTGAAAATTAACCTTTTTTTTTTTATATCGAAATAATACATGTACATTTAGTACATCAAGTTAAATATATGTGAAATTATAAACAACGATAACCATTTTACCATGTTTTATTAGATAAAATCCATATGAACATAAGACATAACTGGACAGTGATTGGCATGTTCTCGTATTATAAACCAATAGATTGCATATTCGCCTTATTTTAATATTTATCAAATATATGTGTGGTTTACGATTTGTTAACATTAATAGTTTTTAAAATCATAGGTGTCGTATTATTTAGAAAAGACAGAAAATGGATTATTTGGTTGGGGAAATATTTGAAATTCCTTATTTTAAAACAGGTACGTATATTTGTCAAACGGATACGAAACATAACCTAGACCAACAAGTGTAAACTTCACTTCTTACAATGTACATATTCTTAGAAAGTAAGCCGAACAAGTTATATATTTTCATTTAATTGAAAATGACAGTGATTTTTTTATCGAAACGTAATATCTCTTATTATGCTATATATGCTATATATGCTATATATGTTATATATGCTAAATATGCTATATATCATTAAGATGTGTCAAATTATTAATCAAAATTGATAATTACTAACTAGATAGCGTTATCTTTTAAGATGTCGTTGCACGAATTTCTTTTAAGACATTGAAACACTGAAAAATATTTAATCCAAAGTAATTTAATTTAATTTAATTACATCTTGACAATCGATACAGTATGGAGTACTATCGCATCCGTTGGATGGTATATAATTGGAATTACAATCTGCGTTTGGTGGGCATCTCCGTACATTTTGGAAAAATATACGAATTGGAAGTTGAGAAAGGATGAACAGGAATACGCAGCAAAATATCATAAGAGTAAATATCATAAGATGGCTACGTCACATTGGTCAAAAGTACTTGCCTAATTTTATTATGTCTAGATCCAGATCTGTTGCGAGAAAGACTCTCAGGGTTAGAAGCTTCGCGACAAAAAATGCAAGAAGAATATTATGAGAAATGTATGTTAGCAGAAGAGGAAAGGACAGAGGTAAACTGCGAATCTTAACTTGAAACGCACCAACATGGACTTAGAATATATGTGTATTATTCTGTTTTCCAGCAGAAAGGAAATGCAAAAGGAGTACCAAAATTAATCTTAGACAATAATGTCATAGGCGATAGATTAGGAAAGAAGAACAACGATTCACCACCTTTTACAGAGAAGAAACACAAATCTATAAGGGAGGGTAAATACACACATGGAAAATAATGATTTTAAAATAATGATATCGATCGATAGCGTTAATTCTGACATTCTCCGACCATTACAGAATACAACCCATTAATGGGCGACGGTTCTAGAGGATATCGACCCCCTAAGCGCACTTGTTGCGGAAAGGGTGGTTGCGGGTAATTACATGTAAGCGTAAAAACTAATATAATTTTATTTTGTATTCATAATTCTCAATAAGAATGCTCGAAGAAAAGAAAATCGTTTGTTTACGAAGGAAATTTTGTAAATAATTATCGATCGTTGCCTTCTGTTACAATAAAACTATAAATTTCTAAATATATCCGATATAATGTTTAAATTACCTGAAGCTCTAAGATTATCTTGCACTCTTATACATTAATTCGTTTAACTTGAGCTCTAGCTTGTTAAATGTAAAGGGGAAATAGGGTAAGAGGAAGTAAATGTTTGTTTTTTCCTTTAAATCTTGATGAATTACTTTTAGAACGTAAAAAGTTTGGAAAATACTCGTATGTTCAACATCACTTTTTCTTTGTTTTTATTAATAATCGTTACTCGTATATTGCGTAACGCTTTTGTATATCGCTTTATATGCATATGTAGTACTTGACAATAATAATTATTACTTTTTAATTATCTACATTTGTGCGCGTCTTGTGTTTGCCTGTACGCGTATGACACTAGTCTGTATCGACCAATTTTATTAGTATCATATTTTTCTTTTCAATAACATGTTCAAAGTGGACAATCACTTGCATTTGTTTTATAATAAATAAGTTATTGCCTACGAAAACGCTTACGAACGAACGAACGAACGAACGAACGAACGAACGAACGAACGAACGAACGAACGAACGAACGAACGAACGAAAAATTTCTGTTTCTTTTATGCGCTTTATTTACAAAACGTAAAGAATATTTAAGCTAAATCACTTATCAGCCTTCGCGATTTAATTTAGACCTAGTGGCTAAAAGATGCAAGTAAAATTGAAACTTATCGAATCGTAGTGTTCGGAACGTTTTTTATCGTTATTAGATCTTTCGATCCGAATGTTAATGATATGACGATTAGCGCGCTGTGACTATAAAATATATATATATATATATATATATATATTTATATATCGTTATTCTACCGTGTCGACAATTTTTGTCAGTCGGTCAACAAAGCGTCCAATTTTCGCAAGAGATTATTCAGCTATTGGCAGTGATTGATAATAAATCACTTACGAAACTTTCGTGAAACTTCCCCTCGCTCGGGACAAAGTTGGTTTAATCGATTTCAACGAAGACGATTTAGTTCGGATTACATTCAATTAGCTTACTTTTCACTTTTCACTTTTCACTTTTCACAAACGGAAGAACACGTCGACATGTGTTTCTCGTTATATTCCGTTGCCCGTTTTAATTCTCGGCAGGTGGTCGGTAGAGTAAATGGAGAGTTAATGGAGATGCGACGAGCGCAAGAAGAAGCGCATAAGCGTAAGAGCAATTTAAGATAGACAGCAGGAGGGCAACTCAAATTACGGGCCAATAGACGACACGAGAAACGAGAATGAAAGAATTAAAGATGCACGGGATTGAGAGCAGGGGGAGTGGAGGGGAGGGGTTGCGCAGTAAGTCGGCGATAGTGGCGATACGGATAAAAGCGAGTTTAAGGGAAAAGGATTTGGTGTGTCGTCACGATCCGTACGCGATCTTCTACTTTCGTTCAACGTTGAAGGTGTTACGCGTAATATGATACATACAAACAGTTTGAACCATCGTAACAATCGTGCAAATATGAGAAACTATAAAAATAACGTCATTACTTTTTTCGCTTCGCAAATTGATAGGATGGTTCGGTATAACTGGTTCGAGAATCGTTTACTCTGCCGCATAATCTGTGACAAAAGTATCACGAGTTCTCGATCTTGAACTCGAAATATTTTCGATATCTAAATAAGTAACTCTACTATCGATCGAACTGCTCCCATATCGTGGAAGAGTTCGAGTGCGAATTTATGTACAGATTTGGAGTGGTTTGTTCGTTTGTTTGTTTCTTCTCCGAAAAAGAATCTACATACATATGTGCCTATAGAAAAGGACCATTTACCACCAGTCAATAGAGTCCGTAAAGACGAAGTTTGGCAAACTCAGTGTACAGTCTAAACAGATTATCAGAGATAATGTTTGAATATTGTTACGGTGAGTACTTAAAATATAAGTTCTACGTAGCTACGTTTCTCTCTTTCTCCAGCTCTTGTTCGAAATTTATCATTTATTTAAACACTCTACGAAAACGAACGCTCTCCTTCTTTTAATTTAATTCGTTACTAATAGCTTTCTTCTCTTTTATTCTTGTTTCTCACCTTTCTGGATGGATTATACTTGTATGTTTCTATATGCGATCTACGGATTTACCAATTTCATTCGCGAACCGTTACTCGCCAGCATAATTTTATATATTTACTTATGTTACACATTGAATCGTATCTCCACACCCGATCTACGTAGTCTTCCGCAATTGTGATATTCGGCAGTGCGTTCAGCGTCTGTTATTATTTCTCTTTGACGCTTGTTAACGTCTGTTAATACGTTGAGCGCGGTGCCGAAATTGCTATCTTTTCCGTTTAGCCGTTAGCGAGCGAGCGCTCAAGCGATACTACGATGATACAGGGTGATCCGTGACTTTACGCACTGGGTAGGGCTTATCTACTGTTGAATCTGTGATCGAAATGAACGATTTGACCCAAAAGGCAATCAGCCAAATATCCAAGTTGAAAGAAGAATTGTTCACAAGTTGCACAAAAAGGGAAGCAGACGTACATAAAGTGCCAAGATATTGTTCTGTATGTTATATGATAACAATTCAAAGTTGTCACGTTTTGTAATATGTGTAAATCCAAGCCACATTGTTGTTTTTAGAGTGTTTTAATAAATTTCATTGAAACGACTACATTTATTTTTTAGCTTTAATACTTTCGGCCCCAGGAACCGACGCCGGCCAAACGGAAAGTTCACTGTCGGTGCCCAGGTACCGGCGCCGCGCCCAACGTATTAATAAACCCATTCGTTAGAACGGTATAATATAGTTCGACGATCGCCGACCTACAATCAGTCAATTCTTTAATGATATTTACTCTTTGTTTCCTCACGCGAAAGAACAAACTAATTACAACGAATTTGAGCGATTATTACACAACGAGTGTCCTCTACTCGACTATCTCGATTTACATTAAGATTCGTTCCAATTCCGGAGCCTCGACGAACTCTCACGCAACATACACAGAGATTAGGAGGAACCAAGAGATGCAGTTTGAAAATGTGCTCGGATCAACGACGCCCGATTAGATCCAATTTAGAATATTATAATGGCCGTTTCAACACTGTTGGTCGTCGTCCTCGTAGCTTGTCACTTATTCGTATTTTCTTCGTCTCTGCCGTAATCTTCACTGGTATTCGTAAGCGATTACCGATCGATCAATTCGTCAATGTTACGTGGCAATTGCTTTTTCCCTTTCGATCGATGCAACGAATAGAATACAGGCGACAGCTGCTTTCCATTGTTTCAACTGCTCATAGAAGAAAGAAGCTTCTGCACACGCACACGCACGCACACGCACATACGTACATACACACACACAAAAAAAAAAAAAAAAAAAAAAGGAAAGGAAACTGTTCGATATGATGTAATACTTGTTGTACGACAGTCGATCATTCTTTGCTGCACGTACCCATAAAAGTTGTGCATACATATGTATATCGTTAAAGAAGTATCACGTGGAAACACGTTCGTATCTGTACGACAAAGTTAAAGAATCATTTTTAACCATTTAGGAACGTTACATCGGAAAATAATAGAACCGTGCGGAACTCTGAGCGGCGAAAATGTAAAATTTCTGGAAAGTACACAAGTGCCACGTTGATCCGGCGCACAGAATTGCCATGTGCGCATACGCGTAACAATATAGTGCGTGTTAATATCGTTTGCAATGTCAAAGTCGACGTTGAAATCGTAAATTATCGTTACTCACGAACAAAGATTATGAAACTAAATCTATTCGATCTATAACACTTTCTTTTCGTTATATCCATCATCTCGTATCCTGTTCACTGTTCACTGTTCACTGTTCACTGTTCACTGTTCACTGTTCACTGTTCATTGTTCATTGTTCACTTTTCACTGTCAACCATATCGTCCATCATCCATTTTCATTACTCAATGGCAGTGGTTGTATATATTGAGCAAAAAACGAAGAAACGTAACAACTCGGTTAGGTAATTATCAAAAGTATGGAAACTACGAGACGGACGCATTCTTCGCACTACTTGCTGTTAGGAGAACATTAATGAATATGAATGAAAGAGTTTCGCGCGGCAGAGGGTGGTAGGAAGAAAAGAGAGAGAGAGAGAGAGAGAGAGAGAGAGAGAGAGAGGAATAAAGGAATATCACGGTTAGTACGAGTGGCTATTAAGGTTTGGAGATATCGAGGACGAGCTTAAAGGTACTTTGAGAATGTTGGCGATATTGTCGCGCGAGACGGCTACGATTCGTTGCGATCCAAGTAATTCGTTTGAGGTTGAAACAGTGGCTCGTATCACCGTCGGTCGATTCTATCGGTCGGTCTTGATCCTCCGGGAATCCTTGGGACATTAGCCATCGCGAAGGTCGGCCGGTCGACTGCACTCTATAGGAGCATTTGAATTCCCACCACCTACGAAAACATTGTTCAGCTTGTTGTATCTTTGACTTCCAGAACTGCTGACTGTGTTCGAGGCCGAGGAATTGTGCTGAGGATAGCCGCCGATTCTCGAAAAGCTAGGCACTTTATCTGAAAGAGAACGAAATATGTTACATGTTGTACGTACATAAACATTACACTGTTTTACCGTGATTTTTATCAAATCGACCGCAATGAGAGAGAAAGAAAGAAAGAAAGAAAGAAAGAAAGAAAGAAAGAAAGAAAAGAAGATAATAATGCGAACCTTTGCCACGGTTATGCCTCGTCCTTTCTTGCGAGCTAATGTTTCCAGATTGCCTTGGAGGGATACAAGAATAATTACTGTCACCGCTACTATAGGTCGGCGAAGCAGTTCTAGTATTTCTTCTACGTGGACTTTTGCCATTTCTATTTCGGGAACCTGTTTTACCATGGAGGCAATTGGCCGATGTCGGAGGAGCGAATTGGTCGTTGTATTCGATGGTGTTCCCATAGAGGCAACTGGATTCCGAACAGGAACAACAAATATCCGAGTGTGCGTTCGAATCGCAGGACTTTCTATCCCATTCGTCGTTCTCAGCTTGATAAAGGTTCTCCGTTGTATAGATATCTTGATCGTTTCGCCGATAGATATCCTCGTTCGCTATTGATCGTTCCGATCGTGAATCCGCACGATTTACATGACTGTACGCAGAATCGTAGTCTTCCGATGGCGAATCATTTCGTTGACCGTACAAAAGAGAGCCGCTCTCGTATTCGTTTTCATGATTACCTTTGTACGAATCGTAACAGTCGAACGATTGTGGAAAGACAGGCAGTGCCGGTGGATTCGTTTGCGGAGGCAAACTCGTGTATCTACCTTGCTGATGGACGTTATTTTGCGGAATAGAATTGTCGAATGGTTGGGTCTGCTGACCCGAATCGTTCCAAATTGTATTCGAACCTCCTAAATTGTTAATTATTCTGGTCGGCGGACTCGGTGGACTTTGCGAATTTCTCGATCCCGAGCCCGAACCGGAGCCACCTCCTCCACCACCACCGCCGCTGCCGCTGCCGCCGCCGCCGCCGCCGCCGCCGCCGCTTCCACCTGCAGAACCCGAACCAGAACCGGAACCTGAATTTGAACTCGAGCTTAAACCCAGTCCCAACGCTAATCCTGCACTCGTGATCAAGTCCAAATCGTTTTGCCTTTCGATACTTCTCTTACCTAGGTGGGGGCTAAAGGCGGTTTGATGTTGGTACTGTTGTTGATGTTGTTGTTGCTGCTGCTGCTGCTGTTGCTGTTGTTGCTGTTGCTGCTGTTGATAATGGTGTTGATGCTGATACTGATGCTGCATTTGATGCGGATGATGATGATGATGATATTGATACTGATGTTGATGCTGGTGTTGATGCGTATGCGAATGCGATCTGGAAGAACCGAGAGATCCCTCGAACGAGGGCGGATGTTCCGGCGGAGGTGGTAGCATATCGCACCAATTCGGTGGCTGATTTTCATTTGGCAGCGGCATTCTGTATTGATGAGCTCTTCTTTGCGCTTCCGTATTATCCTCTGCGTTATAAACGCTACTGGCATTGTCGCTGCTCGGAGACACGGTTGATTTGTTTCGATCCAAGTTCGAATCTAAACTCGAATAGTCCGGCTTGAGACAAGAATCGCTGGAATTCGACTTTCGACCGGCGGTTTCTATCGAATCCGGGCTACGAGCAGGCATGCACAGTGTCGTTGTAGCGTATGGTTCTGGCGGAGCTTGCAACTGTTTTCGAGCATTGTAAAATGTCGTTAGATTAACTTCAGCGTATTCCGAGCCAGCCATTCCAACGATTCCAGGTGGGAGGCCGATTTGATTCTGATTGCTTAATAGCTTCGTTTCGCAGTCCTTATCGGTGGTGGAAGCCTGCAGCGTGTTACTCGGCCTCCAACCACGCTCCAACCACAGAGTATCTTTGTTTAATTGACAAATGTCATTAGCCGTGCCGACAGGAACGTTCAGGTGGCCGAGTTGTTTACTCATTGCTTGCCTTCGACGAACGTAAACGGCGCCCAATAACGCGGCGATAACGGTCAACACGACCGTTATCACGAGGATCAAAAACCAAGTTTCACTAACGACAGAGGCATTTCTTTGACTGGGATCTGTTCGTGGCGGCAACTGCGTCAATTGTCCTGGATCCATGTTCAAAACGGTTGGATTGGAAAACGGTCCAAGGCCTACGCGGGTTAACCCGGCAACGCGCGCCGTGTAAAGACCACCTGTCGTTAGGCTGTTGATAATCACCGACGTTGTCGACGCATTTAAAGACATCTGGCCCAAAATCTTGTTGCTGCTATTGCTCTTGATTTGAATCTAGCGAAGGAATAACAGAGAAACGAACTTGACTCGATTCTCACGGGAAACTAGCTTTTAGATCGTGTTGTCACGCGCGTATTTACCTTGTATCCAATTAATTGTCCATTTTGTGTAGTTTTCGGCGGCGGAGACCAACGGACGAATGCCGAGGTCACATTTATCATGCCGACGTGAACATTTTCAGGTGCCCCGGAAGGTACGTCTTCCAGCGTGATCGCTAATTTCACGTTGCTCGGTCTCCCTTCGATAGTCTTGAAAAAAGGAACTAGGAAGAACTCGTAACGCGTGTACTTGTTTAAATTGGTCAAAACGTAGCTGGTTGCTCCGGCATTCAGTACCGTGACCATTCGATATTCTGGCTTCTCGGAAACTTGACGATATCTTATATACAAGCCTTCGACCAAATCGGCAGCGCCCAGTATCTAGAGACAAAGAGCACAGGTGGTCAAAGTGAAACAACAAATAATACGTAACAATTATATATATATATATATATATATATATATATATATATATATATATATTATTATATATATATTATTATTATATATATATATATATTATATTATATATATATATATATATATAATTGGATTCTATAGCGCCTCTGCTACTTACGTCCCATACGATCTTTACGCTGGTGCTGCTCAAAGGCTGAACATCCTTCAAGTAAAGAATTTCACTGTTGAGACGATCTCTTGCTCGAATCAGTTCAGTTTGAGGAATCGCGTGTTGATCGATATTGGTGGTGCGCGCCACATCGGAAAACGGACCAGGAACGGAGAGACCCTGACTGCTACGAGCACGAACAAGGAATACGTAACTCGTGTCTGGCTTGAGATTCGTTACCTGTGAGAGGAAAGGAGCAGCGATTCGGATTGCATCGTCGATTAACGTTGTTCGTGGATAAAGGCAGACACAATACATATCTGTCTATGCACGTATCTACACGTCTACTTGTCTCTTATGTTCTTGCATTCGAATCCGGCCTGATCATGTACACATATCCATGTACTTACCGTATAGACGTCATCTATTATTCTCGTTGCGGCAACGATCCAGCTAGTCTTTGGATTCGTAGCAAAATACTCGACCGTGTAATCGATTATTTTGCTAACGCCTTCGTGTCCCGGGCTCCAGGTGAGCGTGACCGTGTTGCTAGTGGTATTCACTATTCTTGGTTTGCTTGGACTTTCGGGAAGTAGCGATATATCTGGCACGACGACGCCGTGATAACTCGCCGTGGGGTTAATCGTTAAACTAGCCGACCATGACGTATTCCCGGACTCGGACGATGCAACACACTTGTATATTCCCGTGTCGCTCGATTGAAGGTTTTTTAGAGAAAGAGTGCCGTTACCAGCGATCGCAAATCGATCATCGCCATCGATTCGTACAAGTTGGTCGTTCTTGTACCAGCGGATCTTTGGGCTAGGTCTTCCGAATGCACGGCACGGCAAAGAGATGTCGCTTTTCGGAGGCAACGTATGATTCGTTGCGCCAATTTCGATGACAGGCGGTGGAACCTCCTCGACCGATGTAACCTAACGGAGAAATATAAGAGTCGATCTGTCGGTATTCAACCAAGTACAGTTACCCTTTGTTCGTATCCTTGTACGGTTTACAATTTCACGAGCAACATCGAAAAGAGAAAATCGAGGATCACAGATGGCCGATCGATACGCAATCCAATACCTGAAGAAAGACTGTAGCCGTGCTCGCACCAGCCTGACTGATCGCGCTGCAAACGTAGTGTCCTTCGTCTTTTCCAAGTACGCTATTGATACGTAAACTCCCATCATCTGTGATTTTGTAACGTCCTTGGTATTCGTTTCCAGGGAACATTAATTCTTGAGAACCCTCGCGCGTCCAAAAGATAGAAGGCTGCGGTGCGCCACGAGCCGCGCAGGAAAACGAAACGTTCGATCCGGCGCTGACTATCTCGTCTTTTGGAAAACTGCTGAATATTGGCCTCGCTGACGGAACCAAACAAGATAGAACGTCACGCATCGTCGTTAGCATCGGTTCGTCAATACGCATTATAACAAGCATTCCACTTTCCGTTTACTTACAATGTACTGTCAAAGTCGCAGTCGCGGATATCGCACCGACACCGTTCTCAACATCGCAAATGTACGTCCCTTGATCTTGCCACGTCACTCTTTCGATTCGCAAGCTTTTGTCGTCCAAAATATGCGCCCGCCCGATTGGCATTTTCCCATCATTTCGTCGCCAAAGGATCTCAGGTGGAGGATCGCCGCCTACGCGGCAGGCGAATTCAGCCGTTTGGTCAGCTAGGATCGTTTGATTGGCAGGAGTGGACAAGAAGAATGGCTTCACTAACAAGGAAACACGAATGCAAAAGTTGAAACTTTTTCATCGTCTATGTTGCATCGTACCGCAACATGGTTAGTTTGTTCGATTCATCGACATTACTCACCGTGAACGGTCAAAGTTGCCACTGCAGATTCTTTCACGCCCACCATGTTCTCGGCGACGCATTGATATTTTCCCTGATCAGTTTGCCTAACATCCGAAATCATCAAATTTCCTCCGTCTACCAAAGTGATACTGCAACAGACAGAGTTTTCGCTAAACGTAAGTGATTAGTTTCGAAATTAATCGTAATCGATAATACCACGTGTATTTATGCCACGCGATTAAACGAGAGGCGGGCAGACGAAGGCAAGCAGATTACCGTTTAGTAGCATCCAAATCTATCGCGTGACCATTCTTTTTCCAATGCAGCGTTGGTTCTGGATGACCTCGGGGTGGTCCGCACTCTAACAGAGCAGTCTCTCCAGCTGCGACTCTTGTGTTTTGTGGTTCGACGCGAAACTCATCCCTCAACACTGAAACAAAGAATATTTAGTTTAGACTATAAACCAACTATAAGATCACAAATACCAAACTTTTAAACTCATCCCAAGTCCTCTTTCTCTTTGATCGTTTCGGTCTCTAGTCGAACGATGATGAGTCACGCGATATAGCCGGTGTATCGGCTAAGCCGTTCCGCTCTGTTTGTTCATCGTTAGCGCCGTCGTACAGACCTACACTCGTGCGGTACAGCTTTTCATCTACTTTTTAACGCTTCTCTCTCTCTCTCTCTCTCTCTCTCTCACTCTTCTCTTCTCTTTCGCTCACTCGCTTTCGCCGCAGCTTACACGCAACCTGCTGCCCGTCTCCCATCTCGAAATAACATTTCGAATCATCGATCATTACGATTCGTATCTTTCACCTTTCGAGCTGTCCAGATAAACGTGAGAAAACACAGTAGTAAGAGCGATAAACTTTGGACCAACTTTCGAGAAGATAGGGTAAGAAAGAAAGAAGGACAAAAGGGGAGTAGGAATCTGGAAAGGAAGAACGGAAGAACGGAAGAACGGAAGAACGGAAAGGAGAGAGGAGAGAGGAGAGAGGAGAGAGGAGAGAGGAGAGAAGAGAGAAGAGGGTGAAGTTGGTGCGTAGTCAAACAACCTCCAATTAACGGACGCTAGATCTGGAGCGAAAGAATTGAAGGGTTCTTGCATCTCCCGTCTCACCCCCGTCCGTCGTCTTTTTTCCTATTCTCACCCCTGTACCGGTCATATAACCCCTCAGGCTTTTTCGCGTGCCGCAGGAACCAACTAATGAGAGCAGCAGGCGCGTTCCCTTCGTGCTACGCGTGTACGAACGAGACAAACGACTATGCCTGTTGGACCGTGCGGGAGTAGCACCATCTGCGCGAGACGACTACTTGAAAATCGGGCTAGCTCTCGTTACAAGATGGATAGAACGACGGTATATGCAAACGGCCAGAACGATCGCAACAATCTGCCACCACCATTCTTCGTTAAAGCGAAACCGTTCGTTTCGTTTCGTTAACCGTAGCAAATTCATCGACCACTAACCAACTAAATTGATTTCCGTTTTCATTTATAACACGCGATCGTCTGTTTCACGCATATGCGATCTTAGCAGTGGAAAAACTTTGATTATCTTTCCAGTTACCAGTGGTTTCGCCTTTACAGACAATGACGCGTAAACGGCCCAGCAAATTACTATATCTATTCTGTATATACTTGACAGACAGATCCATACATATTGTATATTTGTTACCAACGAATGAAAGATAAATCTCGCCATCACACATGTTAATAACATCGATGCAAAGAATAAGAGACTATGTTGCTCTTGCTCGAGATAGGGGGGCACAACTTTTGCATCGGTATTTTTCACTACCGTATTCTTACCGTATAATTAAAGAGCATAAATAAACACAATGGTACAAGGACCGGTTAGAAAGGGCAAAAAGCAGTGGTAGCGATGGCATTGCTTACGTAGAAGCTCGGATATTCGCTCGGTAGGTAAGAGCGTATTCAATGCAAATGGCCACAGGACTATAGGACTATCTCCGTATGGGTATACGTTAGTATGCTTGCATGTTGCATGCTTGGCTGCTCGATGCTTTACCGAGAGTTTCAGCCGAGTCTCGAAAGGTGACCGCTGCGCCTCTACTCAACCTCTACATACAGTATACAGATATACCGTATACGGATAGTTGATCGCCAATCTATACATATACATACATAGAGTAGGCGTAAGTAGGTGCGTCTACTTGGCCAACTACTCATCGGCTGGTTCTCCGATTTTCTATCAAACCGATACTCGGTCGTACGTCTTATCCCGGTTATGCTGTTTTCCCCACACTTTGAAACTCCTATCTCAAATTTAATCGATCCCATCCAAATACTACTTTTATTTTATTTATTTCCATGAAAACAGACGATGCATTATTCGCGTATCTACAGGCACGTTCATCTTTACTTAAATATTACTATCTATCTTTATCTGTCTCAAATTTCCGTATGAACGCAAACACGATTACTTTCGTGTTTCGTGTTTCTTCGTTGCATGCACCTATATGTGTACAGTGTACAGCGGCTCGCAAAACACTCGAACGTTTTTCAAAACAGCACCTTTTAAAAATTGGACCAAGGCACTTGTGATGTTACGACCAGTTGCAAGGATTAGTTTACCGGACGACGCGTAAACAACATTTTTGAAAGAATCGCAATCGTAAAGAAAATAGCGCCGGTCACGTTTCACAATTCTTTTATCCGAACCTGTAGTGAAAATTTAAAAAATACGTACTCTCGATTTATGTCAGCTATATACTATACACGGTGAAAATTTCATCGAAATCGTTCGATGCAGAAGCAAGCGGCAGGCATCGACAGTCGTACGTACCTTTGCATCTATTACAGTTATAATTTTTAATCGTTTGCAACTCGTAACAACGTTAACCGATTTCGATATAACAGATGCATTGTACTTGACAAAATTGTTAAAATCGAACGTGGTGTACAATATGAGTCATAGCGGGATAAGAATTCGACAATGCCTTCATATACGTAATAGTTACTTGGTTCACTCGTTCTATAAATCAAATTTTATAGATACGTGCGATCGATCTGAAAATTTGATACCTGTATTTATATTTCTAATCTCAGCACACACAAGTGAATTTGAACAAATTGATCTCTCTCTCTCTCTCTCTCTCTCTCTCTCTCTCTACATATATATATATATATATAAATTATCTTGACGAAGCAATTATCAATGCGTATATTACGATAGTTTAATAAATACTTTTTTTCACTGTCAGTGAAAATTGTTTTTGTTATTGTTACAGAGTGTAGTACACCGGCAATGATTTTACGATGGCAATGCAAATACACGGATAAATATCCATTTCTTCAACGAAGCGTAATGCGCTCTCTTCGTTACAATTTTTATGATTTTTGAGTCAAAGATGTGACAGAGGTTTATCCGAAATTCGAAACGTTTAAGATTGGCCATGTTGACGGAGGAATTGTCGGCACAGCAGTTGCTCGCGACGCGACGCGCCAGTCTGGTCCGGTATGCCCACGGATTCGATATAAATAGACACGAGTGTGCAGCCGTTCGTGTCCTCGTGTGACTATTCGATAGACAACACACAACTATCCAACTACAGACAAAGTTGTCGCTTTCTAGTCGAAGAAACGAATACACACTTATCTACGTACGTAAGAGACGAATGCTTACTTACCTATCATATACTATACGTACACATGTACCTACGATAATCTCGTTTCTAAGCTTTTCTATACTTAGAGCCTAAAGACCGACGCGGTACGCGGTATTTTCCCTTCGAAGGCCAGTCCTTCGTTCGACGTTAAGATCTCCATATCCGTAGATGCGTCTTGCCTCCGGTTCTCCGCCCTCTGTTACGGTTCTCCGTGTACATAAAGTCAACGTCTTTGACACGAACAATTTTGAAAGCGGAAAGGAAGAGCGGAGGAAGTTTATACGACGGCAGATTCGATTTAACCATCGCGTTTGAATTCACGAAATCCCGTTAACACGCACACTCTATCTCGGTAAAATACCCATTACGTATGGTACCTGGCCATACGATACCGTGACCGTTCGCTTAACATTTAAATTGCATCGTTTCTGTCTGGTTCCTGTCACATCGAGTCCCTGATTTCCCTAAGCCGGACGGGCGATATAATTCACGTCACCACGCCACACGATCTTACTATTTTTCTACTTTATATCTTAGTACTTGCTACGATTTTTCCTCCCGATCGAATTCTACGTGAACTATGAATACGTTTGCACGTCCGTTTGATATTTCCTTGCTCCTCTACGTTATCGCGTTTCCCAAATACGACTACGTGCGTTTCTAACGGGCTGTGATTAACGTATTCGTCGTTACGCGCTATTCTAAAAAAGAAGAGATTTTTGTCGTTGTTTCTTGCCAAATTTTGCAATTCTTTAATTTTCAAATCCTTGCCAAATAAAGCGACGGAAGGGAGGAAGACCGAGAGAGAAGGGGTGGCAGTATACAAGAGGACGGATAGCAAAGGGGGGAGAGGGGATACAGTCGAAAGTGACTCTCCTCCTCCTCCTCTTCCTCCTCCTCTTCCTCCTCCTCTTCCTCTGGTTCAAGCTACGTCGCGAGGGTACTCGATTACTCAATTAAACCGTAGTGTCGGTAGGCGTGGCAGTTGGACGTACTCACGCACATATATCACAGAGGTACATCGCATACTGGGTAGGAATGGGATTTGTACGTGCATGCAAGAACGAAGGAATATGCCCCATTACTATCCCTATGGCGCTTACATAGATGCGAAAGAGTATCAAGAACAACGCGGAATACTACATTCATATACTCCTATCTACTCTTAATCGTATCACTGCATAAATTATATAAAATGTTTAAGAAGAAACAGCGGTATAAGAGTTCGTACGACGAAAACAGCGAATCAAAGAATAGTTTCACAGGCAGATAAAAGATATATAAAAGCACGAATGAAAGCGAAAGCTTCGTAAATCGGATATCAAAACCATTAGATCGGATAGAGAGTTAGAGACGCAAATGTAAACGTAAACGGAAAAGCAAATGTGAACATTACTGTGAGTGGTAGCTGTTCGATATTTATCGGTGTTCGTAGATTGTATCTTGCGATAAGCTTTCGTATGCACCGCAACTCTCAAACTGTACATTGCAAACTTTGCTGTCCACGCCGGAAATACCTACTATAGGTACGATTCGAACTGAATGGAGTCGTTGTTTCAACAGCGTTTACTCTTTACCACTTGTAACATACAAATCTATAGGAAGATATGTACGGATTTGGAAGAAAAAAAAAAAAAAAAAAAATAACCGTACTGTATGTATCGTGTTATTATAATTTGATTACACGTATCACTGATTACATGTATGATAAACGATAAGAAGAACGCGACTGTATATGTATGATGGGAGGGAACTTTCTTAATTCTTATTTCAACTACACGAAACGTTTGTACATGTATGTATGATATAATCTAATATACACGTACGTACGGGCGTATATACATATACATATATACAGCAATACAACGTTAAATTTCTCATTATTTTTCCGTATTCTTTGCATCCTGCTTCTACAGAGTACGGCATATTATTCTTGGAGTAAATTTTCTTATGGTTCGTGACCTTCCAGGCAAGACTTTTACTGCACTTATGCTGCAGGCTATGAAAGAATGAGAACGGAAGTTAGGCTACCCTCGTAAGTACGACATGAAAAAAGGTCTCGTTCTTTTGAATTTAACGCGAGCAAGAGACACTTGAATTTTATCATGTGCAATGTGCAACCAGCGACTACCAACGAACAATATAAATCGAATATCATTGATAAAAGTCTCTTTCTCTTTCTCTCCTCTCCTCTCCTCTCCTCTCCTTTCCTCTCCTCCTCCTCCTCCTCCTCCTCCTCCTCCTCCTCCTCCTCCTTCTCATCGCCCTTCCTACTTCCTTCTACTGTAACAAGATACCACATGTTAATCAGATAGATACGTGTACCAAACGTTTAATTTCGTAAAATACGGTTGATGAACGAATCACGTCTTCCAAACAGTTCCAAACGAAAAAACATCGTTGAAAGGAAAAGTAAAGAGATAATATTAGACTACGTAAAAATAATACGATTGCCTCGACGATAATATATGTATGTAGGTTATAGTTAGAGAAAAATGATACAACAGGGATGTATATAATAATAATTTGTTCTTAATAATGTCTGTTAAAGATAATTTGTTAAAGTCTGGTGCACACGTCTCATATGTACACGTATTATACACGTATAAATTGGTCGGAGTAAGGAGCTTATCCGTTGACTTCTCTTTCGACTTTGGAGAAACCGAGTAAACGAATAGGTTATATACTGTCGGTACTTTGTATCAACGAATCCGTCGATATAGAACGTCGTCCTCTTTTGGGATTAAAAGCTGTAACACCTCTTCTCTATCCTCTCCATTCCCCTCACCATTCCCCATTTTCTACCCCCTCTTTCGCTATATCTTTCTTTATCTACGCGCCTCTTACTCTCTTTTCTCGTCCAACCCTCCGACTCTCATTTTCTTCTCCTCTTTTCCCCTAAAAGCCGCTCCAAGTAACCCTGGCACAGCACAGCCAGCACAGCGGCACTATGCCGTCCGGCTAATCGATACGCGTCGGATAGAGGGAACGAGGGTCCCGAATGGGGTTCCCCGGACATCGGAGGGTTGCAAGCAAACCGACGGATAGGTGTTATTTCACCGAGACGAGAATCGAAGAAAATTCGGAAAGCTAAAGTCGATCCAACGTTTTCGTTGACTTTATCTTGTCCAAGTTGATATCAGTTTGATAAACTAACTTACACACGTATACGTACATATAACTAATAAAATGTCGTCGATCGACGATCGACTCGATATTCAATCACCAAGGCCACACTGTTCTTATTATCCATTTCTTCGTTCTAAATAGATGGCTCTTTAAAGCTACTTTGGTACTAGTCTCGTACCAAAAGTTTCTTTACGTTCGTCTATTACGTACGCAATTACGTTGTCGCCTATCCCTATGAATTTCTCTCCTTTCGTGTTAGATATTCGGCAAAACGAGCAATTCGATCTTTTCTTTTTCTTTTATTGGCTCGACGCATTAGCAATATTTTTTCAATCGTCGACCGGTCAGGGCAGTCCCGCATTAGATCATCGTGACTGCAGATCTTTTTATCCTTTCCTTTTATTCGTATTTCCTCTTATCTGCTCTCTATTCTTCTTTTACAATTTTTTCCTTGTCTTTCTCCCTTTTTGTTTTTTTTTTTTTTTTTTTTTTTATTCTCGACCAGTATATTTCGGTGCGAGTCGGTCGAACAGTATACTCGCAGCACAAAGCCTTATTCATAGTCGTCAGCCATAACTGCCGTTTGCGTCTACAGTCTACAGTCTACAGTCTACAGTCTACAGTCTGCAGTATACAGTCTACGGCCATTGCGATCACCATCTTTATCGGCGCGGCGTCGAATATCGAGTTGGTGTGACAAAATTTCTACATATATACATACATAATGGCAAAATAAAGAATATTCGGCAACAACGATATTCCCTAACGAAAGTCACGAAATTAGGAAAGGGCGGACGAAAACGGTAAGGCAATCGTGGGTACGAGTCTTGAAATAGGTACACGAAACGCGAGAAAATGCACTCCATCTCCTTTCTTGTCGTTCTTTCCATGGATATATTTGTTAGGACAAAGAAGAAGAAAAAAAAAATGTCGAGGAAATAGATACTTGTTAGGTAAAAATACAGATATGAATTGTGAGTAAAGACACACGAGATACACGAGACATAAAGGCGTTATGATGTGTGAAAATAATTGAATTGCGGTGCCTGCGTAATTAAAGGAACGAAAACCGAAAAAACGAAAAGTGGAAATTATACAGTATATAATATTCCACTCACTCGGCAATTCTCAATCAGTAAAATACAAGTGTAATGGTTTGTCAATTGACATGACAATAAGATTGAAAATTTGTCTTGGCAAACGGCAAAAGTTCAAAGAAATTTTCCAAAATAAAATGATCTATTTGATTTGAAAATCCTATTAATGCGAATATATACATTGCATGCAACACACTACCGCCTATTCATGACAAACTATGCTGCATCACGTCGCACAACACAGCACTCTGTTGGTCGAGCATACGTTCGCTGTAGATACAGCTCCGTATCGATTTCTATTCTCCTTCTCTTTTCTCCTTCATCCCCACCGTTTCTCTCTCGCTCTTTCTTTACTCGTACATGCATGCGTAACGCGCATATATATATATATATATATATATATATATATATATATATATATATATATATATATGTGCGTATGCAGAAACGTGTATGTTCAATCTTCGATTGCACGCACAATATGCAGCAATATCTTCGTAACCGACAATTTTTATTCGTATCCTCGTTTCCAAATTGTTTCCGTTTCGCTTCTCCTCTACTTTTATTATTCATCTACAGTCTCCGCTTTTTCTTTCCTATAATTTCTTGACAAATCTACTTATTTTCCATATTATTTATTATCCTCATCCTTAATGCAATATACACGTATTTCATTTATGTGTAAGTAAGTATTAGGTTGTCCGGAAAGTATCTTTCTTTCGCAAACGTATTTTTTTACAACAGTTTATCTCAACATAACAAAACGGATCGTACGTAATTCGACGAAATAATATAAAACAAAAAAATTGTTGTGCGTCTATTATTTCCTCATGAAATGAAAGAAACTTTTCGGACAACCTAATACAAGCAACGGTGCGTGTGAAACACGATAGAATAAATCCCGTAACATCGAATATATTAACGCTGAATCGTTAAAAATGATACATTCGAAACAAAACTCATTTCCTCTACACATAATACAACGTCGTTTAAAGAGTATATACATGTACGCACATACGTACATATAACTCTTTGGTCCCTTTCTAAGGAGTTAAGTTACAGGACTGCGTAACGTATACTGATTTTGAAGACAAAGAATCAACACCATCTATTCTAATATAAATTATTCCTCTGTTTCTTTTACATTCCACATTATTATCGTTTTTTTAACACACTATGGATTTACATATGAAAGTGTAAACAGATTTGATTATAGGAATAAAATTTGTCTTTCGAACTCGATATGTCGCGTATCTACCATTCGGTGCGTATATATTTATTAATATTTGCTAATTGAACTTGGTCGATTGCTATGATCCAAATTACACTGTTTACGCGAATTTGCTGTTCTATTCTGTTTTGCGATTATTATATGCACAAGTGTTATATGCAAAATTGCAAGCAATTTAGCGATCGCAAAATTCGAGTAAAGAGATGGGTTCTATTCGATGTGGAAGGGTTACTGTCTGCTCTCTCTTCCTACCCCCTTCTCCTTTCGCCTGAATATCGATCTGCCTTAAACAAACTCGACTTCGTCCTCCGTTTATTCGAACGTAATCGACTCGTTCTTCGTTTTGTACAAATACACAGATCAACCTTACTCTAATTCCTTGCGTTCTTCGCATTGCGCATACACAACACACGTACACGCAATAACAGCATATACACACGTGTATGCGACATTACGGCTATACTATACGGCTCGAAATAAGCCATGTATTATACGTATTATTCTACTTTTCATGTTATCGAGAAATTTGCGACTGGTTGTGCATGATCGTTGAAACGATTTCATTTTAGATAATGCAACTAAAGATGATCTCGGATAGACTCACCTGCGACAGTTAGCGTTGCGTTTCGACTTGGAACAGAGCCCGCTTGATTTCTTGCAACGCACCAATACACTCCTCCGTCTTGTTCTTTTTTCCCGTGCATTACTCTCAAGAAGAAAAGAGATCCCGTAGGAAGAAGAACACGATGTGATTTTGCATCTCCGGGTGATGTTTGAACCAGTTCACCGTCCTTATACCACTCAATCACGGGCTGAGGTTTACCTTCCGCCTTGCAATTCAATGTTACCGGTTCATTCTTGGCCACTATTATATCCGAAGGATGTTCCGTTATACGCGGTGATCTCAATTGCCCTGGAACCAGAATATTTTTATATATTATGATTGATTCGCATTAAAGGCAATTGTAAAGTCACAGCCAAAAATATCCATATTGATGTTTTGCCCGATTTTCCATTTTTCCTATTCATCGTTACATCGTTATCGTTATATTTCTCATTCTAATTCTATAGACAAATTTTCTATACATTTGCCAATATACACAATATACACTTATTCAAATCCACGTAGCTATATTGAATCTCATATCATTTGGTAATACGTATACGCTTTCATACGACCAAAAAATGTTACAATATCTACAATGAAACGTGCAACCTGATAAAAGGCACTTCATCGGACACTTCTCCGTCGTTTCGCTATTGTTTTAAATTTTACTTGTATTCGATGTGTGTGTACGTGTGCATGTGCTTGTATGTGTTAGATATGTAATACGTCGTACATATCTTGTATGCCAACAAGCGCGCTCTTATTTAGGTCGGTTGTAATTCGACAATGTATAACATAGCCTCTAAATTGTTGGTTGTACGATGAAGATAGACACGCTCGTGTTACCTGCTTCAAACTCCATGCTTGAGCAAAGCTATTTCAACTATCCCCCGATATAGCTAGAGGGATTCTAAAATATTCTTGGAACGCACAAGGTACAGATACAACCTATAGACCACAAGTAGTTTACAATCGCTTCGTGCAGTCTGCAAATTCTACTCGAACGTGAACGTCCGAAGCAAAATCGGCCGAGAAATGTTGCACATCTGTAAGAACGTTCATTAAAATTCCGAGATGCGCGAGCGTTCTTTGCTGTAATTAAGAAATTCCTCGTTTTTTAAATTTTATCCCTAGTGTTCTTTTCTACAGGGAACGAAGCAATTTCGTCAGTGGATGATTGACATAATATTGACACGTATTGAAATGTGGCAACAGGAAATAAGAATGCAGAAAGAACGCAATAAGTTTATAAGATATATGTGTGTACGCGTGCACGTGTTTTTATATAATAATATTATAGGGAGCACATTTTATGATTTCAGCGTAACATGACATACACGTATTGCGTATACTCGCAACAGAGACAAGTGAACACGTACAGTCTGTCACACAAGAGCGTGTCTGCGATATTTCTGTAAATATTTATATATTTGTAAAAAAGTTTATATGAATTGAATCTACATCTAAAACACTAATACGCTATTACAGTAGGGTGTCCAATCTCCTCCATTAGCGATTATAGCTTGACATCGTTTCGGCATACTCTCGACTAATTTTTGAGCGTAGGATTCTGGTAACGACCTCCATATCTTTCGAATGTGATGTACAAGTGTTCTTATTTTTGTGATACGTCTTCCTCTCAGCTTGCCTAATAGGACACCATGCCCAAAACGAAGATTCATCAGTGAATATTATATTACTCCAATCACGATCTCTGTTTTCATTCGCCCATGCCAGACAATTTTCGACGTTTCGCGTACGCGGCACTCATATTAAAAAGCTCTGTTCCTTTCACTGTTTCAAATGAAACTGAAAGGTATTCAGCAACGCGTATTAGAGAAGTTTTCGTTTGTTTACATTCTTTTTATCTCATTCTGATTAGGTGCCAGGTTTCGCAGATATCGCAGACACGCTCTTGTGTGACAGACTGTACGTAGGGATATAGGCGGGACGAAATGTACCATGTATGTACATGAGCAGGTCGATGAATAGGTGGTACGTACATATTTCAATCCTTTTCAACAGATATCCTTGAATATATTTACATATTTCTAAAACATACCTTTGCGTTATGAGAATTTTTGACACTTTTTAGGCGCGCACTTGCTTGTATGACAGGATAAGA
This sequence comes from Bombus campestris, assembly GCA_905333015.3. Classification (NCBI taxonomy): domain Eukaryota; kingdom Metazoa; phylum Arthropoda; class Insecta; order Hymenoptera; family Apidae; genus Bombus; species Bombus campestris. Next base: position 4,666,335 of record HG995149.1, read on the forward strand.
TATATAATAGATAGACAATTGGGGAGAAAAGAGGAAAGAGAACGAATGCTTTGGTAATTAGAATTATATATATATATACACAGAGGAGGTATGTCTCACCGCCTTCCATGATTTTCGAATTTGTTGACGAGGTCTTAACCATGATGCTGAACGACTCTTTTCTACGCATACATACATATATGCAACATGTCTGTGGTCGTGGCTCACGCACAGCTAAGGTGCGTTGAGTTTCCTTCTTATCCTTTCTGTGCCTAAAAATTGATAAGCAAGATGTATGAACGCATCCTATAATGCCATCATGCCCGTACATAAAGTCAACCCGATCCTAACCCACCTCAAGGGTAGCAAAAATATTTTCATGAATACGTATGTTGGAAATGAATGTCGAGCGGTAGTTAAAAAGTTACTCGGAATGTTGACCTTAACGATACATTTGAAAATCATTAAAATCGGTCAGGTGTATACCCCCTTCTATATAATTACCAATTCTTTTTACTCTATTTTTACTTTAATCGCATGTTAAAGAAACATCCAAATAAAGACGGATTTATATAATCAAAGAATAATGAATAAGTTTTTAAAGAGTGACTGGGTTTTATTACTTTGGCAGATGCCTTTATTTATCTACGCTTGGATACACAATCTTTATCGTACTCTATAAATGTCTTTGACGGTGTTCATTAGTATATGTACCAAGCATGTATGCACTATGCATGTATAGACATTTGCGCATTTCTCTTTTGTCCTCTCGCTTCAGTATTCGGAAACAATAGACATTGTGGCTAAATTAAAATCGCCTCCGGAGTTTTCATATTTCGCTGTTGAACAGAGTCGTGAGCGCACGTGAACCAACTCCCAGTTCTTATGCTCGGTAGGCCCGAGGCATCTCGTTTCATTTCAGTCCTAACCTTCTCCGAATCAAGCTATCTCGGCAACCTGCCTTGCCAACCCGCTGTCACTCTCTTATTTCTTTCCTATTTTATCACATCCTCCACTCCCCCCCCTCTCTCTCTCTCACTGTTTCTTCGTCTTTCTTCATTTTTTGTCATATTATATTTTACTTCTCCTTCTATTCTCCTTTCCCCCTCTTTTCCTTTTCCTACAAATATTGGGTTGGCAATTAAGTGATCGCGGATTTTGTCATTAGGTGGTATCGACAAAATCCGCAATCACTTAGTTGCCAACCCAACATAATCTCCAAACCCTGCTAATTTCGATCAACACTTTACAAATGTGTCAAATATGTATATTCAATTTTCCGTCGCAATAGTTACAGCACTTGACAAAATCTGGCAAAGATATTTTAAAATAACAAATATAAATGAAATTCTCGAATAGGAATCGAGAGAGACGTAAAATTGCTTGAAGCGTTCGAATATTCCAAAGTTTCGAAACAGTCGGATATTCGCTTCTATGCTAATAATACTTTTCGCCAACATATAAATATATATTATATGTATGTATTATTAATCCAACGATACGTCCAACGAGTTTAAATATCCGAATTTTTGTACAAAAATTCTGTCAATAAGATCACCGACAGACACGAGAACTAATTTCGAAGATAATTTTACAGAGATTAAAGTACAGAATTCTTGCACACACGATGACTTGGCTTATAGCTTCGCAACTGCAACGTGAGTATTGATTTGCCGCTGTTGCGCTTCAGCTCTCTTCTAGGTTCTACTCGTTTCGCCGTCTTCGAAGACTCTGCCAGCTGTGCCGGATCTTCTTCTTTTCCCCTATCATAGATTTCTTTTCTTTCTGTAAATCGTTTATCGTTTTCTTATCGCACGTACAACCTTTTACTCGACTTTCCCTTTCTCCCAATTTACTTATGTTTCTCTACTCTATCCTCTTTTCCCCTGAATCTCAACATCTCCATCAGTTCACTCCTTTCTTTACATATTACATGTACGTACATATGTACATATATCGTATATCCATATGTTTCATCAGAATAGTATATCGTCATTCGATTAGTCACTATTTCTCATTTCTTTGTACATACTAATCCCTTTCTCCATTTTTTATTTCATTTTTCAATCGAATTCTCGATATTCAAACTATACGAAGACGACGCAAATTACGCTCTTTGAAAATATCTTAATCAACATGTTACAAATAATCTCTTCCAATCTTGTATAAGGAAATGCAAGTGGATGTAGATATTCCTAAAATTGAGAGAGTAATATATTATACAAGATTATACAAGATTATATAAGAATATAAGATTCCATGGGAGCAGAAGTAGAAGAAGAGGAACAAGGAGAAATGGCAGAAGGTAGGTTGAAAAGTACATAGTACAATGTACCGCAGTACATTTGCCGAGTATCCAATGGTATGTATATCACGATAAACCGACAAAACGTTTCGAAAGGATCATTTTATATATTCTGAAATCGTTGTCATCTTTCACACTGCTATTTTTATTATTCTACTATCTTTTTGTACTTCTTGAACATTATCTCACGCGAACAGCATTTGCAACTAATAGGTTGATGTCCTGATTTTTCAAGTGATTTGTAGATGCATGTGTGTTTGAGCCTGTATGTCGGAGAAAAGGCAATCGAAAGAAATAACGCAGAAAGAAAGGAAGCAGAGAAGCAAGGAGGAAAGGAAGAGAAAGAGAAAGGGGGGGGGAAAGGAAGAAACAGTTTCATTACTTTCGATCCCTAAGAAGGATATTCTTGTAAGAGGGGAAGGTAGAAGACGAAACGGGAATAACCATTGAATTCCTTGAGACGCGAGGGAAACCTAAGACGTACGGAACCTTCGAAGAGGGTTCGGCCGACACACCCTACTCGAGTTCTTTCGGAGCAGGGCTGTCCAAAGTTGTGGAAAAAATAGCAGCTTTCTATTATTCGAAGAGAATCGATGATAGCTTTCTATTTCTATTTTAACTAATTTTCCATTTGTTCCTGTTCAAAGTACGTCTTTGTTTTTGTCTTTGTATGTCAAAGTTATGCGACCAGATTAAACGAGAAACGACAATCTAGCGTTCATTGTTAAATAATAACCATAATAACATTTTATATTTTTATTCATATATTCTTGCTGTCAAACGCACGAATATGCTTAAACGTTTCCTAATATAGGTACACTCGCATACTCGTGTATCGCAAAACCGTACGAAATACGCATAGTGCATGTATAGTGTTTTCTTCTTCTTGCGTATTTCACAATACGGTGAATATGCTTCAGATTTTCAGATCTAAATCACTTATTTTAATCTGACATTCAATAAATTAAACAACGGCACTCGCTTATTAGCTTGTATTATTATAAATATAAGGAGAATATATACTTTTAAAAGGTGCAGAAAATTTAAAATATTGACGTAACATTTAAATAACCGTTTGATATCGTTATCGTCTTACATCTATTCTTTAAATATATTTTTCGTTTTACAGCGTCACAGTTCTTATTGTATAAAACAAGTACACGCATATCTTACTTTTCTACTCTCTTCCACTAAACAACATACAGTGCTGGACAAAAGTATTGGCACAGCAAGATTGTTATGATACAAATGCTTATAACTATTAAACAAATTGATTTAAACAAAAAACTTTTTGACGTATTTATTTATTATCTATCCTAGTTTATTACATAACAAGAGCAACAATATAAATAAAATAATACGCAAAATAATAACAAAAATATATTTTTTGAACATTTTATGGGTGGACAAAAGTATTGGCACAGTAGAATATTTACGCTTATAACTAATTACATAATAAACTTCTAATATTTTGTTGGCAGTCCTTTTCTTTTAAGGACTTCCTTTAATCTTCTGGGCATCGAGTGGACTAATTTTTTAGTGAATTCAGGTACAATATTGCTCCATTCCTGCAGAAGAACTTTCTTCAAGAAAAACGAAAGAAACCACAATTGAAGAAAGAAAAATAATATTAAATTTATATAAGATGAATAAATCTTACAACGAAATTGCACAAATCATAAACAGAAGTCGTTTTACTGTGCGTTCAGTCATAAAACGCTTTAAAAGTGAAGAAAATCTAGAGAATCAAATTAGGAGTGGTCGCCCTTCTAAGGTAACAATTCGAGAAAAAAGGAAAATCGTAAATATTGTAAAGAAGGATCCAAAAACTAATTCGACTGAAATTGCTTCGATGTTAAAAGCTGAGTGTGAAAAAGAAGTAAGTACCAAAACTGTACGTAGGGTATTGAAGGATGCCGGTTATTCTGCCCGTGCAGCACGAAGAAAGCCCTACATCAGTAAAATAAACCAAAAGAAAAGAGTGGAATTCGCGAAAGAGTTTGTTACGAAAGATACTGATTTTTGGGAAAAGATCATGTTTTCAGATGAAAGTAAGTTTAATATTTTTAAATCTGACGGCAGAATATTAGTATGGCGAAAACCCAACACAGAGATGGACGAACTGAATCTGCAAGCCACCATGAAACATGGGGGTGGTGGTTTAATGGTGTGGGGATGTATGGCATCATCGGGTGTAGGAGAACTTATATTCATTGATGAGATAATGGATGAATATGTATATTTAAATATACTCAAGCAAAATCTTTTGAAAAGTACTCAAAAATTAAACCTCCCCAGGGATTTCTATTTTCAGCAGGATCGAGATCCTAAACATATGGCGTATATTGTTCGTCAGTGGATAATATATAATACTGCCCACACATTAAACACACCACCTCAAAGTCCCGATATGAATCCCATTGAGCACGTGTGGAACGAATTGGAAAAAAGAATTAGGAAACATAATATCACAAGCAAGTCTGAACTGAAGAAAGTTCTTCTGCAGGAATGGAGCAATATTGTACCTGAATTCACTAAAAAATTAGTCCACTCGATGCCCAGAAGATTAAAGGAAGTCCTTAAAAGAAAAGGACTGCCAACAAAATATTAGAAGTTTATTATGTAATTAGTTATAAGCGTAAATATTCTACTGTGCCAATACTTTTGTCCACCCATAAAATGTTCAAAAAATATATTTTTGTTATTATTTTGCGTATTATTTTATTTATATTGTTGCTCTTGTTATGTAATAAACTAGAATAGATAATAAATAAATACGTCAAAAAGTTTTTTGTTTAAATCAATTTGTTTAGTAGTTATAAGCATTTCTATCATAACAATCATGCTGTGCCAATACTTTTGTCCAGCACTGTAGCTACGTACGAACCTGTATTGCTAATACATATTACGTATACTGATATTTCTTGTTTATAGCGCATTCTGTATTTACTAAATTTGCGTATCAGAATGTAAAACTTAAAATTAATATTCGATCATCGACATCTGTCAGTTTTATAGGAAACGCGCACTAAAATAAAATAAAAAAAAAAAAAAAAAAGAAAGAAATCGTTTGCTTTGGTGTCATTATCTTGAGATTTTTAAAATGCACCGTTGTATCTAACACGTATAACGTAACATTTTTATTCATTTACTGTAGATCAAGATTTTCTAAATTACGCTTATTTCAAAATAATTGAATTATTGAAAATGAGAATAATTATATTCATTGAACGAAAATAATATCAGGCCAATTAAAGACGAAGACTGTAACATTTTAATTTTTGCTCTTCTTCGTTTTCTCCTTTCTTCTTTTTCAAGCGTTACTACTGCTTTGAAAAGTATAAAAATTGCAATAAGTATAAAAATTGCAAGCATATTGCATAAGCGTTGATCGTTAGAAGCAGAAGGATCGATCTATTCCATTAAAGAAATATGCTCCGAACAAAATTTTCCAATATAGCATTGGGAAGGTTTTTCCTAAATTTGATACACCAGATTCCATAATAGACAACGCAAGTATTCAATCTTTCCTATTTTTGCAAAGAATTGCAAATGTTATTTTTCCAGCCGTTGCACGTAAAATTATATTTGCTATGGTTTCCTTATTTATTATTTTCTACACGTTTGATATGTTTGAAATTCAACAGTATGTTTTTCAAGATTTTCAGCTGTTAAAATAATTGCCAATTTTTCTAGAGAACGTAGAATGTGGAAACAATCTTTGCGAATAGGAAACATAAATATCGTTAGTGTCATTGTTCTCGAGTCTTAAATATTCGACAGACCAATGTCAGACATGGATATGGGAGAATTAAAAGCATCCATTGGAAGAAGATTAAGGAAGTTGAAACAAATTAAATTGTTAGAATGGCAGTCTTACGAGTCGTATCCCATGATACGCATATAGGTCAATTTCAGCAAAGATTTACCCTTTTAATCGAAAATGATTTTTTATTGTTTCGAACAATTTTCACGTAATCTTGTAATCGATCTTATTAGGTTATACACATATCTGTATGGTATTCTTTATTATGTAGGTATGCTTTAACTTAGTCGACAGATAGCGTAAATGTAGATATATTGGTTATTCGTAAGGTTTACAGACAGCCAGATGGACAGATTCGCTTCGTACGAATCGCTGGTGGTTCGTTTCTATCCTGTGAAGTGTCGCGCATAACCTAATAGTTTCGTTTCACATCGGTGATACTCGGCTACCTTCGCCAGACTTTCCATCCACAAAAATAGACCAGCCAATGTCTATCATCCAATACCGTGTCTTTTTACTAGAGCGTAATCAACGCAAAATCATTCCTAAGCTGTATTGTCTGTTAGTGATTTGTAATTTCATGCATTATCGAGAACAATATTAAACGAAATAAATCTTTGTAACGTATTTCGTCTTTCCATCGTACATTATCGTTCATTACCGTTATTATGCATCAACTTAATAGAGAGAACAATATCACCGATATTCAGAAACAAGCAATATTTATTTAATATTTATTTATTTTCTGATATTTTACTGAAATGTGTTGATAATTATTAAAGAAAAGAATATATTATACCCATACTTGGATATCAATTTCTTTCTTGCAAGTTTTCAAATTCTCTTTAACAGCTTAGATCGAGATCAAATTAATTAGGAAAAACAATATTTGTAAATACATTTAACACGTTAAAGTAATTTTACGACACATTTCGATATTAAAGGCTTTTGCATTTTCATTTGAAAGAGAAAGTGTTTTATAGCACAAATATAATTTTACACACATATCTGTTTAAAATTTCTCAATGAAATCGACAGCGTTATTCTTTACGGAGAATAAAAGTTCTCCAATTGAAAAAGTAACTTCCTAATTCCATCGTAGAGGCGAAGCAAGGTAGAAGGACATAGAAGCTGAGGAATATGGCTAAAGAACGTTTTGAATATGATCTTCAAACTATTTGTCTTCTATATACATTAATCCCACATATATTTAATAGCGTATATCTAATGTAATAATAATTTACTCAGGACGATTATGTCAAACTATTTATTTTGTGTTTAAAAAAAAAAAAAAAAAAATATATATATATATATATATATATATATATATATATATATATATAATGTATATAAAACTTTATTATCATTATGGCGTTGCACTACTTACGATTAGTATAGTAATAATTTTGTGTTCATTTTTACAGTAGATATTTCATTGATCAATATTTTACTGTTTCCATACATTTATAAATTAAATTCGCTTGCACGATTACACAAATTCGAGATCAAATCTATCTATGCATGTATAATATAATCACGTTCTGATTGTTCTTTGAGTTTGCAAAGGAAACAAAAGATATTTATTTCCGCACTTGTAATCATCATATACTACATACACGTATACGTGTACGTGTACATATATACATATTAGACAGAATATTGAATTAGACTTTTTATCGACAAAAGCTGCATATGGAATCGTATTATAGGCATTGATTTATGGGTATTCTACCATACAGCCTATATGTCGTTGCCTTTATTTAGATATCAATTTCGCTAATTGTAAACTGTAACATAATAGATTGCGTTCCGTTTTATTTCAAACGGAAGTTGTATGACGACTTAAAAAAGTAATTGAATTAGTTGCACAGAAATCATAATTATTTACTCTTTGTCATTGATCATGCTCGAATAATTTCTGTTACATATCTGTTAAAAGCAACCATTTTCAAGCACGTGATTCTCCTCGTTGTCAGTGATATATTATCACCCCAATTTCACTTGACTTTTGTTTTTAACGTCGATTCAATGAGACCAACTTCACAAGAACAAAAGATTTATCTTCAAGGAACATTACCATTTGTGTCAGTCTCTTTTCTCATTTGTTATCGCACGTCTGAGAACAAGAGGTCGTAAAAGAAGAAATATGTATCTCTGCTTGAACTCCTTTTTATTAAACTATAAACTTAACGGTTCGTTGTATTAAATTAAACAAAAAATTTCCAATTTATTGTGATTGGTGTTACGATATTATTGGTAATTGGTATTATTACGTAGAAGAGCGAAGAAACTATTTTCTAAAATTATTCATTTCATTATGACAATGGTTAGACGTCAAGAAATAATGACGATGACGATGACGGTGATGATAAATAATTCACTATATTTTCTTTCCTCTTACGCTAGTTAAATTTACATACGATGTAGATGTGAAGGCCTGGCGTTGTGTTAAAAAGCGAAAAAAGATATAAATCTCCGAAATGTATAAGTACATAGAGCACAGAGAGAGAGAGTGTGTGTGTGTGGGGGGGGGTGCGCGCGCGCGCGCGCGTGTCTGTGTGTACGAAGAACGTCAAAGAAAAGTTAACAGATTTAGGAATAGAGAGATTTCGAATGGAAGGGAGACTTACCATGTACCATAAGGGCGAAAATTGCTGTCGCGAACAAGTTTCTTAGCCACTCGTTGCGCATTTTTCTTTCGGATATCCAAAGATTCTGAAGAAGGTCGTGAATGACGAACGAGATCCTTTACCAATCGTTGTAACTTGATGTTAATACATGTTGATGAAAATTCAATGGAAAATTTCAGATGTATCCGAAAACCGGATAAATAGAATCAAAGGCCAGAAGGAACACACGCACGATGTCGACGAGGTTAAACCGGTAAGAGCGGCCACTCGCGAGAGGATTCTCCTTTCGAGTTTAGAGCACAAAGTAGCTTTCCAGGCGAGAGGCGTATCTTTCGGCGTGACACTCGCGCGCGCCTCATTTCCATGCCATTACACGTTACCACAAAATACGCGTACGTACGAACGTCCATACGTACGAACAACGCACACCCACACCCACATTATATTCGATACCCACCTACGCACACGCACTAACTATATCCCCATGTATTTGTATACCAGCTACGTACACATGTGTCACTCATCTATATTCACTAATATGCATACTATGTTTGCAGTAGCGTCAAGTAATGTTATGTTACGTTAAACCACTAACCGTCGGTCGATCACCGGCAGCCCCATTCTTATCGAACAAAACCGACAATTGCTTTCATGCGATGAACTTCTGACATCGCCGGAGCTCTCGCGCGCGCGCGCGCGCATGCACGCGCACAGGCGCATACACGTATATATTAGAAATAACGCACATACGTATTCGTAACACACGTTATACACGAAATACGTAAAGGAAAAGGAAATCACGACCAATGCACTCGATGTCACGTTTTTTTTTTTCTAGCACACTTTCATTCTCTTCCGAAGGAAGGGAGGGTGGGAGGGAGAGATGGAAAATAAGGGGAAAGAGATGAAAGAGGGAGAGAGAGAAAGAGAGAGAGAGAGAGAGAGAGAGAGAGAGAGGGAGAGAGAAAGAACTATTCTAATTCTTTGATCGATCCAAACCGCGCGTCCTCATTGCCACTTATAAACGTACAATCACTGATTCGATGCGTTTCGTATTAGGTATCCATTTATTCGGTCTTCTACTCTCTGAGGTTAGCATACGATCGATTGGTTCCGTATTTTCGAAGAACGGCGTTCCTTTCATAATCGATCGCTTCGTGACCGACTGTCAAGCTACGCTCCGTTTCTCTGTTCCTTGAACAATTATTCTCACTTGTAACTATATTTGCCATCTTTCGACAAAAGAATTAGCGTTGATTATTGAAAAAAATATGAAAATTGGGCGCACAATTGTAATAATATATAAAAATTCAGTCAATTTTAGGATAACGATAGTTTATAAATGACTACAATCGACTCACCGCGACGATCGAGTCACGACTGAGGGCGCAGCAATTCTTTTTGTGTACCACGCGGCACTTCGGCTGCTTTCGAGTATCCTCGTTCATTCTCGTAACCTCTTTGGTTCTCGCAGTTCTCGGCCCTTGGTTCTCATCGTCAGTTGACGCTTCTCAGCAACAAAACATGTACCACGAACGTATCCAAGTACGTACGTACGTCCTTACACATATATGTAACCATGTACTTCAATGTTTCTGCTCGAAATCTTATTATAGTAATCGATACAAGTAACAAACTTTTTCTGACTTGGTTCTAGTAGCTAACCGTTAATTTCTTCCTAACTATCCTATTTACCGAAATTATGAGTATGACGGTGTGTGACCAAGAAACTAAACCAAATAACGTTATTAATAATTTCTACGTAAATAACTGTAAATGATTGTAAAAATTTCACATTTCACATGTTTAACGTTTTTCTTCATATCTAATACATAGATATAATTATCAAGTTTTAATCAAATTTTATTTATATAAATGAATGTGGTCGACTACATCGTGTATCTACTATTACATATGACCATAACCTTTTTCATCGTTATATAATTGTTTAGTTCATCTATATGTTGTGCAACATGCGATAAGCTTTGATAAATAAGATTAACCTCCGCGATAATTGTATGTTGCGTACCCAGAATGACATGCACATGGCAGATGCGCGCGCGCTCATACGCACCATGCACAGCGCACAGTACTGCACAGTCAACAGCATACATCCGCTGTCTGCATACCTAGAGCTTTACTTTTATGTAATTACACGTAAACGAAAATTTGTTGTTACGCAATCGAGCACTGTGATAGAGTTACGGGTTAGTCATAGAATGACGACACGTAGAAATTGTAAGTAATGAAAGAAACGATGGTCATAAATTTCGGTCAGACTGATCAAAGATCGAGTCTGCTTAGATATAACGGCAATGAGGCAACGCGACTACATATAAGATTTTCAATGTCAAAGAACAGTTGCAATCAAAGTGGAAAGTTGCAATTGTAACGAATGTTACAGAAATAAAATAATTTATAACGAACGGTTAATGATCGAGAAACGCTAATCAACGGCGTAATTCCAAGTAAGTATGTAGTCGTCGATGCCGGGAACTCACTGACTGGTCAGTACTCATTGAACGTTAATAGCAATCGCAAGTTTCCCTTCCCTGTAAATAACCGGAAATTTCACAAAAGTATATTGTGTGCCAACTATCGTTGTTAGCAATTCAATTAACTTGCAAATAGTTGAAATCAATATTCACAATCAGACATACGTAGAATCGAATCGACACTGAATGAGTTAGAAACGTAATAGGGACAGACAAATGGATAATGTATAAAGTAGTTTTTCAACAACTTGACGATTATTTGATTTAATTATACTTGTAACATAGAGATGTCGAAAAATAATGTATACAAAACGACGAGTTACGCAATGTAAATCAATGTTTTTTCTAAAACGATTAACGATCGATTTGGTAGGTTATCTAAAAGATTCGATTTGTAAATGTATTCTTAGAGATAGAAGATATCTTATAGATAGCAGATGCTGCCGGATATGGCAACGGCTCAAATAAAATTCTTTTCGATAAAAAAAGGCAAAATATAAAATAAACAAGAGTTAATCGACAATTATGTTATACGTTATCTATAGTTTGCAGGATGCATGTGTTGCCCGTTATGACTTGAAATTTCAGTATCATCCACTTGAACGGCTGTTAATGCTTGACATTCGTTTTCAAACGTGAATCGTTGTTCAGTATTCAGAAAGTATTCTAGCAGGTCTACAACTATCTGATGACGTGGTCTATTGAAGAAGTCACCTATATTTTCATGAACATTCATCGGGCATCGTGAGTGCAATACGTATCTACATATGTATGGAAAGTAACTTGCAAAGGTTGAGACGAAGCTGTTGCATTTTCTAATACGTATATATATTTTTATGGTTTTGCGTAAAAGTGACAAAAATGGGAAGAAATTAGTTTACCTAAGTAAAATCGAAACGAATCCTTTGATTTCTGGATGTGTTCTCAAATAAATTTCATTTTTCTTTCTCTCGATACATTTCCTTGAATTTAAATTGTATTTCTGACGTCTGTTAAAAGCACCAATATCATAATTTAGCGTACCATGAGCCGGATCTTTCGGATGGAAGGCATGAATATTTCTCGGCAACCGATCCATAAAACGTACTTGTCACTAAACAGAAGACAATATTTAGGCTTTGGCTGCTCCTGTACAGGAGAGTGCAAGAAAACGTTTTAATTTTGGAAAGAGAAATCCGACGATTAACATGTCCCTCATTATGCGTTCAATTAGTTGCTAAGCAACGAATCAAACAAACCTTTCGTCTACATAGAATTATACGATTCCTATTGCCTGTATTGCAAGATTGAAAGAGGATACCGATCTAGCGAGACGGATCACTGATGTGACGGACACAATGAAAAAGGAGGATCATGTGTTATGATCAAACTATTAAAAGTTAATCAAGCAAAATACAAAGGTAAGTATTTTGTTATATATGATATCTATATGTACAATCAATATATATATATATATATGGTTGCGTTGGAGTATATGTATTATGTATGCCAATTAAAAGGTACAAATATTGGATTGGTAAATAAGTGATTGCGGGTTTTGTCAATGGGTGGTATTGAATAAATTAACCCAATACAATGAAACTTTTGTCGGAGCACTGAAACGTAGACGTGTACCTATCGCATGTTATCGCTACAAGTGGAAACCATTTCAGCCACTACTTCCGGTGAAATTCTTTACAGAAATTTTTCTTTGTTTCTTCACCGGTTTCAATATCGTATACATATATTATACATGTATACATGTATAAGTGCGATGTAGCTGATAGCGGTCATGTGTATGTACATATGGTACAGGAAGAGGTTTTCCTTTGTTGGGAAATTCCAGTGAGCGAGAAATGATTACGTAACGATTCTGGATATGTTGTATTAATTTATCTTCGATCAATCGATTTCCTAATTTTATTATTACGTTACGTCTATTGTCGAATTATATAATCGGTATATTATTTATCACATCCGAATCTAACATGATCGCGTACTTTGCTTGTTCGTTGTTATTCGTAAATTCTTATCGATTTCGATGCAATCAAGTTAGTTAGTTAGACGAGTAAATAAATTGTAATAGAATTGGTAATAAAATCGGACTAAAGCGTCTACTAAATAAGGACTTTTTCATTTTCGAAATTTTCATCTCTCGACGTAAACGATTTAGAGAAAGAAAGAAATGTTTAACGTACGCCAATTGAGCCTGGGGAAGTTCGTTACTACCAACAATTTTAGCTTGCGTCGTAGAACTGACTCCGTTATTTCCAAAATCGTCTCTTGTCAGACCAAATTTCAATGAAAAGGATGATACGAACTTGACCGTAATTCTTTATATTGCTACATTTCTGGCCATAATTTCTCTCGCGAATACCATTCTATTTTCCTATACATCGTACAGAATGATCTTAATAGAAAAATCAACAGCACTCGCGGTCAACAACACGTACAGAATTAATACGGCTGAAAAACGATACTTTCTTCTTCTTAGGCTGTATCCTTTGATGGACGTATCCAGGGTGACCAACATTTTTACTGCTGCTGCCTTTACCGACTTATGGCTATTAAAATTCTCACGATTGATTCAACAGATTCTCACGTTGTCAGCCATTTTACCGCCACGGACGATATCGTAGGCTTTTCTATACTTTAAATCGAATCGAAGATTCCCTGATAAACGATCGAAATCATTGTCCTTTCTCTCTGCCGTCCCTTTCTTCGATAGCAGTACACCGATAAATTATAATTACGAGGCAATAATTGTCATTGAATGAAATTATAATTCAAGCATATAAAGCAATGTATAACGTATAACGTCTCGTGTTTTACATAATATCCCATTTTCTGCACTTTCTTTCTTTTTCATTCCTTTCCCTAATCTATATTTTAATATCGGTCTTTAATTTACCGCGTTGGTGTTTTTTTAAAGCTCCTTTCGCCGTCTGCCTGCTCTCCGCATAACGATCAAAGATTCGTAAGAACATTTTGCGAAAGAAGAACGCATAGCAGGTGGTTAGGGTGTAGTTTTATGTTCCAGAAGATGCAAGTGATGAAACCTGTACAAACATTAATACTCGTTGTAGACACAATTACTAATTACTAATTGCATCGGCATGTGATCCAATTACAAATTGTGTAGCAAACAATATACTTTTATATAATTGGAAAACTTATCAAACCGTTACGATTAAACGTTATTAAACCGTAGGGTTGATCATTGCGATTCTTGAAATTGTGAATTGGCTTTTTTTTTCTTCTTCTTTTTCCTTCTTTTTTCTCTTTTTTTTTCTTTTTGATAGTGTATAACGAAGTAACGCCTTCCGAAGTATTTTCAACAAGTACATAACATTCTATGCTGTGTTCACAAATTTTATAGAATAACTTGCTCTATACTTTACTTGTAATTTCGTGCAAGACTTCAGTTTTAATTCAAACCATTGTTCGAAGCCATCGAATCGATGATGTCGCATGCGATATGAAAATGGTAAGAGAATCAGAGGGCCCTTAGAATGTAGCTGAATGTAAGTAAAACGAAGTAGCTGATGCTCTTTTATACCCACATCTACCAGAGAAACCTACCCTATTTCTGATTGACCAAAAAATAGTTTATGGTTCTTAAACCCCACTCTGTTGGTAATCGAAGGAACACGTTACCACAAACGAGGATCTATATCTCGTCGGTGGCACGTTATTTGCACTCGTTCAAATGCACGTACAACACATGACTACGTGTGTGTGTGTGTGTGTGTGTGTGTGTGTGTGTGTGTGTGTGTGCGCGCGCGCGCGTGTGCGTGTGCTCGCACAGAGCTATGCAACGTGTATCGAACTATTATTGGTCGTACATGTATACTGTACATATGCATATATTATAGATGAATAAATATATACGTATCGGATTAGATCGAGATAGATGCTATACAGTTACGCAAATTGAGAGCTCGATGTCACGCGGCTCCTTGAAGCACTCCTAGAGTTACGTGACCTATATGAACGAAACGCGTGAGCAGTATACTGTCCACGCGATCCATCTCCTCTGCGATCACCGCTTACCACGACTCCAGGATTTCGTAGCTCAATGTCGCAACGATACCAATTATTAGCTCACATTAGTATCAACTAACCAGTGATCTTGTGCTTACAAAGTATACCGAATGTATTGTATTTCATCTTCGGCAATCTAGTTATCCAGTCATCTTACCATAATTAGGACAATGTAATCTGATATCTTATGAGAAACTATAATTCCCATCGTCTCCTAATCGATGCTCAACGGCTCCGTTAATATCAAATATCGTAATTTTTTGATCAAATTTAAATTACATCGTAAGTTACCATCCACACGCCGTTGACGTTGGTGTAGAGACATATTATAGGTACAAAAATTGATTTTTTAAAATAGGAAGGAACGAATAACGATATCGAATATGGTAATTCCTATTTCTATCAAATTCATTACGTCATAAGATCATAAGATAAGGTCCACGTACAACTGATCCATGGATATTTGCGAAATTTACTATTTTAAAATAAGATAGACTGCATAATATATATATATATGTATATATATATATATACGTAATAACAATTACGGTTCGATGCATAACAATGGTTCAAGAAAACTTTCAGGCTTTCAATAGCCACAGCCGCACTATGTAAGCACTTGTGTCTACACTTGTATCGAAATAAAAATTGATTTTAAATGAAATGTCGCATAAGTGATTCAATCGTGCATCCTTGCGAGCGTCGAAGCATTTTGTAAAACAAGTTTTAATAGAAAAAAATAAATTGAAACAGACAGAGTGAACGAGTTGATACGTAAACGTTTAATTAGATGTTTGATTGAAAATCTCATAGAAAACAGCAACTTTACTCTCAACTATGACAAAGACAACTTGATCTATTACATTCACCGAAGAGTAAGTTCGACGCAGTGGGGCAAAGTGCCTGCGAAGAAAAGTTGAGGGCGGGGTCTACCGATGGCAAAGAGTATAAAATCCTCGCTAGCGAAAAGCTACGGTATCCAGTTATTACAGAGGTCTCAGAACGTCGTTGACTTTTTCATCATCATGGATTATAAGGTAATCGTTTGTTTTTGTGTTCTTTCTGTCGTTTTTTTTTTTTTTGTTTTTTTTTTTGTTTTGTTTCTTTATATACGTACACTATACATATATACGATATATGTAGATAAAAAGTTTGCATTTTAGTCTTGTTTCTCATTCAGATTTCAGTTTATCTCTCGGAGACGTGCGCGTGTTTACGACAAACAAAAGACTACATATTATTGTTCGTTATAGAACTATCGCGCGAACGCTTCCATAATGAAAAATTTTACATCGGTATCGCGATGCACGCATCGCCTCTGGTGAAAGAGATGTTAGACCTCGTACAAATTTGTGTATACATGCAAGAACATTGTTTGATCAATTTGTTTTTCATATACAGATCATTGGATACTTGGCTACGGTCCTAACTGTCGTTCGTGCGGGAATAATCGGGCCGAGCGCAGGAATAATTGCTCCCACTGGGGCCACAGTGGCAGCAGCACTTCCACAAGCTGCGGCTGCTGTCGTCAGAACCGAACATTTTGATCCAAATCCGCAATATAGCTTCAGTTACAGCGTAGCCGATGGTCTTACGGGTATTTATTTGTCTTATCGTGAAAGCAGATTCAAAGTCACCCGTTAGATACTATGTCAAGCATATAAAATATCGAAAAAGATAAACAACGAAAACGAAATAGGATATAATAATCTTGAAAATTTTGTTTTTTTTCTTCGTTCGCGAATTAGCTCAATAGAGAATAAGAAATTTTGTAAAAGAGATCACGATACTATATCATTGTGGACATAAATGAGAAAGGCAAAGTATAGGGATACGCTAGTATCTCCTTAATAAATTGATAATAAATTAAATAATAAATTAAATTAATAAAATTTATAAAAGGTGACAACAAGGCGCAAGAGGAAACTCGTAATGGCGATGTGGTTCAAGGTAGTTATAGCTTAATAGAGCCAGATGGTTCGCGTCGAGTGGTCTCGTATGCTGCCGATCCTGTCAACGGTTTCAACGCTGTTGTTCAAAAAGATCCTAGCATCACGGTCAAGACAGCGGTCGCTGCAGCCCCAGTCGCACGGCCTGTTGTCGCATCTCCCTTGGTGGCACGACCAACATCGGTTATCGCTGCAGCCGCACCCGCTATAGCCGTTCGTCCACAGGTTCGTACCGTGCAGTCTCTCTTTTTCCTTTAACCCGAACCCCTGCCTACTTACGTTAAATTCAGCGTACTCTCTACACTGCCCTATATTATACCGATTATACGATTCGTTAAGTTAAGATTATGTGTTTATTTTACAGGCTACGCTGTTAGGTGCCCCCATATTGAGACAACCGTTGTTAGCAGGGCCGACGGTAGCTGCCACAAACGTACTCACCGCTAACGCGGGTCTATTAGGTCTTGGCGTAGGTCTTGGTCTAAGACCAGGAGGTTCTCTCTACGGTACACAGTCGCTTCTTGCGGGTGCTTATGGTACCGGAGGCATCGTTAAAGTTCATTAAATACCGCAACGGGATGCAACGCAACTCGGCTCGGCTCGATTCGATTCGACACGACATTTTATCTCCTTCTCCTCAGTTTTGCTTCACTTTGCTCGAATGCGAATTCTGAAAATTTGTTGCTTTGAAAACGTTGGATATCTAACCACCTGTACTTGAAAATGTTACCGATGGCATGCAGCGACCTTGATGCATTTCTATTTGTCATCTCCACTCATTGTTATCCATCTTCTTCTTTTTTTTTTTTTTGTTTTCTTTTTTCTTATTATCAATTACTGGCAAACATATCCAGAATTTATAATATTTACAAAGTCCATATCTTGCTGTTTTACATCGAAGATAAAATCTTATTTAAGAGTATCGGTCTAATGATTTAGAATTTTCATTCCAACATCTTTATCACTATAACGATATAGAAATAGCCACTATACGGTTAATCTGTCATCCTGCATTTATGACGAACGGTCTTTTTCTTTCTTTTTTCTTTCCTTTTCTTTTCTTCTTTTCTTGCTTCTGTTCAAGATTTCGTAACCAAGTCATTAAATACTTGTAGTGATTTCAATGGAACACTTTGACTTGTTTAAAGAGCAAAGTCGAAAGGATAAAAATATTTATTTACATGCATTCTATGACACGAGCAGACAGATCACGAGCCTCGTTGGCGAAAGAACGGAACTGAGCGGAATACGAGGCAAATCTTTATATTTTTTACTATAACTATTAATCGTCGCACTTATAAATCTCCAAAGATGACAAGTATATACTAGATAATTAGATTCCAAGATTTAGACATAATTAAAACGGCGTTTGCGTTTCTATCCAAGTGAAGTCCTTCCGTTTTAAAGACGTACCGTTACTGGATACAATATCGCATACAAAATAAATATATTATTTAGCAAACGAGCAGTATGGTTTAAATTTATAATAACCTTGCGAAGCCTTGCGAGAGATTGGTTTTGGATTCATTTCAAGTGAGTTTGATAAGCAATAGAAAAAGAAAAAAAAAAAAAAAGACGGAAGAAAGCAAAATGTTTATTGCCCATTGGTATTGGCCAAAGATAAACGAACCTTGTATTGAAAAAATGAACAGAAGAATCAATTTATGATCGTCTCCTTCATCCCGGATTAATACTTTCATCTCAAGCGCGCAAAATTGTATATCTTACTGTCATATGTACTTCAAAATTATGAATAAATATTTCTACAACTCGATAGCGGCTCTTTGGATGTATTGCGAGTAAAACTTAAATATCGCAAAGCATCTTATGCAGCACCACTGTTTTCGACATATTCCATTGGCGCGAGAACTACAACGTTATTAGCGTCATATATAAATTAATGTAAGGAAATTACAGCAAAAGCAAGTTCTTTTTTGTCAATATATCTACATACGATGTACACGAAAATAAGTAATAGTAATTAATAAATATTAATAAAAAAAAAAAAAATAGTAATAAGTAATAGGGAGCAGGGAAGGAACATCTTGTTTTTCATTATAGAAAAGGTTCTAAATTATTTCAGTGAATCTACTTTAACGGATATAAATGAATCACCTTCTCTTTTTTATTTTGTTTCTCTATAATTTTCTTTATAGTTTTCTCTATAATTTTCGAATTCTTGTTTCAACTGATCGCAAGTCGTTGTTTCCTCTCATAAACGATGCTCTAAGTGATCTTTATCTTCTCCTCAGTTTCATCGAAAGTAGAGTTGTTCAATTACAACATAGTTTTCAATAATATCGTCGCTCGGCCTTAGTCTCTCAGATATTGGCGAAAAACTGCCGGTACCATTACAGTGTAGCTTTGCCTACAGTTATGCGTCTGCGCCTGATTGTGATGCGCGTGATTGTGGAAAAAAAAAAAAAATGGATTAAACATAAATGTAGGTTTAAGCAAGCAACACGTAAAGATCCCGGCTAGCTCCGCGGTATGGTGTCGGACTCGTAACTTTTTTTGGTGACGTGTAGGATTCACGAGGCTGCGTACGGAGCCCCGTTGTTGTTGCAGAGGGCTCGTTTCTTCACCCTGGGTTTTCTTCCCCGGGGTGGTGCGTCCAAACCGTCTCGAGATAGCGAATGCTGACTGATTTTGCTCCCGTAAGCAATTTTTGTTGTACGTTTGGTAGGCATGGGAAAGAAGAGAAGAAGAGTACCGTGCCTGGTTAGGGTAGGTATGTCATGTAAATGGGTAAGGACACGAGCATTTATCGCACGACAGATTCAAATATAGAGGGAATTCTACCGGATATTACAATTAGAAATTATAAACGTTATTAAATAAAGCGATGCAAGTAATTGAATGAATAGTGGACCTAAAACAGCATATTAACATAATCTTATATTAGAAAGAGAATTAGAGCAGAACTATCTGCGTGAAAATATCAGAATTACATGTATATTTAATGATTAACGTAATTGCTGAACAACGATATACGCTTGAAAAAAAGTCGAGAAAGTTTGTTAATCGATATAAAATATTCTGTCGAGTTGCAAAAATTAATAATGTTGTAAAATATCTGCAATTATTACGTATGCAAATATTATATAAATTCTTCTACCCCTGAAACAAGCGACTAAAAGTTGAACACTGGCCAACTTCACGATTGGTTATTATAGTCAACCTTTTGCGCGATTAAGTCACTTTCCAAAGAATTGTAGAAGCATCCTTAGATTCTGTACCAAGTCCTTTCCGCACGAAAGATCGTAAATTAGCTACGTGTAGCGAAAATCATGCAAAAATTGACGGAGTTGCCTCTGGGTGACGAGGGGACGTCGTGGATAACTGTTGCTAACTGAATTATCGACGTGTACGATCGACGCTGCCATCTATGGAAGACGGCTGTTACTGTGGGAAAGTAACAGGAGCTATTTACCAAATGTCCAAAATTGGACAAATTGTGAATGCGAAATATTAAAAAAAAAAAAAAAAAAAAAAAAAAAAAGAATATGCGAGAAGGTATCTCAACTCCTGTTAGACTAGGAGAGTTATATTGCGCGACAAAGACAGACGTACTTCTCCCTGTACTTCTCCATGTTACGATTATTTCTTAATTGCTCTTCTCCTTGGTAAAAGTCATGAATTTTCAGCATCGTAAAGACAAAGGTAGAACCTTTGGCAAGATTCACACACCGATTTCGACCAGAATTTCCCTTTAATTAATCAGTTATGAACAATTATTAGAAAATGTCGTGGCTGTGACCACCGCGGTACGTGTCTGTGATTTAGTTATTTTCCTTTTTTTTTTTTCTTTTTTTTTTTACAAATACCAATTTTCTGCTCTTTAAGGAGTTGGAGAAGCTTCCTAAGATCCTGCACTAGATTTAAGCTCTTAATTTACAACATTTAAACTGTTATTTTATACATTTAAGCCATTAACTTCTAACATTTAAACTATTAATTTATAACATTTAAACTATTAATTTCTAACATGTAAGCCACTAATTTATAACATCCAAGCCATTAACTTCTAACATTTAAACTATTAATTTATAACACTTATGGCATTAATTTATAATATTAAGGCTATTATGACATTTCAACTATAAATTTAATACATTTGAAACATTAATCTATAACATTTAAACTATAAATTTATAACATTAAACCTATTAATTAATAATAATTAAAGCATTAATTAACAATTAAACCGTTAATTGACAACATTTAAACCATTACTTAAGATCAATTAAGGCATTAATTCATAATATTTAAGCTATTATTTAATAAAAATTGTACCATTAATTTATAATAATTCAACCAATAATTAGCAACATTTAAGCAACTTATTAATAACAATTAAACTATGAATTTATAACAGTTGAAACATACATTAACAACATTTAAAACATTAATTTATAACTATCAAACCGTTCTTCAAGTAAACAATAAGTCTCTTGGTAACAGCTTAATAGATCCTTTGATAGGTCTAACGAAGAAATACCTAACGGCGATTACAGCCAATTAGTTCATATTATTCGCTACATAATTAATCTGTATCATGTACTGGGATGCAGGCGGTATTGAAGAAGAAAGCCATTTTATGTTACAACTGTAGCGAGTAAATTTTCTCGTTTCACTTAAGAGGAATTAAAAAGGTACCTGACTTTTAAATGTGCATTAAATAAGAATTTTGAATATCGCACGCAGTGATGTAGGTGTTATTCAAGAAAAAAAGAACATTTTATTTTGCAATTAGTACGAGTAAATGAACGAATATCGATAATATAATATAATGCTTAATATGAATTTTATCTGTCCGATTTTTTAATACCTTAACTTATTTCACAGAATGTCATCGACTGCCGTTTGGCTTTTCCCCCTTTTTGTTGAAACTAATTGATAGTCGAAAACTAGTATCAAAGAAGTGTGAAATTAGTCTTAGCTTGTAGAAACTATTAAAACGATAAAAATGGATATCGTATTAAATCGTTGAAGGCGCCAATTTACGATAAAAAGTTAAGAAATTGTTCAATATGAGTTTGTTATAATGGAAAAACCGTCTTTTGCAATGTCAAAAGATTGTTACCGTTTGATTGACATCCCGACACCTTGTAAAGATATATAAGGAACACGCAAGTCGCGCGCGAGCTTTTTCGAGCCTGAGCTCCCCGAGAGTGAACATCGAAGAAGAACTTTAACATAAGGTAAATAAAAAAAAAAATATCTACAATAACATTGAACTAGTAATTTCTAACGTCAAAACCATTAATTTATAACGTCTAAACCATTAATTTATAACATCTAAGCTATTAATTTACAACATTTAAGCTATTAATTTACAACATTTAAGCTATTAATTTACAACATTTAAGCTATTCATTTACAACATTTAAACTGTCAATTTATAACATTTAAACTGTCAATTTATAACATTTAAGCTATTAATTTACAACATTTAAGCTATTAATTTACAACATTTAAGCTATTCATTTACAACATTTAAACTGTCAATTTATAACATTTAAGCTATTAATTTATAACATTTAAGCTATTAATTTACAACATTTAAACTGTTATATTATACATTTACGCCATTAATTTATAACATTTAAACTATTAATTCACAACATTTAAGCTACTAATTTACTACATTTAAGTTATTAATTTATAGCATTTAAACTGTTATTTTATACATTTAAGCCATTGATTTATAACATTTAAACTATTAATTCACAACATTTAAGCTATTAATTTATAACATTTAAACTATTAATTTATAACATTTAAACCATTAATTTATAACGTCTAAACCATTAATTTATAACATTTAAGCTATTAATTTACAACATTTAAGCTATTAATTTACAACATTTAAGCTATTCATTTACAACGTTTAAACTGTTATTTTATACATTTTTAGCCATTAATTTATAACATTTAAACTACTAATTCACAACATTTAAGCTATTAATTTACAACATTTAAGCTATTAATTTACAACATTTAAGCTATTCATTTACAACATTTAAACTACTAATTCACAACATTTAAGCTTTTAATTTACAACATTTAAACTGTTATATTATACATTTACGCCATTAATTTATAACATTTAAACTATTAATTCACAACATTTAAGCTACTAATTTACTACATTTAAGTTATTAATTTATAGCATTTAAACTGTTATTTTATACATTTAAGCCATTGATTTATAACATTTAAACTATTAATTCACAACATTTAAGCTATTAATTTATAACATTTAAACTATTAATTTATAACATTTAAACTACTAGTTCACAACATTTAAGCTATTAATTTATAGCATTTAAACTGTTATTTTATACATTTACGCCATTAATTTATAACATTTAAACTATTAATTCACAACATTTAAGCTATTAATTTATAACATTTAAGCTATTAAATTATAGCATTTAATCTGTTATTTTATACATTTCAGCCATTAATTTCTAACATTTATGCCAGTAATCTAAAACAATTACTCCATTAATTCTTAACAATTATACCAATAATTTATAACCATGTCCTTCCATTAATTCAAAGTAATTATGCTCTTAATTTATAACAGTTGTACCATTAATCGGAAGCAACTCTACATTCATTGATTTAAATCAATACCATCAATTCGTAGTGGGAAAGTTAATGATTTATTTTGTTTTATTTAATATTGACGAAATCTTTCAAGTCTCTGAAGTACTATTGTATTTCTATATAGCATTATTTTTTAATTTTAAATACAGTATTTAATTTCTCATGTCACTATTTCATATAAAACCAGTGGTAACGCAGTGTGTACCTATTGGGTGTCTATGGATGAGATGTAATTTTCCATGTCTGCACAAAACCAAGGAAACAACACCGCATTCATGGAATCAAGGAAGCAGGTGTAATTTAATCGAAGGAAACGACACCTCGCCATTCATCCATACGCACTACAATTGGTACCTTGCATGGTTTCGTTTCTTCGACGATAAGTTCAATATTCAAATACGATTATGCAGATTCACGTACTACAGCTATTCCAATTAATAAATTTCAATACACGTTGCTTCTTTGTTATAAAATAATTTTACATCTTTGCTTCCAATGCTTAAAAATTCTTTGTGTAAATGGGACCCGAGCGTAGTTACCTCCTCGTGGTGTGTCCCGGTAATTGGTATCGTTTTTCAAATAATAACACACCAAGTACTATTTTGAATATTAGTATTATTATTTGACAAACGATATCAAGCTAAAAACTACTTGAATATAGTCTGGTCTTGATCATCCAAACTAGTTTTGGTGATCTAGACTGGACTAATACCCCCCCGAGGGGGCACCGTTGGACACCGTGGGATGCGTACGTTTTAGCCTTAATTAATCATAAGATAGATAATGTTTGTACTGATCGATGTAATCGTTGTGTGTGAGATACATGTTGCGTTATGTGGGAGATAGATATTGCGTCGTGTAAGCTTTGTTTTACGTTTGTAAAGATTCGTGTAACTGCTGCGTAGGAGATAGGCGTTTCACGGTTAGGCTACGAAACAACTATCTCTTTACGCAGGCCCATGATCAACTAGAGTCAGAACTCGACATTCTTGCCAATAGGTCGAATGTCGAGACCGATGCATATAATGTTAAATAACTCATGGGCGGGTCTCGTGCGTAGTCACCTCCTCGTGGTGAGACCTGGTAATTGGCATCGTTTTCCAAAAATTAATCAGTTGATTAGTCTTTGGAAAACGATACCAAGCAAAGAACTACGCACCAGTCCAGTTTGGGTCACCAAAAGCCGCGAATAGAATTTTGGATGATCTAGACTGGACTGCAACGTGGGACATCGTGGGACGCCGTTGGACATCGTGGGACACCGTTGGACATCGTGGGACACCGTTGGACACCGTTGGACATCGTGGGACACCGTTGGACATCGTTGGACATCGTTGGACATCGTTGGACACCGTGGGATATGTCTTCACTCTGTCAACTATTCTGAGCCCATTCTGTACAATGATACTTATCTGACTTGGAACGAAATATAAAATCCATTCTTCTTTTCCATTGAATCTTGTGGTTATTTCGTGCACGGGAGTGCGTCGCGTGAGTCCATTGATTCTTTTGAAAGATCGCGAACGAATAAGTTCGCGTCGCGATTTTCTTCCATCGCCTGTTAGTTCGGGCTTCTTCTTGTTTTCTCATTTTTAAGGGAAGATAACTTTTCGATATGTTTAAAAGTTTAGAGTCGCGAAAATAGAATGTTAACAGTTTAGTACAACGACTCGTATGTTCATTTTGCATGACACGAAATTGCATATGCAGTGTCAATAGCTTCGCTGTCTTTTTCTTTCTTTCGTTACTAACCCCAATCTATTGGTGGCGTGCTTTCGGGGTGGCGTCGTTTCTTAATTAGGTTTTTGCTGTTATGTAAATCTCGTTATTAATATGATTTAATTAATACACGTTTATTTAACGATTCATTGAAAGTTAAGATAATGAAATTAAGTGGTTTTCTGAAACTTTCTGTTTTAATTTCTATTCAGTCGTCTATTTACTAAATGATACTGTTACTATATTAACTTTTAATATTAGCTTCTTTCGTAAGTTTTTATAATAAAATTTGAGTTTTACTGTGATTTCATTTAATTATTTTATACATTTGTTTTAAATTCTAGTTATTTCTTGTGCAAGTTATTTATGGATAGTAGGGATAATATAAAATTAACAGGAAAATTAACATATGTATGCAAAGACTATTAATGATCAATCCGATAAATTTTTATGGTCAATATAATGATCAATCCGATGAATTTATTTTAATTAATACAGCTTTGTACAATATGAATAATTCTGTTGTCTTTTTATTCGAGCATGGGTAACGTTTGATATGCATTTTATATTTATTTTAAAATATATTTGACACATATTTCATAATAGATAATTTCTTAATTATTTGAAATACTAGGATGAACGTAAGGCCGATTAAATAAATTATTGTTCTATTTCTGATCTATGAAATTATTCTCTTATTTCAAACGAACTTTTAGCGAATTATCTTATTGTTTCAAATTGAGTTATACCGTCATAAACTTGCAACTTGGTAACAATTAGATTGAAATACCTCGAAACAAGGTTTCGCGCGCGTTTGTGCAGTACTCTTTAAGTATATTTAGTGGCGAACTTTTGAATTCTTGCAAATATTTTCCAATATTTATAACACGCGACTATAGTGTATTAATGGAATGTATATTTCGTATTCTAATAACGAAAATTCACAGTATATATTCCAATTGCGAACAGTATAATTCTTGTAAACGATTACATCGTGTTCACGGTATTCGTAAGCATTTGTTCGCTATCGAGAAATATCTCACAATTTTCAACTTATATTTCTCATATTTGTTCCAATTTCTTAATAATAATTTATAAGTCTATAAAAAATAGCAGTATTTTCTAAATAAACGTTCGATAGGAAAAAGAAGAAAATTGTCGAAACTACGTTTCGCTTCTTTTTCCACTCCCTCCCACACCCGCCCTTAAACAGCTTTATTTTCAGGGAATATTTGTGACCGCGCGCAATGCGGTTGTAGAGTCAGTGTTTGCTACGCAATAATTTCTTTTCAATATTTTAAAATCACGATAGTTTTCATTAAATTCGATCGAATAATCACACGCGAAAGTAATAAAGTTTTATGAATTAAATTTATACGCGATATTAGAGTTCTTGTTCGCCGATTATAATTTAAACGGTCGCGATAACGTAGTCTTTTATTTTTCTTTTTTTATATTTATTTTTATGAATATTCGTTTTCGGTATTAGAGTCAGTGCCTCCCTCAAGAGGATAAAGCCTCTCCAGGAGCTCAAGAATGTAAGTAGTTTTATATATTGTATTTCAATTTGTTCTATTAATTATATTTTGTTTGAAATGTTGTTAATTCTAAAATAAAAACGATGGATATTTTAGAAAGCTGTAAATGTCCTTTTTAATTGAAACGAAGTCTTAGAGTCTTAACATTAAAGTACAATAAAACTGTCTGATACGTATAAAAAATGACTGAATGTTTTATTCTCAAACTCTTATATTAGATTTCCAATTTACACACTTATTAGAGTTTAGTCTTTATTATTCCTAAATTTTCAAGTTTGTTATTATGTATTAACGATATTAATGATATCTTATGTTTTGTTATAGACATATCACAGCTTCAACTTCTTTGTCTTGTTTGGGAATGCCCCGATGGTGGCTCAAAAGCCAAGAATGTAAGTATTTTTACATATCGTGCTTCAATTATGTCTGTTCTGTACATTTTTTTTTCATCACTATCAATTAAGAAATGCAATTCGATTGAAAATTTGGGAGGTTAGCATTTTCTGAGGTTATTCTTTCATTAAAATAAAGTAAGTGTTAAAGTCTCAATACCGAATTATGAAGCAAATGACTAACATATTTCACAAATCATTAGATTCCTAATTTTTAGATTTTAAACTTTCATATTAGAGTTTTAGTTTTTATACTTATCAAAGTTTATTAGATTTTCAATCTTTATTACTACTAAAGTTACTAAAGTTAATAAACCTTCGTTTTTCATTATCTCCAACTTGTTAAATAATCAGCAATCACTCATCGTGTTTTGTTCTGTAACAGATTTTTCGCAACCTCCATTTCCACCACTGGACCTTACACGGTTCCCGCCTGATGTCAGTCTCCCTGATGACGTCCTCTGTTTCTCCGCTTCGAACGGTGAGTCGCATGCATTTCTGTTCCTCCGGTCACTCAATCATGTCGTAGGACGAAAGGTCCGAATCGGCACGGGTGACTGGTTGTATACGTAGAATTTTTTTTGCGAGCATAGTGACCGCGGGTACTTTTTATACCCGTGAGTAGTAACATTTTTTTTGAAATTTATTAATTTAGGATAGGTCTTCTTGCACAACGCGATTATAATAATTAGTTTTTTAATAATTAGGTTAGGGATATACACTTGAGAATATATTCGTGCTATTTATGCATATACATGTTAATATTCCGTATGAATATTTGCAATCGGCAAATATCTACACGAATATACCTGTATGACATACATATACTTAATCTTAAACAATGAATCGATGGTGACGATATTAAGTCACGTTCGTTTATTTCATTTCGATTAGAATTTAAAATACGAGTTAAAATTCATTTTTTCCCGTACGAGAATGTGTGAAATTATACGTGCAAGAAGACACTTCGCGACAGGCAGATTTTTAAATCAAAGCAATAATTTTGAACACTGCTTCTGCACTTTCGAGTATGTGCTTTGATAAAGAGATCGCCTGAGATTGTTTCTTTTTTAATAATATATTTAGAGTCAATAATTCCATTTGATCGAGTCTCAGTTTTTTTCAATTAACGCTACCTTTTTTGCAACATTAAAATTTTGTTCCGATTTATTAAATTAATAAAGTAGAGTCACTTAGTTACTGTTAAATTAATAAAGTAGATTTAATCAGATACGAAGTAGTAGAATATGAAATCAAAGAACGTTAGTCCGTTAAATAAAAATTACACAAACTAATCATATTTTTAGATCAGGATTTTCAGGTTTAACCCTTTCCGTGTCCATTGTCAGGATCTCATTCACGTGCCCAGGTGCTACTTGAATGGGAGAAAGACATTGGGCACGATGATCTAGAATTAAGCAATGTAATAATTTCTCAGCGACTGACGATGTATTAGTGTATCGTGCACGACGTATTTTCCACATTATGTATGTGTGTTGTTAGGTCGTGGAATTGCGTCGTTTTTCTCATTCCTTAAAACTTCAAATATTAAAAATGTCGGGACATATATCGATTCAATTTACGTCTCGACACAATCAAAAGTTGCGATAATATCATCCACGCGATTAAGTGTAACTACGCTTTTAATATTGCCGTCAATTACAATTATAATTCCAAGTTTACTTGCATTTATTTTGACGATATCCTTTCCTCAGACGTGTTTTATCACGTTTTACGCAATGGTCACTAGCCTTCGTCAGTCGATTTCAGGAAAAAGGTACGTACCTTAGAGTGTGCATGTTGTGTCAAGCTCGGGTGTCGGAGGCGTCCCGGGACGTCCTCTCTAGTGTAGGATCTTTGCACCCGGGCGTTTGTGTGAGAACCGTGGAGCGAGTGTGTTGGTGTGCTCGTTTTGCCATTTTTTAAATATAGCGCTAGGTAGGATAGGTAGTATACTTTCTGGTATGCCTGTTAATTATAAGTAGGTAGGGCCGGGCAGGTTGGCACAGTCTCTGGTCGGGTAGGCGCTTTTTCGCGTGACCAACCTGTTTCTGGAAATCTGATTTGAAAAATCGACGGTGAAACTGGCACGAGTAGAGCATGCTCTCGTCTCTGGTTTTGCCTGCCGATTTTTCGAATTTCGCGGTCGCGGTCGCGAGTGGGCGAACGAACGTTTATCGCTCGAGCACGCACATGCGAGTGGGCAACGATCACCGCTGTGATCGTTGGTCAGTCCATGCGCACTTCATTCAGCTTCCGCGGTTTATATTTTTATTTTACCTTTATAAGTTCTTTTTTTGTTTGCGATTTAGAAGACTC
The DNA here is from genome assembly GCA_905333015.3 of Bombus campestris. Classification (NCBI taxonomy): domain Eukaryota; kingdom Metazoa; phylum Arthropoda; class Insecta; order Hymenoptera; family Apidae; genus Bombus; species Bombus campestris. Next base: position 4,696,068 of record HG995149.1, read on the forward strand.
GAGCTTAGATTTAAGTTTCAGCGGGCATTGCGCTCGAAGAAAGAAGAAGCTATAAGCCGAAGAGGCCCGGCAAACTGCCACTCAAGAGGGCAACTACTAATGGCTCCCCATCCTCTGGGTCATCCAGAGCATGGGAAGTCATTATTGTTACTACTTTGTCACTATGCTCGCTTTTAGTATTTGTAGTAGTAGTAGTAGTCTTAGCTTTTCTGACCGATGTATATATCGGTCCATCGTCCCATTGGGCAAATCGCGATTTTTTTTATTAGTGTTGCGACAAATTAATTACGGGTTGTATTAGAGTTGCGAAATAACACCGCGACTTTTTATTAGTGTGGCGAGAAAATGATTACGGTTTGAATTAGAGTTGCGATAAAAGGATAGTCGCGTTTGCTTTAGAGTTGCGAATTGTCTTTTGCAAATTTTATTATGAATTTATAGAATTTCTTACAGAACTATACGTATCAGAATTTATCCTGTTTTCTATTGTTTAAAATTAGATTATAAAGATGTTAGTTTCCAATGAATTTTATAGTATTGCAATGTAATATTGCAAGTAGCAATACCAGAATATTTGAAGTATCTTTTTCATATAGTAAATAGTAATTTTTATTACATTCACTATAAGAGTTAGCGTTGCGATATTGTTGCATCGCGAGTTCTACTAATTTTTCCTGTTAGCGTTGCGATATCGAATGATCGCGTTTTCTTAAGTAGAGTTGCGTTTATAAAATGCCCAGACCCTCCGACTGCATTTGTCGGACACTGTTCCTGGATCACACGATACAGCTGCAAGAGCTGTGCAAGTGTGATCGTTCATGAGCAACCTCCTAAATGGTTGCCTCTCGATATTAGTGTTGCGTATTGCTTAAATACGAGTGCGTAGATTTATACTTATTAGCGTTGCGTCTCAAATTTCGGGAATTTTCACTTTTCCTTTTTTGATAGATTAATTGATATTGCACATATAACAAAGCACTCTTCGCGTTTGATGTTGAGAATTTTCTGCTTCATAAATATTAATAGTAAATTAGCGTTGCGAAACGAGAATATTCAGTTCCACTCTCGGCGCGTTGATCGGGTTTATATAGAGTGGAAGACGATCGAATTTTAGTAGCCCTTCTGGCTACTGCTTTGTTTCTTTTTCAGCGCCCCTCATTAATGCACCCCTTATTACTACGTTTATTACTGAAAATACTGCTATAAGACATATTCCTTTGTCAACGTTAACGTTACCATGACTGCTAAAATACAGAACTTTATTACGAATGTATGATATGTATATATATTTACATGTATGAAATTGTAAGCGATTTCATGCGTAAGAAAGTATTATAATGAAATATCTTAATGTTGCTACGAAGGCTTGAAATATTTTTTAAAATTTAATTCATCGCGATTGGAATTAATGCTGGTGATTGTTCGTTCTTAGAACCATAACTTTTAGAATTTTTTCGACCGCGATACTTCTAATCTTTTAACAGTAATGTAGAATTTTATAAATATTCGAATTTCATTTGCACGAAACAAAAGTTCATTCGCGATAATCGTCGCGTTTGTAGTAAAAATTCTGCAAAAAATGACTTGTGCACATACCTTTCGGTTCAGTATGTTGCAAATCACTATGTCGTTGTAGAAAGTAACAGATACTGTAAAAGTTAAAAGATAAAGCAAGTGATTTTATAATAATCGGGTTTTCTCTCATCTTAGTTACTCCAAATGAACATTTCAATTTTTAATTCAGTTTAAATTCAATTACTTAAAATTCTTGTTTTCAACGTAACCCTAGTTTCGATTAAAAAGATGCAAATGATTCTCTATATTTGTTAGAATTTAGTCAATAGTAATTTGATCTATAATTGACCATTAGTAGTAGTTTATTTTTCATGTATCAAATGTTCTCGTTTTAAAGATGCCTGCTTATTCCATATATAAAATCCAAGTAAATGAGTTTGATTCAGATTAATGAATTTACAGAAAATACATTTTAGTTACATATTTGAACATTTCATAGCATATTAAATATTTGCGCTAGATACCGAAATGATTTTTCTTTCATTGTCTGATTGTTCAGGCTTCTTTCTGTTTTGCCATTATTAAGAGAAGCATATTGTGATCGCGTTGGAGGATATAACTTTTCGATATCTTCACAAGTTTAGTACAACGAATCGTATGTCTCTTTTGTAAGACTTTAAATTACATATGCAGTGTCAATAGTTTCATTTTCCTTCTCTCGTTCCAAGTAAGACAAATGTATCTTTGATACCGAATGTTGCCAGTACGGTTGCGAATTATTCTACAATGTTTGTACGCGATCGATGTAGTCGTTTTCGCAAATTAATCAGTAGATTAATTTTTGGAAAACGACTACATCGCTCAGTACCAATATTGTACAATGATTCGATACCAAGTTGAGAACTACGCCACTACAGTCCAGTTTGGATCAAAAATGCCACGAAAAGAATTTTGTATAATCTAAACTGGACTGCAAAGTGGGACGTCGTTGGACGTCGCGGGACGCCGTTGGACACCCTGGGACGCCGTTGGACACCATGGGACGCCATTGGACACCGTTGTTCCAGTGTGGATCTCCAAATGCCGCCAAAAGAATTTTGGATGATCTATACTGGGCTGCAACGTGGGACGTCGTTGGACGTCGCGGGACGCCGTTGGACACCGTGGGACACCGTCGGTCCAGTGTGGATCTCCAAATGCCGCCAAAAGAATTTTGGATGATCTATACTGGGCTGCAACGTGGGACATCGTCGGTTCAGTGTGGATCTCCAAATGCCGCCAAAAGAATTTTGGATGATCTATACTGGGCTGCAACGTGGGACATCGTCGGTCCAGTGTGGATCTCCAAATGCCGCCAAAAGAATTTTGGATGATCTATACTGGGCTGCAACGTGGGACATCGTCGGTCCAGTGTGGATCTCCAAATGCCGCCAAAAGAATTTTGGATGATCTATACTGGGCTGCAACGTGGGACATCGTCGGTCCAGTGTGGATCTCCAAATGCCGCCAAAAGAATTTTGGAAGATCTATACTGGGCTGCAACGTGGGACATCGTCGGTCCAGTGTGGATCTCCAAATGCCGCCAAAAGAATTTTGGATGATCTATACTGGGCTGCAACGTGGGACATCGTCGGTTCAGTGTGGATCTCCAAATGCCGCCAAAAGAATTTTGGATGATCTATACTGGGCTGCAACGTGGGACATCGTCGGTCCAGTGTGGATCTCCAAATGCCGCCAAAAGAATTTTGGATGATCTATACTGGGCTGCAACGTGGGACATCGTCGGTCCAGTGTGGATCTCCAAATGCCGCCAAAAGAATTTTGGATGATCTATACTGGGCTGCAACGTGGGACATCGTCGGTCCAGTGTGGATCTCCAAATGCCGCCAAAAGAATTTTGGATGATCTATACTGGGCTGCAACGTGGGACATCGTCGGTCCAGTGTGGATCTCCAAATGCCGCCAAAAGAATTTTGGAAGATCTATACTGGGCTGCAACGTGGGACATCGTCGGTCCAGTGTGGATCTCCAAATGCCGCCAAAAGAATTTTGGATGATCTATATTGGGCTGCAACGTGGGACATCGTCGGTCCAGTGTGGATCTCCAAATGCCGCCAAAAGAATTTTGGATGATCTATACTGGGCTGCAACGTGGGACATCGTCGGTTCAGTGTGGATCTCCAAATGCCGCCAAAAGAATTTTGGATGATCTATACTGGGCTGCAACGTGGGACATCGTCGGTCCAGTGTGGATCTCCAAATGCCGCCAAAAGAATTTTGGATGATCTATACTGGGCTGCAACGTGGGACATCGTCGGTCCAGTGTGGATCTCCAAATGCCGCCAATAGAATTTTGGATGATCTATACTGGGCTGCAACGTGGGACATCGTCGGTCCAGTGTGGATCTCCAAATGCCGCCAAAAGAATTTTGGAAGATCTATACTGGGCTGCAACGTGGGACATCGTCGGTCCAGTGTGGATCTCCAAATGCCGCCAAAAGAATTTTGGATGATCTATATTGGGCTGCAACGTGGGACATCGTCGGTCCAGTGTGGATCTCCAAATGCCGCCAAAAGAATTTTGGATGATCTATACTGGGCTGCAACGTGGGACATCGTCGGTCCAGTGTGGATCTCCAAATGCCGCCAAAAGAATTTTGGATGATCTATACTGGGCTGCAACGTGGGACATCGTCGGTCCAGTGTGGATCTCCAAATGCCGCCAAAAGAATTTTGGATGATCTATATTGGGCTGCAACGTGGGACATCGTCGGTCCAGTGTGGATCTCCAAATGCCGCCAAAAGAATTTTGGATGATCTATACTGGGCTGCAACGTGGGACATCGTCGGTCCAGTGTGGATCTCCAAATGCCGCCAAAAGAATTTTGGATGATCTATACTGGGCTGCAACGTGGGACATCGTCGGTCCAGTGTGGATCTCCAAATGCCGCCAAAAGAATTTTGGATGATCTATACTGGGCTGCAACGTGGGACATCGTCGGTCCAGTGTGGATCTCCAAATGCCGCCAAAAGAATTTTGGATGATCTATATTGGGCTGCAACGTGGGACATCGTCGGTCCAGTGTGGATCTCCAAATGCCGCCAAAAGAATTTTGGATGATCTATACTGGGCTGCAACGTGGGACATCGTCGGTCCAGTGTGGATCTCCAAATGCCGGCAAAAGAATTTTGGATGATCTATACTGGGCTGCAACGTGGGACATCGTCGGTCCAGTGTGGATCTCTAAATGCCGCCAAAAGAATTTTGGATGATCTATACTGGGCTGCAACGTGGGACATCGTTGGTCCAGTGTGGATCTCCAAATGTCGCCAAAAGAATTTTGGTTGATCTATACTGGACTGCAACGTGGGACGTCGCGGGACGCCGTTGGACGCCGCGGGACACCGTTGGACATCGTTGGACATTGCGGGACACCGTTGGACATCGCGGGACACCGTTGGACATCGCGGGACACCGTTGGACATCGTTGGACACCGCGGGACACCGTTGGACATCGTTGGACATCGCGGGATGCGTGCGTTATAGCCTTAATTAATCGATAGCTATGTACCTATGTTAAGTGCATTGTTAGCGTATTCTGTACAACCACACTTAACCATCTTGGAACCCAGAAAAGAAAAATCTCCTCCCTTTCCGCTCGCTTACCACACTGGAGTTGTTATACTTGCGATTTATGGGTTCACGGTCGCTCAGTTCTTTCAAACTGTCGCGTGGCGTACTCGCTCGCGCGTATTCCGGGTGCGTACGGGTCAACGTGCACTGGACAACTCTTTGAATTCGTAAGTCGCCCCAAGGACACCTCTGTCTTGGTGACTACTCGACGACTGCTCGTCGTTTGTCTCGAATCGCGAGAGTTGTCATCGCGCTGGTGATACCTGTAAATCTGTTGACGATCGAGTCGCACGTCCGCGATCCTGTCCGATTGGTACTTTGGTACTCGGACAGGGGCCTGCGTTTCACGTCCTCCGTAATTCTGTTCGGGCCCGCGGGGGTGGACCCCACTGTTCAGTTGGGGCCTTGCCTTCGTAATCCTGTTCAGCGGTCCCTCCCCGGGTTCCACTTATACAGTTGGAGTGTGTTAAATTGCAGGCCCATTCGCTGGACACGGGTATCATCGGTAAATGCCATCGACCGTGATAAGTTTCAAACGACGTGACAGGAATCGAGAGAAGGTCAATGCTTGGGCTTTCCGCCGAACCTTAGGGTTATCGGGTGCACGGGAGTACGTCACGTAGGTTTGTTAGTTCTTTCGAGAGATCGCGATTACGTTCGTTCCGGGCGAACCGCGGATTTTCTTCCATCGTCTCATTATTGGGGCTCCGTTTCCATAGTAGCCTCATTTTCTTTTCTTTCGTTCCATGTTAGGCAAATGTGTCTTTGATACGGAATGCTGCCTGTAGGGTTGCGAATTATTGTACGATATTTGTAACGATCAATGTAATTGTTGTGTGGGAGATGGATGTTGCGTTATATATGTTGATCTACGTTTGTAAAGATTCATGTAACCGCTGCGTTGGAGATATTTGTTTCGCAGTTAGGCTACGAAACAACTATCCCTTAACGCAGGCCCATGGTCAAGTAGAGTCGGAACTCGACATTCTGCCAATAGGTTGAATGTCGAGATCGATGCGTAATGTTAAATAACCCATGGGCGGGTCTCGTGCGTAGTCACCTCCTCGTGGTGAGACCTGGTAATTGGCATCGTTTTCCAAAATTTGATCATACGATTAATCTTTGGAAAACGATACCAAGCAAAGAACTACGCACCAGTCCAGATTGGGTCACCAAAAGCCACTAAGAGAATTACGTATGATCTATACTAGACTGCAACGTAGTACATCGTTGGAGACCGCAGGATGAGTGCAATTTAGCCTAAATCAGTCGTAAGATAGATACATATGTTATGTGTGTTGTAAGCTCAGTCTGTCCAACGATACTTGCCTATCAAGAAATCCTTCCTCCGAGTTCATCTTTGAAAAAAAAACTCCTCTGTGGCTCACCTTATTCAGAAACGATTGGTTTCGCTGTTTATCGGTTCACGATTGCTTAGTTCTTTCAAATTGTCGCGTCACGTACTCGCTCGCGCGTATTCCGAGTACGTGCGGGTCAACGTGCAGTGGAAAAGACCTTGGATTCGTAGGTCGAAATAATGGAAATATACGCAAGAAAATATGGAGTACGCGTCTAGCGTGCAAGTTGCAAGTTGCAATCGCTGCTCGCTCGCTGCGCTCGCTCGTTCGAATCTAGCCCAACCCAAAACCGATACTGCACGTTCGCATATAGTAATAGAAAGCGTATCGTGTACCGACGTTGTAGCGTAGGGACTTTGAAAAAATTTTCGCGTTCGAAAGCTCTTTAGGAATTATTTCGTTAATAAGCGTTATAAGGTGATGTTGCGGAAGGAGGTGTCGGAGAGCGTAAGAGAACGGGATTTCATTCCCGACAGGATAGGTGGACGGCAGCAGGTGGAGTTAAGTTGGGGTTAGGTTACAGTATGACCGCTATAAGAATAGCGAGGGGAAACAGAACCGTATCCCACGCGTCGGCGTCCGTGCTAGCCGCGTCTCCCCCGTTGGAACTGCTGGCCCTCGCACTCCAACAGGTGTTCAATCAACGGAGGGCTCTAGGTTCGGACTGCAACCAACCGGCCCAAGACGTTTGGAGGGAGGCCAGGCACAGGATATGGGAAGGATGGCGCTCCCAATTACAGCAGGAGGACGTCACTCGGCCGCACCGAGCCGTTCGCGCCGTCCTTCCCAACTGGGAGGCGTGGAGAGACCGCGGCTGTGTTTCGCTCACTTACAGGATGACGCAGGTGCTCACGTCCCATGGCGCGTTTGCCGAACACCTGCGAAGGACCCAGCGGGAGGTGACGTCCATCTGTCACCACTGCGAAGAGGAGGAGGATACGGCGCAGCACACGCTGGAGTTATGCCCAGCGTGGGAAGAACCGCGCCGCGTACTGCGCCTCACCATACGCTATAGATTAGCACCTGAAGCGGTCGTCGAGGCCACGGCGAGGGGCCCACAGGAGTTGGCCGCCGTCCGCACATTCTGCAAGCAAGTCATGCTAGCGAAGTAGCGGGCGGAGAGGAACAGGGAGAAGCGAGGCGACCCCGTCAGGATAGCCCGCAGAGGAAGGGGAGGAGCATCGATACTCCGCCGCGTGATCGCGGCACCACCACCACCGCCGCCATCATAGAAGCGCACGGAGAAGTAAAAGCCGTCAAGCCGAGGAGGGTCTGGGTTGCTCCTCGAAATTGCTCGACGGCCCAGGAAATGTGCCGCTAGGGGGCGAGTGATCACGCCCTCTCTGCCATTCATAACCAGGCTGCCTCCCATACAACAAATCAGGGAGAGAAGGACGAAGGAGCGTCCTGGGAACGAATTAACGACAGGAACTGGGACGCTCCTCAGAACCGTTACGACGACCACCGTGAGGTTTTTGTCGGTAAGAGTCCGACTACCCGCCGACTACCAGAGGCCGGCCGGGCGTCCATGAGTATTTCCCCACGTATAAAGGAATAGGTTCAGTACGGGTCTTTTTTCCGCATGCGTTCTTTTCCCGCGTTCCGGATCCGTTCCTAGTTCCGGATCCGTTCCTAGTTCCGGGTCGGTACAGACCCGGTCCGGTTCAGACCGGTTCAGACCGGTTCAGTACGGTTCAGACCGGATCAGTCCCGGTCAGGTTCAGACCCGGTACGCTTCAGTCTGGTTCATACCGTTTCAGACCGATCCAGACCGGTTCAGTACGGTTCAGACCGGTTCAGTACGGTTCAGTCCGGTTCAGACCGGTTCAGTCCTGGTCAGGTTCAGACCCGGTACGTTTCAGTCCGGTTCAGACCGGTTCAGTACGGTTCAGACCGGTTCAGTACGGTTCAGACCGGTTCAGTACGGTTCAGACCGGTCCAGACCGGTTCCGACTGATCCAGACCGGTTCAGACCGGTTCAGACCGGTTCAGACCGGTCCCGACCAGTTCAGTCACGGTCAGGTTCAGAACTGGTACGTTTCAGTCCGGTTCAGACCGTTTCAGACCGATCCAGACCGGTTCAGTACGGTTCAGACCGGTTCAGACCGGTTCAGTCCCGGTCAGGTACAGACCCGGTACGTTTCAGTCCGGTTCAGACCGTTTCAGACCGATCCAGACCGGTTCAGATCGGTACAGTCGCGGTCAGGTTCAGACCTGGTACGTTTCAGACCGATCCAGACCGGTTCAGTCACGGTCAGGTTCAGACCCGGTACGTTTCAGTCCGGTTCAGACCGTTTCAGACCGATCCAGACCGGTTCAGTACGTTTCAGTCCGGTTCAGACAGATTCAGACCGGTTCAGTACGGTTCAGACCGGTTCAGACCGGTTCAGACCGGTTCAGACCGGTTCAGTCCCGGTCAGGTTCAGGCCCGGTTCGGTTCAGTCCGGTTCAGTACGGTTCAGACCGGTCCAGACTGGTTCAGACCGGTCCAGACCGGTTCAGACCGGTTCAGTACGGTTCAGACCGGTTCAGACCGGTTCAGTACGGTTCAGACCGATTCAGACCGTTCCAGATCTGTTCAGACCGATCCAGACCGCTTCAGACCTGTTCAGTCCCGGTCAGGTTCAGACCCGGTTCGGTTTAGTCCGGTTCAGTACGGTTCAGACCGGTTCAGACCGGTTCAGTGCGGTTCAGACCGATCCAGACCGGTTCAGACCGGTTCAGTGCGGTTCAGACCGATCCAGACCGGTTCAGACCGATCCAGACCGGTTCAGACCGATCCAGACCGGTTCAGACCGGTACAGTCGCGGTCAGGTTCAGACCTGGTACGTTTCAGTCCGGTTCAGACCGGTTCAGACCGGTTCAGTCCGGGTCAGGTTCAGACCCGGTTCGGTTCAGTCCGGTTCAGACCGTTTCAGACCGATCCAGACCGGTTCAGATCGGTTCAGTCCCGGTCAGGTTCAGACCCGGTACGTTTCAGTCCGGTTCAGACCGTTTCAGACCGATCCAGACCGGTTCAGATCGGTACAGTCGCGGTCAGGTTCAGACCTGGTACGTTTCAGACCGATCCAGACCGGTTCAGTCACGGTCAGGTTCAGACCCGGTACGTTTCAGTACGGTTCAGACCGGTTCAGTCCCGGTCAGGTTCAGACCCGGTACGTTTCAGTCCGGTTCAGACCGTTTCAGACCGATCCAGACCGGTTCAGATCGGTACAGTCGCGGTCAGGTTCAGACCTGGTACGTTTCAGACCGATCCAGACCGGTTCAGTCACGGTCAGGTTCAGACCCGGTACGTTTCAGTACGGTTCAGACCGGTTCAGTACGGTTCAGACCGGTCCAGACCGGTTGCGACTGATCCAGACCGGTTCAGACCGGTTCAGACCGGTCCCGACCAGTTCAGTCACGGTCAGGTTCAGAACTGGTACGTTTCAGTCCGGTTCAGACCGTTTCAGACCGATCCAGACCGGTTCAGATCGGTTCAGTCCCGGTCAGGTTCAGACCCGGTACGTTTCAGTCCGGTTCAGACCGTTTCAGACCGATCCAGACCGGTTCAGATCGGTACAGTCGCGGTCAGGTTCAGACCTGGTACGTTTCAGACCGATCCAGACCGGTTCAGTCACGGTCAGGTTCAGACCCGGTACGTTTCAGTACGGTTCAGACCGGTTCAGTCCCGGTCAGGTTCAGACCCGGTACGTTTCAGTCCGGTTCAGACCGTTTCAGACCGATCCAGACCGGTTCAGATCGGTACAGTCGCGGTCAGGTTCAGACCTGGTACGTTTCAGACCGATCCAGACCGGTTCAGTCACGGTCAGGTTCAGACCCGGTACGTTTCAGTACGGTTCAGACCGGTTCAGTACGGTTCAGACCGGTCCAGACCGGTTGCGACTGATCCAGACCGGTTCAGACCGGTTCAGACCGGTCCCGACCAGTTCAGTCACGGTCAGGTTCAGAACTGGTACGTTTCAGTCCGGTTCAGACCGTTTCAGACCGATCCAGACCGGTTCAGTACGGTTCAGACCGGTTCAGACCGGTTCAGTCCCGGTCAGGTACAGACCCGGTACGTTTCAGTCCGGTTCAGACCGTTTCAGACCGATCCAGACCGGTTCAGATCGGTACAGTCGCGGTCAGGTTCAGACCTGGTACGTTTCAGACCGATCCAGACCGGTTCAGTCACGGTCAGGTTCAGACCCGGTACGTTTCAGTCCGGTTCAGACCGTTTCAGACCGATCCAGACCGGTTCAGTACGTTTCAGTCCGGTTCAGACAGATTCAGACCGGTTCAGTACGGTTCAGACCGGTTCAGACCGGTTCAGACCGGTTCAGACCGGTTCAGTCCCGGTCAGGTTCAGGCCCGGTTCGGTTCAGTCCGGTTCAGTACGGTTCAGACCGGTCCAGACTGGTTCAGACCGGTCCAGACCGGTTCAGACCGGTTCCGTACGGTTCAGACCGATTCAGACCGTTCCAGATCTGTTCAGACCGATCCAGACCGCTTCAGACCTGTTCAGTCCCGGTCAGGTTCAGACCCGGTTCGGTTTAGTCCGGTTCAGTACGGTTCAGACCGGTTCAGACCGGTTCAGTGCGGTTGAGACCGATCCAGACCGGTTCAGACCGGTTCAGTGCGGTTCAGACCGATCCAGACCGGTTCAGACCGATCCAGACCGGTTCAGACCGATCCAGACCGGTTCAGACCGGTACAGTCGCGGTCAGGTTCAGACCTGGTACGTTTCAGTCCGGTTCAGACCGGTTCAGACCGGTTCAGTCCGGGTCAGGTTCAGACCCGGTTCGGTTCAGTCCGGTTCAGACCGGTTCAGACCGGTTCAGACCGGTTCAGTGCGGTTCAGACAGATCCAGACCGGTTCAGACCGATCCAGACCGGTTCAGACCGGTTCAGACCGATCCAGACCGGTTCAGACCGGTTCAGACCGATCCAGACCGGTTCAGACCGGTTCAGACCGGTTCAGACCGGTTCAGACCGGTTCAGACCGGTTCAGACCGGTTCAGACCGGTTCAGACCGATCCAGTCCGGTTCAGACCGATCCAGACCGGTTCAGACCGATCCAGACCGGTTCAGACCGGTTCAGTCCGGGTCAGGTTCAGACCCGGTTCGGTTCAGACCGGTTCAGACCGGTTCAGACCGGCTCAGACCGATCCAGACCGGTTCAGACCGATCCAGACCGGTTCAGACCGGTACAGTCGCAGTCAGGTTCAGACCTGGTACGTTTCAGTCCGGTTCAGACCGGTTCAGTCCGGGTCAGGTTCAGACCCGGTTCGGTTCAGACCGGTTCAGACCGGTTCAGACCGGTTCAGACCGGTTCAGACCGATCCAGACCGGTTCAGACCGATCCAGACCGGTTCAGACCGATCCAGACCGGTTCAGACCGATCCAGACCGATCCAGACCGGTTCAGACCGGTTCAGACCGGTTCAGACCGGTTCAGACCGGTTCAGATCGATCCAGTCCGGTTCAGACCGATCCAGACCGGTTCAGACCGATCCAGACCGGTTCAGACCGGTTCAGACCGGTTCAGACCGTTTCAGACCGATCCAGACCGGTTCAGACCGATCCAGACCGGTTCAGACCGATCCAGACCGATCCAGACCGGTTCAGACCGGTTCAGACCGGTTCAGACCGGTTCAGACCGGTTCAGATCGATCCAGTCCGGTTCAGACCGATCCAGACCGGTTCAGACCGATCCAGACCGGTTCAGACCGGTTCAGACCGGTTCAGACCGTTTCAGACCGATCCAGACCGGTTCAGTACGGTTCAGACCGGTTCAGACCGGTTCAGTCCCGGTCAGGTACAGACCCGGTACGTTTCAGTCCGGTTCAGACCGTTTCAGACCGATCCAGACCGGTTCAGATCGGTACAGTCGCGGTCAGGTTCAGACCTGGTACGTTTCAGACCGATCCAGACCGGTTCAGTCACGGTCAGGTTCAGACCCGGTACGTTTCAGTCCGGTTCAGACCGTTTCAGACCGATCCAGACCGGTTCAGTACGTTTCAGTCCGGTTCAGACAGATTCAGACCGGTTCAGTACGGTTCAGACCGGTTCAGACCGGTTCAGACCGGTTCAGACCGGTTCAGTCCCGGTCAGGTTCAGGCCCGGTTCGGTTCAGTCCGGTTCAGTACGGTTCAGACCGGTCCAGACTGGTTCAGACCGGTCCAGACCGGTTCAGACCGGTTCAGACCGGTTCAGATCGGTACAGTCGCGGTCAGGTTCAGACCTGGTACGTTTCAGACCGATCCAGACCGGTTCAGTCACGGTCAGGTTCAGACCCGGTACGTTTCAGTACGGTTCAGACCGGTTCAGTACGGTTCAGACCGGTCCAGACCGGTTGCGACTGATCCAGACCGGTTCAGACCGGTTCAGACCGGTCCCGACCAGTTCAGTCACGGTCAGGTTCAGAACTGGTACGTTTCAGTCCGGTTCAGACCGTTTCAGACCGATCCAGACCGGTTCAGATCGGTTCAGTCCCGGTCAGGTTCAGACCCGGTACGTTTCAGTCCGGTTCAGACCGTTTCAGACCGATCCAGACCGGTTCAGATCGGTACAGTCGCGGTCAGGTTCAGACCTGGTACGTTTCAGACCGATCCAGACCGGTTCAGTCACGGTCAGGTTCAGACCCGGTACGTTTCAGTACGGTTCAGACCGGTTCAGTCCCGGTCAGGTTCAGACCCGGTACGTTTCAGTCCGGTTCAGACCGGTTCAGACCGGTTCAGACCGGTTCAGTCCCGGTCAGGTTCAGGCCCGGTTCGGTTCAGTCCGGTTCAGACCGGTTCAGACCGATCCAGACCGGTTCAGACCGGTTCAGACCGATCCAGACCGGTTCAGACCGGTTCAGACCGATCCAGACCGGTTCAGACCGGTTCAGACCGATCCAGTCCGGTTCAGACCGATCCAGACCGGTTCAGACCGGTTCAGACCGGTTCAGTCCGGGTCAGGTTCAGACCCGGTTCGGTTCAGACCGGTTCAGACCGGTTCAGACCGGTTCAGACCGATCCAGACCGGTTCAGACCGATCCAGACCGGTTCAGACCGGTACAGTCGCGGTCAGGTTCAGACCTGGTACGTTTCAGTCCGGTTCAGACCGGTTCAGTCCGGGTCAGGTTCAGACCCGGTTCGGTTCAGTCCGGTTCAGACCGGTTCAGACCGGTTCAGACCGGTTCAGTGCGGTTCAGACAGAACCAGACCGGTTCAGACCGATCCAGACCGGTTCAGACCGGTTCAGACCGATCTAGACCGGTTCAGACCGATCCAGACCGGTTCAGACCGGTTCAGACCGATCCAGACCGGTTCAGACCGGTTCAGACCGGTTCAGACCGGTCCAGACAGATTCAGACCGGTTCAGTACGGTTCAGACCGATTCAGACCCGGTTCGGTTCAGACCGGTTCAGTACGGTTCAGACCGGTCCAGACAGATTCAGACCGGTTCAGTACGGTTCAGACCGGTTCAGACCGGTTCAGTACGGTTCAGTACGGTTCAGACCGATCCAGACCGGTTCAGACCGGTTCAGTACGGTTCAGACCGATCCAGAACGGTTCAGATCGGTTAGGTTGGGGTTAGGTTGGGGTTAGGTTGGGGTTAGGTTGGGGTTAGGTTGGGGTTAGGTTGGGGTTAGGTTGGGGTTAGGTTGGGGTTAGGTTGGGGTTAGGTTGGTTCGGTTCGAGGAGCGAAGGCGGGCGGACGTGTTTTTGGCGCGCTCCGATTAATATCGTGTGTGTGTGTAATTGTGGGCTTTGTGTGTGCTGAAAAATAATTTGTGGTAATTTAAATAGTGCGCAAATTATGCGATGAAGGTGAAATAGTGGTTTATGTTGCGTATATTTGCGAAAATTATAGAAATGTAAGCGGTACGTGGCGAGTACGTAGCCGCAAATTTTTACGCGGTTTATTTGAGAGTTTTAGGAGTTTTTTGGGATGTGTAATGTAATAAGGAGTGTTAATGGATAAAACTGTGATTAATGAGTGCTGTAAATTCGGTTTTATTAAATCGTTTTCGGTAATTGAGTGCCCGGGTTAAAGGGTTAATGTGAGGTTAGGCGAGAGCGAGGTACCATTCGGTTGGATTTCTTTCGATTAATTAAAAATTTTCGTCATCATTATGGTAGTCACTCGATAGGGGAGAGTTTAGCGATCACGCCAATATATTTTTGGGTCTGAATTTAACTTGTAGGTCTTAAATTTTTAATAAGTAGTTGTGGGTTAGTCGTAGGGATAAAGTCGAGTTTTTAGTCGAATTTTCCTTAAATTTGAAGTCGAGAGGGTTTATGACCCCCTTTTGAGGGTTTTGATGTGGTTTGGTGTTAATCTGGAGTGTTAATTAATAGTTATATGTTGTTCGAGGTTTTGTTTTGTTTTGATTTGAAATTGGTTATGTGAGGTTATAATTCAGTGCCTTATTGAGAGTAGTGGCAATTTTACGTTATTGGTGGTTAAAAAGGATAGAAATCCTCAATAAGGATCGTTTGTTTGAGTTTTGAAATATTTTGTGAGATTGGGTGCTTTCCTATTTTAGCCAATTAGCTTTTGCGTTCAATATAAAGTGCGTAGTGGCATGCTGCGAGTCTCAAAATATTATTAGTTGGTTATTATTCATGACTTATGGTAGTGACTAGAGATCTCGAAATGCAAATAGAAGGTTTAGTTTAGTTCATTGAACAATCTACTGGAGGAAAATATATTATATATGTGAGATGTTTAGTCGAATGTGAGTCGTAGTGCTCAGCGAGTCTCAATGTTTTATTGTTTTGTTTGATATCGCTGATGATATATTAGTCAACGACTAGTGTTCTTGTATGCTATTAAGGAGTACGAAATTATGAAATTTTAAATTTTTGATTCAATGCAATATATGGCGGTCTGTATTGTCCGAGGAATATACTGTGGCTGATGCGAGGTAAAGCGTAGAGTCGATGCACTCCAAATCTGGAAGTATAAATTTTGGGTTATTTTTTACATTATATATAGTTCAAACCTAGTAATTTTGACCGTTATACTTACGGCTTGTGAGGTGATGATTATTGTATGGAGGTGGTTCATTTATTTCATTTGTTGAAGCAAAATGTTGGGTTTCGTTGTAAATTAATTATGAGTGTTTTGGTAATGAGTAGTTCCGCATTCCAAAACAGGTAGTTGGGATAATAGTTAGGAGTGGATTATGCCATATCTGGAATCATAATATTGGATTAGATTTATAAATCATTAAGAAGTTTGTGGTAACGATAATATAATTAGGAGTAGTTATACATATGAGTGGCCTAGTTGGGTATTAGTTTTTCATTTTTTCATTTTTTCATTTTCATTTTATACCTTATTGCCGGTTGGATATTATAAGCAACAGTTGTAAGCGATATAAAATGTAATGAGTATCATACTTATGTTTTTCGGTTATCTGGAAGTAATAGTTTAGAGTGTATTGAGTTTTCATACCTGAAATCAAAATTAGTGTGATAGTATAATCAATAGAAGTAAGCCTATTCTATTTATAAGGAGTAGGCATACTAAGGGTTTTGAATCTGTTGGTATAAATAGAATGGAGTAGTATTGAATCTACATCTGAAAGTAGAAATATAGGGTTATATTATCTAGCAATAGTAGAGTTTATATAACTATAATGAGTTAGGTGCTTACCATTTTGGATAAACTGGCCGTAACTGTATGGGAGAGGGGCTATTTTCTATTTTTCTATTTTTCTATTTTCTATTTTTCTATTTTTTCTATTTTCTTTTTCCTTCTTTTTTCTTTTTTCCTTCTATTTTATTTTTTCCTTCTTGTTGCTTTTTTCTCTTTTCTTCCTTTTCTTTTTTTTTCTTTTTTCTTTATTTCTCTCCGAAAGCAGGAATAGTTTATTACTCTACATAGGAAGTTTAAATTTTAAATTTATTATAAGGTGTATTTTCATTTTCATATCTAATAGCTTTGGGTTTGTAAAATCAATAGTAACAGTAATATATAATTTACGAGTACCTTACTTTTTTGGTTAACTGGAAGTAATAGTTTGGAGTGTTTTTAGTTTTCATACCTGAAATCAAAAACAGGGTGATAGTATAATCAATAGAAGTAAGCCTATACTATTTATAGGAGTAGGCATACTTATGGTTTTTGACTCTGTTGGGAGAAATAGAATGGAGTAGTATTGAATCTACATCTGAAAATAGAAATATTGGGTTACATTTCCAGCAATAGTAGAGATTATATAATTTATAATGAGTAATGTGTTACCGTTTTGGATAAACTGGCCGTAACTGTATAGGAGGGGGGCTATTTTCTTTCCTTCTTTTTGAAAGCAGGAAAATAGTTTATTACTCTACATAAGAAGTTTAAATTTAAATTTTAAAAAAATTTTATCATAAGGTGTATTTTCATTTTCATACCTAATAGCTTGATTTGGGTTAGCAAAATCAACAGTAGCTGTAATATATAATTTATCGAGTACCTTACATATTTGGTTAACGGGAAGTAACAGTTTGGAGTGTATTTAGTTTTCATATCTGAAACCAAAATTAGCGAGATAGTATAATCAATAGAAAATTAGAATGGTTAAGTATATAATCTACACCCGTAAGTTGAAATATTGGGTTACGTTACATAGCTATAGATGTGTTTTTAGGATTGTATAATTTATAATGAGTAATGTGCTTACCGTTTGGATAAGTTGGTCACAACTCTGCTGGGGAGGGGCTACTTATTTCTTTCTTTCTTTCTGAAAGCAGGAATAATAGTTTATTACTCTACATAAGAAGTTTAAATTTGAATTTACTATAAGGTGTACTTTCATTCTCATACCCAATACCTTGATTTGAGTTAGCAAAATCTATATTAGTAGTAATTATATTAGTTAACGAGTACCTTACATTTGGTTAACTGGAAGTAATAGTTTGGAGTGTTTTTAGTTTACATACCTGAAATCAAAAACAGGGTGATAGTATAATCAATAGAAGTAAGCCTATACTATTTATAGGAGTAGGCATACTTATGGTTTTGACTCTGTTGGGAGAAATAGAATGGAGTAGTATTGAATCTACATCTGAAAATAGAAATATTGGGTTACACTTCCAGAAATAGTAGAGATTATATAATTTTATATGAGTAATGTGTTACCGTTTTGGATAAACTGGCCGTAACTGTATAGGAGAGGGGCTATTTTCTCTCCTTCTTTCTGAAAGCAGGAAAATAGTTTATTACTCTACATAAGAAGTTTAAATTTAATTTATTATAAGGTGTATTTTCATTTTCATACCTAATAGCTTGATTTGGGTTTGCAAAATTAATAGTAGCAGTAATATATAATTTAACGAGTACCTTACATATGTGGTTTACTGGAAGTAATAGCTTGGAGTGTATTTAGTTTTTATACCTGAAATCAAAATTAGTGTCATAGTATAATCAATAGAAGATTGTATAATTTATAATGAGTAATGTGCTTACCGTTTGGATAAGTTGGTCATAACTCTGCTGGGGAGGGGCTACTTATTTCTTTCTTTCTTTCTGAAAGCAGGAATAATAGTTTTTTACTCTACATAAGAAGTTTAAATTTAAATTTACTATAAGGTGTACTTTCATTCTCATTCCTAATACCTTGATTTGAGTTAGCAAAATCTATATTAGTAGTTATATATTAGTTAACGAGTACCTTACATTTGGTTAACTGGGAGTATTAGTTTGGAGTGAATTTAGTTTTCATTCCTGAAATCAGAATTGTTGTGATGTTATAATCAATAGAAGTAAGCCCATTCTATTTATGAGGAGTAGGCATACTTATGGCTTTGACTCTGTTGGGAGAAATAGAATGGAGTAGTATTGAATCTATATCTGAAAATAGAAATATTGGGTTACACTTCCAGAAATAGTAGAGATTATATAATTTTATATGAGTAATGTGTTACCGTTTTGGATAAACTGGCCGTAACTGTATAGGAGAGGGGCTATTTTCTCTCCTTCTTTCTGAAAGCAGGAAAATAGTTTATTACTCTACATAAGAAGTTTAAATTTAAATTTATCATAAGGTGTTTTTTTCATTTTCATACCTAATAGCTTGATTTGGGTTTGCAAAATTAATAGTAGCAGTAATATATAATTTAACGAGTACCTTACATATTTGGTTTACTGGAAGTAATAGCTTGGAGTGTATTTAGTTTTTATACCTGAAATCAAAATTAGTGTCATAGTATAATCAATAGAAAATTAGAATGGTTAAGTATATAATCTACACCCGTAAGTTGAAATATTGGGTTACGTTACATAGCTATAGATGTGTTTTTAGGATTGTATAATTTATAATGAGTAATGTGCTTACCGTTTGGATAAGCTGGCCAAAACTCTGCTGGGGAGGGGCTACTTATTTCTTTCTTTCTTTCTGAAAGCAGGAATAATAGTTTATTACTCTACATAAGAAGTTTAAATTTAAATTTACTATAAGGTGTACTTTCATTCTCATTCCTAATACCTTGATTTGAGTTAGCAAAATCTATATTAGTAGTTATATATTAGTTAACGAGTACCTTACATTTGGTTAACTGGGAGTATTAGTTTGGAGTGAATTTAGTTTTCATTCCTGTAATCAGAATTGTTGTGATGTTATAATCAATAGAAGTAAGCCTATTCTTTTTATGAGGAGTAGGCATACTTATGGCTTTGACTCTGTTGGGAGAAATAGAATGGAGTAGTATTGAATCTACATCTGAAAATAGAAATATTGGGTTACACTTCCAGAAATAGTAGAGATTATATAATTTTATATGAGTAATGTGTTACCGTTTTGGATAAACTGGCCGTAACTGTATAGGAGAGGGGCTATTTTCTCTCCTTCTTTCTGAAAGCAGGAAAATAGTTTATTACTCTACATAAGAAGTTTAAATTTAAATTTATCATAAGGTGTATTTTCATTTTCATACCTAATAGCTTGATTTGGGTTTGCAAAATTAATAGTAGCAGTAATATATAATTTAACGAGTACCTTACATATTTGGTTTACTGGAAGTAATAGCTTGGAGTATATTTAGTTTTTATACCTGAAATCAAAATTAGTGTCATAGTATAATCAATAGAAGATTGTATAATTTATAATGAGTAATGTGCTTACCGTTTGGATAAGTTGGTCACAACTCTGCTGGGGAGGGGCTACTTATTTCTTTCTTTCTTTCTGAAAGCAGGAATAATAGTTTATTACTCTACATAAGAAGTTTAAATTTAAATTTACTATAAGGTGTACTTTCATTCTCATACCCAATACCTTGATTTGAGTTAGCAAAATCTATATTAGTAGTAATTATATTAGTTAACGAGTACCTTACATTTGGTTAACTGGATGTAATAGTTTGGAGTGTTTTTAGTTTACATACCTGAAATCAAAAACAGGGTGATAGTATAATCAATAGAAGTAAGCCTATACTATTTATAGGAGTAGGCATACTTATGGTTTTGACTCTGTTGGGAGAAATAGAATGGAGTAGTATTGAATCTACATCTGAAAATAGAAATATTGGGTTACATTTCCAGAAATAGTAGAGATTATATAATTTTATATGAGTAATGTGTTACCGTTTTGGATAAACTGGCCGTAACTGTATAGGAGAGGGGCTATTTTCTCTCCTTCTTTCTGAAAGCAGGAAAATAGTTTATTACTCTACATAAGAAGTTTAAATTTAATTTATTATAAGGTGTATTTTCATTTTCATACCTAATAGCTTGATTTGGGTTTGCAAAATTAATAGTAGCAGTAATATATAATTTAACGAGTACCTTACATATGTGGTTTACTGGAAGTAATAGCTTGGAGTGTATTTAGTTTTTATACCTGAAATCAAAATTAGTGTCATAGTATAATCAATAGAAGATTGTATAATTTATAATGAGTAATGTGCTTACCGTTTGGATAAGTTGGTCACAACTCTGCTGGGGAGGGGCTACTTATTTCTTTCTTTCTTTCTGAAAGCAGGAATAATAGTTTATTACTCTACATAAGAAGTTTAAATTTAAATTTACTATAAGGGGTACAGCGCAATGAATAAATTCCATACCTGAAATCAAAAGTGGGCTACTAAGTTAAGCATGATATTGTGTAGGTTTATATAACGTATTTATATTGTGTTTTAATTATTATATAGGTGGGAATATTCACCGGTGCATATTGACAGCTGAGGTTATGTCGTCTGTTGGTGTACGCTGGTGTTGTTATATTCTTATATTAGAGTTGCATTTTGATGCCTGAATGAGTATGTGTTTTGACTACGATACACATTGTTGTATGGTGTTTTATGCAGTTAGATGATGCGACGATGGTAATTATAATGCGGTGGCTTGTGGGTTTTGCAGCGTTGCTGATTTTATTTCTTCATCCGCTGTGGCAATTAGCCTTATAATGATTGGCTCGTCGAGCGTTGCAGGAGTGTATAAATAAATAAATTAATTAATTTAAGTAATTAATAATTAATAAAATTAAGTCGTGCTCTGGTGAGGCCTATAAAGAAATACCAATAAAGTTTGTGGTTATATATGAGAGAATATTATGGTGCTTACCGTGCTTGGAGCGTTATCGGTGTTGCGCTGGAAAATTTGTGACGATCGTTCCAGACGGAGATTGTACAATATTGTGAGTACTTTTACTTTTGTCAGGTTATGTACTAAGTTTTTCGTTGGCGCTTGCCAATGATGCGTGTTTTTTGTGACAAATGTAGTTTTGTTTGGCACACACTTAGCAATGCTGGGCGTATTGTTACCCAGCTGACACAATTGCACACACACGGATACTTTTAGAAATTTTAAAGGAGGTCTATATCGTAGACATAAAGGGTTTGCGGTGATGTCAAGTGTCGTCTACTTGCATTAACCCAGGCGTGGCGTTGCACGATGCGCGTGTAGGGTGCTTCGCTGAGTGGTGGAGTGGCGTCGCCACCCTACGGGTGTGTAAAGAAGATAGGGCTGCTCGACTAGAGTTCCTTTTTAGTGAAATTTTAGTCGGGTCGACCAGAGTTCTATTTTATTTTATTAATTTAATTTAATTTTATTATATTTTATTCTATTTTATTTTTATTTTTATTTTTATTTTATTTTATTTTATTTTATTTTATTTTTATTTTTTATTTTATTTTTACTTTGGTTTAGTTTGGTCTTTCAGTTATTTAAATTATTATTTTTTGGTTAGTATTTTCTTTCTCTTAAACTTTTTTCTTCCTTTCTTTTAAATTTTATAGCTTCTTATTATATTAATTTTCAGTTTAATTTAGTTATTTTCTGTTTTGTTTATTTGTTTACTAGCTTATATAGTACTTTAGTTTTTATTTTCTGCTAGTTAGTTATTTGTATAACATTATTTTCGTTTCTATAAACTATACTTTATTTCTTAGTTATAGTTTAGACTATTTTCAGTTTTCACCGCGTTAGTTTATTTTCAGTCAATTTTTCTTTAATTCTCTTTATTTTCTATATTTATATGTTTATTTGTTACTCGTTTTTACTTATTATTATTTTCTTTCTTTCTTTATTTTCTTTATTTTTCTTTATTTTCTTTATTTTCATTATCAGGTATTTAGTTTCCTAATTTGTTCACTATTAACATTTTGTTTCTAGTATCTCATTTTGTCGTTTTCTCTATTTTATTTTGAGTATTTTTTACTTTTATTCTTTTATTTTGTTATTTTATTTTGTTTTATTTTTTATTTTTTCATCAGTTATTATATACTCTCTTTATTTTATGTTATTTTTTCCTGATTCCGTTATGATATTCAGTCAGTTTAATTTTGTTTGTTTTTCTTTAGTTAAATTTTGATTGGTTTTTTAGCCATGTATTATTTACTTTTCCTATTTTATTTATGTTATTTTATTTATTTCTTTATTTGATTTATTTTGCTTTATTTTATTTTATTTATGGGCTTCTTTATTTTTTCTCTAGTTATTTTTGGTTATATTTTATTTTGTTTTTGAATAGAAGTTTCCTCGAGCCGAACCACCCCTCCTTATAGAACTTATTTGAAGTATAATGAATAAGAGGACGCTGTTCGTCACATATGTGTGATAGCGGCGTGTTAGGCTAGCTAATATACGTTGAGCGTCGGTGGGTGCGGGTACTTTGTATGCCGATTCACCCACTTAAATGCAGTCGAGGGAATATTATATGCCGTATTGTATATGTATTTGACGTTGTCTGGTCTGTTGACGATTTGGCGATACTTTGGTTACGAATGGTTTTTTCTTGGATGGTTTTTCACAAGAAACGGTGGTGACTTTGGCTATGTCCATGGACTTATGAGAAAATTAATACTTTAATTATTATGGATAGGTTCGTTAAAGGAACAAAAAGTACGGCGCAGGGGGTTTCGGAGCCCCCAGGCCCTGTCGGTGATTCGAGTAGCGTCCCAGGCTCGACCCGACAGTCATCCTGCGACTGGACGAGCGACGAGGGGTTGGTCGGTCCCAGGGCCGCCCCCCGTTCGTTAACAAAGACCGGGGACCATATAGTCAATACTCCTCCGTTGGCGGGAGGTGGGAAAGAAATCTGCATCCTGGATTCAGACGAAGAGACTTCTAGTCTTGGAGGGGAGATGTCATCGGCGAAGCGCGTAGTTGCGCCATCCAGGAAGAAGGGGGAAGCGAGGGCCTTCGAGCCTAGACCCAAGTTGGCTAGAAGCCCTGGAGAGCGTAGAGTTACGAGATCCAAAGGAGTGGCGGCAGGTGGAGCATCCAGCGATATAACCTCGACGGGTGGCTCTGCTAGCAACGGATCTCTTGGGCCTTCTGCCGGGCTCTACGACATAGGGGATCTCAGTGAGGCGATGACAAATGTTACGGGTCAACTAGAAGATGGGAGCGAGGGCGATGAGGGGGTGTCTGGGGCGGCGGACATCCGTTATCTGTTCGGTTGCTTCGTCGAAGTAATCCGAAATCTTGGTGCCTGTCGTTCAAGAATGGCGGAGATGGAGATCAGGGATATGGCGATAGCCAAATATCTCAGGATGGCGGAGGCCAATGTCGAGAAGGCCGCCGTGAGGCTGAAAAGGACGAATTTTCGGTTCCTTAAAAGGCCAATCGAAGTCTCCACGCAAACTTCTCCGTTCAAAGTGGAGTCTGAAAATAGGCCGAAGTGGAAGAAGGTGTCGCCTCCGGACATGGGGATAGAGTCGAAGAGGAAGAGGAGCGGAGGTGGGAGATCTTATGCAGAGATATGTGGGTCGACGGCAACCGGAGCCGTCATTCGTGACCAAGCCTCTTGTGAACCCGGCGCGTGGACGATCAAGAGCAGCAGAAGAGCCGCGAGGTCGGAAAGGAAGAGGGTCGAAGCCGATAAGGGGACCGCCAGACCGCCTCCATCTAGTGTTGGCGGTCCCAGGATAGTGAAGCCGCGGAATAGGCCTGAGGCCATCCTTGTCAGGTTTGACAAGAAGAAGAGGTGGATCCAGGCCTATCAGGATCTCACGGTGGCCAAGGATGTCCTTGGGGCTAGTACGAGGATCCGGAAGACGAAGACCGGAGACATCCTCTTGGAAATGAAGGCGGGCACTAAGATCGACTCCGCCGCTACCGAGATAAACAGATTGGTTGGGGACAAGCTCCGCGCGGTACCCTTGAAAGACAGGGTATCCGTGGAGGTGAGAGATATCGATCCCTTGACGAGCAAAGACGAGCTCGTCAAGGCGATGAGAACTCAGATGAAGATCAAGGAGGAGGACCAAGTGTTGGTTAAGGCGATGAGTTTGGCCCCGTGGGGGACTCAATCGGCGATTGTTATGCTCCCGAAGGTGTACCTTGCTGGCGAAGGCGCTAGGATCCGTACTGGATTAACCATTGCGACGGTGAGGATGTTGGCCAACGTAACCAGGTGTTACAAATGTCACCAGGTTGGCCACATCGCAAGGGACTGCAAGGCAAGTTGCCCCGGAAAGGAAGTGTGCCGCAAATGTGGCGGCACGGACCATACGATCGCGCAGTGCAAAAATCGGCCACACTGCGCGACATGTAGCAGAGATAAAGGAGCTAGGAGCGACCACGTCACCGGGTCGCTGGCCTGCCCTAGGTATAGAAATATACTTAGGGGGGTCGAGAAGGGCTCTTAGCCTCCTTGAGAAGGAAGATGGTATCGAAGAGCAGATGAACGCCGAGAGGGGGTCCGCCGAAGTAATGCCTTAGTTGCGGTTCCGGCGGATCCCTTGTTCAAGTGGTGAAGTGGAAGAGGAGGGGTTTTTAGTGGGTATGGGTTGGCCGAGTCCCACATAACCCAGGGACTGAGGTCTCTGGGAATGCGTAACTGCATTTTCCCCTCCTCGTTAAACAAAAAAAAAAAAAAAAAAAAAAAAAAAAAAAAAAAAAAAAGGTTGGGGTTAGGTTGGGGTTAGGTTGGGGTTAGGTTGGGGTTAGGTTGGGGTTAGGTTGGGGTTAGGTTGGGGTTAGGTTGGGGTTAGGTTGGGGTTAGGTTGGGGTTAGGTTGGGGTTAGGTTAGGCCGATCCATGGGGGAGGCCCTACCGGTTGGGGTTAGGTTGGGGTTAGGTTGGGGTTAGGTTGGGGTTAGGTTGGGGTTAGGTTTAGAACCGCGACCCCTGCCGGGTCGTGCGCGGACGAAGAGGAGCGCGAGGAGGAGCAACGTCGACGACGCGACGCCGCGCGACCGCGGCGCCACCACCGACGCCGCCGTCGTAGAAGAGCGCGCGCGCGCGTTCGTCCGAAGGGGAAAAAACAGGCCGTCAAGCCGGGGAGGGTCTGGGTCCCTGCCCGGAATTGCACGACGGCCCCACGGAACGCCGGCGCCGCGGGGGCCGGTGGTCACCCCCCGGCTGCCAAGAAGAGAAAGAAGAGGATGTCCCCTGCGAAAAATCTCGCGGGGGAGCGACGAGGGAGCGCCCTGGACCGAGAGCTTCGAGACAGGAAACGGGACGCTCCCGAGAACCGTCACGGCGACCATCGTGGGGTTTTAGTCGGTAAGAGTCCGACACTACCCGCCGCCGCCTCCCAGAGGGCGGCCGGGTGTCCATGAGGATTTCCCCACGTATAAAAAAAAAAAAAAAAAAAAAAAAAAAGGTTGGGGTTAGGTTGGGGTTAGGTTGGGGTTAGGTTGGGGTTAGGTTGGGGTTAGGTTGGGGTTAGGTTGGGGTTAGGTTGGGGTTAGGTTGGGGTTAGGTTGGGGTTAGGTTGGGGTTAGGTTGGGGTTAGGTTGGGGTTAGGTTGGGGTTAGGTTGGGGTTAGGTTGGGGTTAGGTTGGGGTTAGGTTGGGGTTAGGTTGGGGTTAGGTTGGGGTTAGGTTGGGGTTAGGTTGGGGTTAGGTTGGGGTTAGGTTGGGGTAGGTTGGGGTTAGGTTGGGGTTAGGTTGGGGTTAGGTTGGGGCTAGGTTGGGGTTAGGTTGGGGTTAGGTTGGGGTTAGGTTGGGGTTAGGTTGGGGTTAGGTTGGGGTTAGGTTGGGGTTAGGTTGGGGTTAGGTTGGGGTTAGGTTGGGGTTAGGTTGGGGTTAGGTTGGGGTTAGGTTGGGGTTAGGTTGGGGTTAGGTTGGGGTTAGGTTGGGGTTAGGTTGGGGTTAGGTTGGGGTTAGGTTGGGGTTAGGTTGGGGTTAGGTTGGGGTTAGGTTGGGGTTAGGTTGGGGTTAGGTTGGGGTTAGGTTGGGGTTAGGTTGGGGTTAGGTTGGGGTTAGGTTGGGGTTAGGTTGGGGTTAGGTTGGGGTTAGGTTGGGGTTAGGTTGGGGTTAGGTTGGGGTTAGGTTGGGGTTAGGTTGGGGTTAGGTTAGGTTGGGGTTAGGTTGGGGTTAGGTTGGGGTTAGGTTGGGGTTAGGTTGGGGTTAGGTTGGGGTTAGGTTGGGGTTAGGTTGGGGTTAGGTTGGGGTTAGGTTAGGTTGGGGTTAGGTTGGGGTTAGGTTGGGGTTAGGTTGGGGTTAGGTTGGGGTTAGGTTGGGGTTAGGTTGGGGTTAGGTTGGGGTTAGGTTGGGGTTAGGTTGGGGTTAGGTTGGGGTTAGGTTGGGGTTAGGTTGGGGTTAGGTTGGGGTTAGGTTAGGTTGGGGTTAGGTTGGGGTTAGGTTGGGGTTAGGTTGGGGTTAGGTTGGGGTTAGGTTGGGGTTAGGTTGGGGTTAGGTTGGGGTTAGGTTGGGGTTAGGTTGGGGTTAGGTTGGGGTTAGGTTGGGGTTAGGTTGGGGTTAGGTTGGGGTTAGGTTGGGGTTAGGTTGGGGTTAGGTTGGGGTTAGGTTGGGGTTAGGTTGGGGTTAGGTTGGGGTTAGGTTGGGGTTAGGTTGGGGTTAGGTTGGGGTTAGGTTGGGGTTAGGTTGGGGTTTGGGGTTAGGTTGGGGTTAGGTTGGGGTTAGGTTGGGGTTAGGTTGGGGTTAGGTTGGGGTTAGGTTGGGGTTAGGTTGGGGTTAGGTTGGGGTTAGGTTGGGGTTAGGTTGGGGTTAGGTTGGGGTTAGGTTGGGGTTAGGTTGGGGTTAGGTTGGGGTTAGGTTGGGGTTAGGTTGGGGTTAGGTTGGGGTTAGGTTGGGGTTAGGTTGGGGTTAGGTTGGGGTTAGGTTGGGGTTAGGTTGGGGTTAGGTTGGGGTTAGGTTGGGGTTAGGTTGGGGTTAGGTTGGGGTTAGGTTGGGGTTAGGTTGGGGTTAGGTTGGGGTTAGGTTGGGGTTAGGTTGGGGTTAGGTTGGGGTTAGGTTGGGGTTAGGTTGGGGTTAGGTTGGGGTTAGGTTGGGGTTAGGTTGGGGTTAGGTTGGGGTTAGGTTGGGGTTAGGTTGGGGTTAGGTTGGGGTTAGGTTGGGGTTAGGTTGGGGTTAGGTTGGGGTTAGGTTGGGGTTAGGTTGGGGTTAGGTTGGGGTTAGGTTGGGGTTAGGTTGGGGTTAGGTTGGGGTTAGGTTGGGGTTAGGTTGGGGTTAGGTTGGGGTTAGGTTGGGGTTAGGTTGGGGTTAGGTTGGGGTTAGGTTGGGGTTAGGTTGGGGTTAGGTTGGGGTTAGGTTGGGGTTAGGTTGGGGTTAGGTTGGGGTTAGGTTGGGGTTAGGTTGGGGTTAGGTTGGGGTTAGGTTGGGGTTAGGTTGGGGTTAGGTTGGGGTTAGGTTGGGGTTAGGTTGGGGTTAGGTTGGGGTTAGGTTGGGGTTAGGTTGGGGTTAGGTTGGGGTTAGGTTGGGGTTAGGTTGGGTTAGGTTGGGGTTAGGTTGGGGTTAGGTTGGGGTTAGGTTGGGGTTAGGTTGGGGTTAGGTTGGGGTTAGGTTGGGGTTAGGTTGGGGTTAGGTTGGGGTTAGGTTGGGGTTAGGTTGGGGTTAGGTTGGGGTTAGGTTGGGGTTAGGTTGGGGTTAGGTTGGGGTTAGGTTGGGGTTAGGTTGGGGTTAGGTTGGGGTTAGGTTGGGGTTAGGTTGGGGTTAGGTTGGGGTTAGGTTGGGGTTAGGTTGGGGTTAGGTTGGGGTTAGGTTGGGGTTAGGTTGGGGTTAGGTTGGGGTTAGGTTGGGGTTAGGTTGGGGTTAGGTCGGGGTTAGGTTGGGGTTAGGTTGGGGTTAGGTTGGGGTTAGGTTGGGGTTAGGTTGGGGTTAGGTTGGGGTTAGGTTGGGGTTAGGTTGGGGTTAGGTTGGGGTTAGGTTGGGGTTAGGTTGGGGTTAGGTTGGGGTTAGGTTGGGGTTAGGTTGGGGTTAGGTTGGGGTTAGGTTGGGGTTAGGTTGGGGTTAGGTTGGGGTTAGGTTGGGGTTAGGTTGGGGTTAGGTTGGGGTTAGGTTGGGGTTAGGTTGGGGTTAGGTTGGGGTTAGGTTGGGGTTAGGTTGGGGTTAGGTTGGGGTTAGGTTGGGGTTAGGTTGGGGTTAGGTTGGGGTTAGGTTGGGGTTAGGTTGGGGTTAGGTTGGGGTTAGGTTGGGGTTAGGTTGGGGTTAGGTTGGGGTTAGGTTGGGGTTAGGTTGGGGTTAGGTTGGGGTTAGGTTGGGGTTAGGTTGGGGTTAGGTTGGGTTAGGTTGGGGTTAGGTTGGGGTTAGGTTGGGGTTAGGTTGGGGTTAGGTTGGGGTTAGGTTGGGGTTAGGTTGGGGTTAGGTTGGGGTTAGGTTGGGGTTAGGTTGGGGTTAGGTTGGGGTTAGGTTGGGGTTAGGTTGGGGTTAGGTTGGGGTTAGGTTGGGGTTAGGTTGGGGTTAGGTTGGGGTTAGGTTGGGGTTAGGTTGGGGTTAGGTTGGGGTTAGGTTGGGGTTAGGTTGGGGTTAGGTTGGGGTTAGGTTGGGGTTAGGTTGGGGTTAGGTTGGGGTTAGGTTGGGGTTAGGTTGGGGTTAGGTTGGGGGTTAGGTTGGGGTTAGGTTGGGGTTAGGTTGGGGTTAGGTTGGGGTTAGGTTGGGGTTAGGTTGGGGTTAGGTTGGGGTTAGGTTGGGTTAGGTTGGGGTTAGGTTGGGGTTAGGTTGGGGTTAGGTTGGGGTTAGGTTGGGGTTAGGTTGGGGTTAGGTTGGGGTTAGGTTGGGGTTAGGTTGGGGTTAGGTTGGGGTTAGGTTGGGGTTAGGTTGGGGTTAGGTTGGGGTTAGGTTGGGGTTAGGTGGGGGTTAGGTTGGGGTTAGGTTGGTGGGGGTTAGGTTGGGGTTAGGTTGGGGGTTAGGTTGGGGTTAGGTTGGGGTTAGGTTGGGTTAGGTTGGGGTTAGGTTGGGGTTAGGTTGGGGTTAGGTTGGGGTTAGGTTGGGGTTAGGTTGGGGTTAGGTTGGGGTTAGGTTGGGGTTAGGTTGGGGGTTAGGTTGGGGTTAGGTTGGGGTTAGGTTGGGGTTAGGTTGGGGTTTGGTTGGGGTTAGGTTGGGGTTAGGTTGGGGTTAGGTTGGGTTTTAAGGGGTGT